>CM060966.1:180358581-180762252 GCA_030765045.1 Tenodera sinensis
ACAAGGGAAATATGGGTATACAGCACACCTTAACCCTTTAATTGACAAGTTATTCAGATACGTAACAAAAAATATCTCGGAAATGGTTCATTGCACAAAAAAGGTTTTCAGCAGTTTGGCATTTATACAAAAGTAATTTAGAATTAAGAGGGTTTCAGAGAATATTCACAGAAAATCCAACATATACGAGATATACAAATCATATCGACACACAGTGAGAACTTTTCCTAAAAGACTGTTTTCTCGAGGTGACATCAAAACATGTATTTCCAGTGACATTTTGACACTGAACTTTTGTTGGTAGTAATGCTTGTTATATTCCGCCACTGATTGCATTAAATTGGTGGTAGTTGCGTTTGCTGACCTATGACATTCAGACGGACAGACAGATAGTAAATCTGCGTTGTGTTGAAACGCAGTTCTCTACCACACATAGCAGTTTATCACCGTGTGTGTGTGTGTGTGCTCCTGAGGAAGATTCTGTCACCATAGCAACGCTATTCATCTATCATTCACTCTTCTATTGCAAGAAAACCTGCACAGTCAAACAAGTTGCAACAACTTACCTCAAAACGTGCATATATGCTGAAATACGTCTCATCTAACCAATAAATTGTATAGAAAGTAAGTGTAAAAGCACTGCCAACTGACGAAAACGAAAACTGAAGAATTACGTGTATTTCGATTCTTTCTTGTTGTTATAACAGAAAACGAGTTTATAATACAAAATAAATCTTAATTTACTTTTAACATTACAAATAACCTTTCTTCTAAAAAGAATAGAATAATTATTACAAGAACAGTTGTTAAAAACACGGTCGTTAAATTGATATATCGCTAAACGTATACCCGAAGTCGCCCAGGCCTGCGATATACGAAAACGTACTACACCCAAAACACAATGTATTTCAAATAAAGTTTTTGGCATTAGCCATTTCCGAGGTATCCCTGCTTAATACCTCTTTCATTCTTTTAAGATCATGTGTATATTCAGTTGTTTCTCATGAGAAGGGTATGTAATTCTAAGACCAGTATATTCCGATTGACTATCACTATTCACTTTGTATCTATAAGGAAATGTATATTATAATAATTTCTGTAAATAAATATACATATATGGTGTGTGAGTGTGTTTTAAAGAGCTCTACATTTTATATAGTATTTTAATAAAAAACGTTAGAGCCATTTTTGAGAAAATATACATTTCGGGAGAAGAATTCCCATTAAGCGATAATTTAGGATGGAAGAATTACTTTCATGTCACATCCTTGGAACATGCCCAATTTAAATATAAGTTCGTATTTTAATTATATTTCAATTTTGGAGTTCTTTCGTACACAGACAAACGCACACACATACAGTCACACACATGCGTCACACATACGTCACACATACGTCACACACACGTCACACATACGTCACATACACGTCACACATACGTCACACATACGTCACATACTCGTCACACTCACAGGCATTTGTTTAAAGTGCTTTTTTATTAATTCAGGGGGTGACATCTTGATATTGAATTTTTGTGTCAGATGCTGCACTTTCTTTAGCATAGGTACGTAGTAAAAAATAAAATAATGTTTCTTTTTTGGAATCAAGGATCCTTGAAACGTGTATTTTCACGGAATATTTATGCCGAGCTGTTGCGTGGTGAAAGTTTATTTTATCTCCCCATTATTTAAGCAGTTTTTACCAGTGGCGGGATACGAACGCGCCTTAAGGAGGTGGAAAGCCGATAACGCGAATGACCAGTTTTCACTTACTACCTTGAAGGGCTTGAAACAGTGCTGCCACTGGTGGCCTGTTCCATATTAAACAGCGCCCGGTCGCTCTTCCTCTGTTTTTCTTTCGATGTACGCAAATGTCAACTGAATACATACATATATGTGGGAAAACATATGCCGGTCACATGGCGCTCCAGATAAATTTATTAACATACCAGTGGCATATGTCACAGCGTTTTGGTTTTCTTCCAATGTCTCAAACACACTCCCTCTCACGAAAAAACTTAACTCTACACTCACATGACTTTCTCTACTCTTACGAACTCTTATTCCTATATGTAGTATTGAAAATGCGTGAGGTTTGTTCAGCTCTGGTGTGGGGAGAAGATACTCCGATATTAGCAGCGTAATAATGCATTAGCGAGGTGAGTGTGACTTATAAAGAAGAAGAAGAAGAAATGATCACCATTAAATAACGTTTTAACGGTAATAACATTTTGGGGTCAAGGTTACGAAAACACGCCCCTTGCTTGATGAAGACTTCGCTGTTTACACACGGCAGGAAAAGGTTTGGGAAAGAAAATAACTTCCGGCACTACCTCCACAACACTTTCACCACCCAGTAAGTATGACGTACCTGATAGTCAAATCTTATAACTAAAGTCCGGACTTCTAACCAAAATGCTGCCATTTTTCCACACGTTTAAGTATAAGCAGAGAGGTTATGTTTGGTAATACGCACCCAAATGTGCTTGTTTCGCAGGGAAATGTTTTTATTTACCTTCTTTACGATGTTTAATTAAAACAGCATATTTTAATCAAAACTGTAAACTTAAAACTGAATATTTTACAGTTATCTGTGCCATATTACGCAGAAAACTTCAATGAAAACTTTTGAATTCGCTAAATGCAGAAGAAGCAGTCAGTGTTGCCACACGGACACAATAAAGCATAGCTAAAAATGGTAGCCAAGGAAATATACGCTACATCCATAATCATTTCTCTAAAATACCTAAAGTTTTAATTCAGTTGGAAGCTCGAAATGTTAAATAAAGACTGAAAAGTATGATTTCTCTGAAAGTGTTCATTGCAATAATTTTTTCTGCTTATTTTAGTATTTTATTGTGCTTAGCTATGCTGCCACGATCGCTACCTGAAGGTTACAAGGTTGGCAGCACTGTTACTTCAAGCAGACAACCCTCGATATCTCCTTATGTAAAGTCAATTATGTTTTCAATGGTTTGATGACGTCATAATGTGATATAGTCCTCCTGGGTTTGGTCTTAGCCAGTTTTTCATTCACAAGGTTTTGGCCCCCATTTCTGTAGCATTCTTAAGGACAATGGCGGTAACTCTGATGCGAATATGTTAATGAAATAAGGATTCTTCTAACTTGATATTTGCTGTTCTGTATCTTAAAAAAAGATTCCAACAAGATTCCCAAAACAAAGCAAAATTTTCAAAACGTTTGATGTTACCAAAAATGACTAAAAAGTTTGGCTAAGACATTTTTATATCGTGATTTTCTAAGAATAATGAATTTCTCTTCATTCTGAACTATTTTTGCATAACTCACAAACTGTAAAAGATACACATAAATGTAGATTTCGTTGAAACATGATACATATTTTCGTAGCGTTAGCCAATTCCGAATTCTTTGATATCGGTTGGAGTTTTCAAACATAAGCTGACATAAATACAGCAATGCCAATGATTGCTTAAGAAGGCATAAGATGTTTTTATGTGTGTTTTATTAGTAGAATTAGAGGATAAGCAGTAGGTGTAGCCTATGATGTGGAGGTGAAGGTGGTTGGGTATCAGTGAAGTGACCAAGGGCGGGGGGGGGGGCAGGGGCAAGTGAAGGGGCGACCTTGTCCGTCTTCTGTTCTTAATAGCTTCTCCTTCACTTGCCTCTGTGCGGACCTGGTGAGGTTTCAATAAAAGATTGTGAAAATGTTCAAATATTGATTTTCATAAATATAAAGATGGTCCCCAGTTAGCCCTTGAAGGGTAAGGGCCGGTAGGATGGTCTTGGACGGGTTCATTCTTGTTTGCGTTCACTTCATCTGCCGATTTCGGAAACATCGTCAGCGAATTTGAGGTTATTCTTGTGCCATTGATGTTTACACCGTAGCGTTTCCTATACCAATCTAATTCTCTGAATATGATGTCGAGGGCGCACGTAAATCATCCCCTTTCTGTCACAAGCTACCCCTAATTGCTGGCACTCAAAACTTCGATATACAAGAAATACATCTTTTGGGCTATTTCTAGAAAGCATAACTCAAAAATGAAAACTTAGCTAAAAACCAAAGTTGGTATTTAAGTTTAATGTCTTTCAAGGATGCGGCACGAAGATTTTGAAGAAAATAGCCCCACCCTAAACTACCCTTTACATGGAAAGTTTTTCGAAAATTTTTATTTTCTTGAAAATGGCTCTAACGATTTTGATTATGTCATATGTTTGACATATTTTTATGACAAATGAAATGTATATCTTGAATTTTCTGGCTATAGCCCCTGTAGTCGTATTTACTATGGACGACTTTTGCATAACTGGTAAACCGTTAGAGATAGACCAAATCGTACTATACACAAAATGTAGATCTTGCTAAAATAGACAATTTATGTCTCAATAAATTTTCTTGTAGGATGAACCATTTCGGAGATATTCCTTGTTATTTGTTTGAGTTTGGGAAAACTTTAGCGTGCAAAGACAACGGGATCTCAAAGCTTTAAAAGATTTGACTATCGCACAAAGCCTACTGTATTCCCATATTCCCCTTGTACCTACAAGGAAATACGCAATAAGATAATTGTACAAATGTTTATTTCAACTAACACGAAGAAGATATAGGAATAAGAGTTTGTAAGAATGGTTACTACAAGAGTAGAGAAAGTCATGTGAGTGTAACACGTCAGATTTTTACTGTGCATGCAGACTATACCTTACATTGTGAGAAAGTAGGTTAAGATGCAGGAGAAAAAATGATGAATTAGAACTGAATATTGCTACGTAATACATCTAAATGAAAGTTTGTAGGTTATGTGATATTATATTAAATTAACAATAATTGCTGGTTGTTTCAAGTTTCTCTGAGATGATGTTCATGTAGTAATCATATTCTTAAAGCTGCAGTCAAGTATTATTACAGGAAAATAACTGGTAACCTAGAAATCTCCGTATATGAACCTATGACTGTCCTAATTAGAACATAACCTCAACTGAAGGTGATACGCATGACCAAGACTTAACATTTCACGTTCCTCGCCTTCTTTCATAAAACCATTAATGAACCTCTAATAAGATAAACGCCGTAGCCTGTTACGTCACAGTTTTATTGTCGTAATTAAAATATTGCATCGCTACCAGCAACATATTAAGTGTTGCCAACTGCTTGTAACGAAAGTATCTGATGTGCATGTCTTTCTTATGCAATACAATCTTACAATAGCGACTTCCGAGATAGTCTCAGGTTAGGATTTACAGTGTCGCTACAAATGTACCTAGACACGGAAAATTGGTCATTGTTGCTTTGTCAAAATAGCTGACTCATTGGTAATGTAATAGTAGCCGACAGACTATTGCAGCATCATTCATTTTTGCTCAGTTTATGGCTGAAGTCTGTAAAGTGTGAACGTTTTTTTCAAGTACAAATAATATTTTACAATATTAATACAGAACCAAATATGACACTATATTAAGTTGTTCATCTTAGTACGTTAGTACACACCCCGACATATTTTAAGGTCTATAACATGTTACCACATTAGTACAGGGCCCTATACAACACTCTAAGTGTGGAATGTTACCACATTAGTACACGGCCCTACACAACGCTCTAAGTGTGGAATGTTACCTCATTAGTACACGGCCCTACACAACGCTCTAAGTGTGGAATGTTACCACATTAGGACACGGCCTTATACAACGCTCTAAGTGTGAAATGTTACCACATTAGTACACGGCCCTACACAACGCTCTAAGTGTGGAATGTTACCACATTAGTACACGGCCTTATACAACGCTCTAAGTGTGGAATGTTACCTCATTAGTACACGGCCTTACACAACGCTCTAGGTGTGGAGTGTTACCACATTAGGACACGGCCCTATACAACGCTCTAAGTGTGGAATGTTACCACATTAGGACACGACCCTACACAACGCTCTAAGTGTAGAATGTTACCACATTAGGACACGGCCTTACACAACGCTCTAAGTGTGGAATGTTAGCACATTAGGACACGACCCTACACAACGCTCTAAGTGTGGAATGTTACCACATTAGGACACGACCCTACACAACGCTCTAAGTGTGGAATGTTAGCACATTAGGACACGACCCTACACAACGCTCTAAGTGTGGAATGTTAGCACATTAGGACACGACCCTACACAACGCTCTAAGTGTGGAATGATACCACATTAGGACACCACCCTACACAACGCTCTAAGTGTGGAATGTTACCACATTAGGACACCACCCTACACAACGCTCTAATTGTGGAATGTTAGCACATTAGGACACGACCCTATACAACGCTCTAAGTGTGGAATGTTAGCACATTAGGACACGACCCTACACAACGCTCTAAGTGTGGAATGATACCACATTAGGACACCACCCTACACAACGCTCTAAGTGTGGAATGTTACCACATTAGGACACGACCCTACACAACGCTCTAAGTGTGGAATGTTACCACATTAGGACACGACCCTACACAACGCTCTAAGTGTGGAATGTTAGCACATTAGGACACGACCCTACACAACGCTCTAAGTGTGGAATGATACCACATTAGGACACCACCCTACACAACGCTCTAAGTGTGGAATGTTACCACATTAGGACACGACCCTACACAACGCTCTAAGTGTAGAATGTTACCACATTAGGACACGACCCTACACAACGCTCTAAGTGTGGAATGATACCACATTAGGACACGACCCTACACAACGCTCTAAGTGTGGAATGTTACCACATTAGGACACGACCCTACACAACGCTCTAAGTGTGGAATGATACCACATTAGGACACGACCCTACACAACGCTCTAAGTGTAGAATGTTACCACATTAGGACACGACCCTACACAACGCTCTAAGTGTGGAATGATACCACATTAGGACACGACCCTACACAACGCTCTAAGTGTGGAATGTTACCACATTAGGACACGGCCCTACACAACGCTCTAAGTACGCAGGTGTATACGTCACACCTGCGAGCGTGTTGCTAGAGCAGGATCTGTTTAAATCGCGCCCGACACATAGGCAACAAATTACCAGCCTATTTACTCCCGCCGACAATTTTGCGGATTGTCCGACTGCAGTCAATACCGGTAAGGTTATAAATGGTGACGATTATGTCAGCAGCAAGGCCCCCTGAACTACATCATCTCCATGGCAACCAATTTTACAGCCTACTCTATGTACCTCTGTGCTTTATTGCACAATTAGTCGCAAAACTGCCAACGTATTCAAATGTCTTTCACACTCACACGACTTTCTCTACACACTCTTGTACTAACCATCATGTTACTCTTAATTTTGTTGCAGGTACAAGGGGAATATGGGGATACAGTAGCCTTTGAGTGATAGTTTTTTCAGAAGGGAGTTGAAAGCTGGCTAAGACGAACGTACATTTTTGTAACGTTTTCTTGTGTTACGGATTGTTGATGTTTTTACCTCAGCGGTGCTCAACTACAGGCAAGTTAGGGGAGGTTGAAATCACCTCCTTCCACTCGCTGGGACAGAATGACGTATTTATTCGTGGTTACTAACTTCCAGTGGCGGCACGTTCTTACGTACAAATACGTACACATTCACATTGTACCCACGATCTTTCATAAGTTCGTTGTGTTTTCGTTTATGGTGAATATGGAACGTAAAGAAGGGATGAATTGCTCGCCTCTGACTAGCAGGTCTGGTTCAGCTTGCCTTGGTCAGTGCAGAAGCGACCGTCTCCTCGCTGCTTGTGCTTAGAGTGTTTTCCCACCTCAGTCTTCTTTCCTAGACATGTTCCTGTATGAAGAAATGTTGTATATTTTATGACTAGAGGGAATTACCCAAGATGCGTATAGAGGTCAGTGACCTTAAACCTTAGGTTGACTTCTGGTATTGCCACAACATGTTGTCACTGTTTACGACCGTCTTCGGGGTCAGCACCTAACACACCTAACATTCACACAACTTTCTCTACTCACTCTTCAACTAACGCTTACACGTTTAATTGTAGGTGCAAAATTGCCATTTCAATACTTTAAATAAAAAATCGTTGACTTTTGAATAAAAACCTTAAGAAACCCAAGTGTGCAGCAAACATGGCCATTTTGACTACGCGACATAAACAAGAGACTGTGGAAGGAAGTTGTTGCCAAATGAATTATGTGTCAACAACAACAACAACAATGCTGGTCACATGACACGTTAACGCACGGCCTGGCTCTCAATTGTGTGTTTCCAGACGGTTGCCCGTCCGTCGCCATACATCTCCTAGGTTTAGCCGAGCGAGCAGTGGCGGCTCGTGCATAATACCATAATCAAGGAAATATGCCCCAACTATACGTAGCGGAATATGCACCACGCCCATCCCTTGTATAGTGGTTTGTGGTTTACGCACAACATCCAAATGTTCTTAGTGTTTGCGTTTATTGAGCAAGAAGCAAACAAGAAATGTATCTTCTGGTACAAAATAAAACATCATAAAAAAGACGAATGGTTACACGAGCTGTAAGTGGTAACATCTTCTCCACTACAAACTCTCAACACAAAACAAAAAGTCAGTCTGGGTGAATTAATTGGTTAAGTGCTGCTGTATTGACCCGAACATAAAAATAGAAAAAAATATTGTAAATCTTCAATATTTGGGGATACTCACTGAATTCCTCTTTGTTATGTTTAATTTTGTATAACTGGTTACACAAAATATGTATGAGCTTGCTAAAATATAATATTTTTATCAAATACGTGTTTACGTGAAGTAAACTATTTCCGAGATATTCTTGGTTGTTGGTTTCAATTTTGAAATACAGTTTCCTGAACTACAAAGCTCTTATTCGTTGCCTTTTATGGATTGGGAATGGTAAAAGCTTCTTGTACTCCCCTATTCTCCTTCTACCTACAAGAAAATGTTTGTATTAAGATGAAGAGTGAGGGGAGAAAGTCATGTGTCTATCTTCCGTGTTTGAACCTATTAATTGCATATATAGCCCTGGAATAATCTCAACACCTTGCATTCACTTTTATTGCTCGTCTGTGTGTTTCTTTGTCTCAATTTGAAGTGCACGTTTACCGGAACTAATTGACACATCCGTGACCTCTTCTCGCACACACACACACACACACACACACACACGCACTTTCACTGGCTCATATTGCACAAACACGAGCAGTAGAAAGTCACCTCTTTCGAACCCGGTCCCTTCACCAACATGTCTGCCCTTTTCAGAACTACTCTGGGAAATTTTACTTCACATCTATATCCAGATTTTTATCTAATATATCTTGCATATAAATATATTTCACGAATCTCAAAAACGGCTCAAACGCTCTGGACACGAAGATTTTGAAGAAAATAGCTTCACCCTAAACTACCCCTTACATGGAAATTTTTTCGAAAAATTTTATTTTCATGAAAATGGCTCTAACGATTTTGATTAAAATGCCATATATTTAAGATATTTTATGACAAATGAAATGTATATTTTGAATTTTCTGGCTATAGCACCTGTAGTCGTATTTACTCTGGACGACTTTTGCATAACTGGTAAACCATTAGAGATAGACCAAATCTTACTACACAAAAAATTTAAATCTTGCTAAAATACACAATTTATGTCTCAATAAATTTTTTTGTAGAGTGAACCATTTCGGAGATATTCTTTGTTATCTGTATCAGTTTCGAAAAAATTCAAACTTTCTTGAAATGCAATATCGTTATTCATTTTTTATATGTTAAGTGTGCAGAGGGTACGGAACCTCAAAACTTTAAAATATTTGACTATCACACAGTCTACTGTATTCTAATATTGCCCTTGTACCTACAAGGAAATAAGCAATAAGATAATTTGTACAAATGTTTATCTCAACTAACACGAAGAAGATATAGGAATAAGAGTTTGTAAGAATGGTTAGTACAAGAGTGAGTAGAGAAAGTCATGTGAGTGCAACACATCAGATATTTACTGTTCGAGTGTAGGCCAATCAGAAGCGTTATCTCCCAAAACATCACACGAATACCCCATAAATGCAAGGTTTTCTGCTCTTCGAAATGAAACGGTACAGTCCATACGGGGCAAATGTGTCGCTAAGCATTAGGAGAAAAGGATAAGTGTTTAGAAATTCAAATATCTCGGAATTAGCTAATACTGAAAACAAGTTTTTTCTTCTTCTTCTTCTTCTTCTTCTTCTTCTTCTTCTTCTTCCATCTTACATAACTTAAACTCTAACGTATTGCTGCGAAAAATGTTCATGTTATTTTCCTTTCAAGTTCACTCAATAGTAATTACGTTTTGTGTTTGCGCAAGTATTATAAATCGACTTGGTTTGATTAGCTTATATCTTTTTACTTATAATATCAATTGCTTACTGTTGTTGGAGACAAGATCAGTTTTGATAACAATGTTTGTAAGCGACAAGGCGGTGCAGGTTTTCCCCACTCTACCCTAGGGTTTTCAATTTGTTTTGGCCGCTGCTAGTTAAGAGCTCGTATTTCAGGAGATAAACCAAGGCAGAGCAATAAACCATCATTAAAGGAAATTCGGATTCTACCAACATGATAAAAATACTTTAGCGCTATTATATGGGTCACGAGTGAATCAGGGGATTGCGAGAGTACCTACTGTGTGTAGGTCAATGTACCTGCCTGCCTGCCTGCCTAGACATTCACTTTTCATTGAGACTCTTCGCACAGTCCCCTCCACTTGCCTGCTATAGGCAATATATAGAGCCTGGTCCATGTGAGTCAGTATCATCACAGCATCGACCACCATGAGGGTAAGTACATCGCCACATTCCATCAGCTTACCATGGAAACACTAACAGCAAACAACTGCACTGTTTCCATGGTAACTAGCACTGGACAAGAATGACATTCCATCAGCTTACCATGGAAACACTAACAGCAAACAACTGCACTGTTTCCATGGTAACTAGCACTGGACAAGAATGACATTCCACCAGGTTACTATGGAAACAGTACTACGTGTTGTTATATTCCAGGAAACAACTGCACTATATTAACTGTTTCCATGGTAACTAGGACTGCACAAGAATAACATTCCATCAGGTTACTATGGAAACAGTACTACGTGTTGTTATATTCCAGGAAACAACTGCACTATATTAACTGTTTCCATGGCAACTAGGACTGGACAAGAATAACATTCCATCAGGTTACTATGGAAACAGTACTACGTGTTGTTATATTCCAGGAAACAACGGCACTATATTAACTGTTTCCATGGTAACTAGGACTGGACAAGAATAACATTCCATCAGGTTACTATGGAAACAGTACTACGTGTTGTTATATTCCAGGAAACAACGGCACTATATTAACTGTTTCCATGGTAACTAGGACTGGACAAGAATAACATTCCATCAGGTTACTATGGAAACAGTACTACGTGTTGTTATATTCCAGGAAACAACTGCACTATATTAACTGTTTCCATGGTAACTAGGACTGGACAAGAATAACATTCCATCAGGTTACTATGGAAACAGTACTACGTGTTGTTATATTCCAGGAAACTACTGCACTATATTAACTGTTTCCATGGTAACTAGGACTGGACAAAAATGACATTCCATTAGGTTACTATGGAAACAGTACTACGTGTTGTTATATTCCAGGAAACTACTGCACTATATTAACTGTTTCCATGGTAACTAGCACTGGACAAGAATGACATTCCATTAGGTTACTATGGAAACAGTACTACGTGTTGTTATATTCCAGGAAACAACTGCACTATATTAACTGTTTCCATGGTAACTAGGACTGGACAAGAATAACATTCCATCAGGTTACTATGGAAACAGTACTACGTGTTGTTATATTCCAGGAAACAACTGCACTATATTAACTGTTTCCATGGTAACTAGCACTGGACAAGAATGACATTCCATCAGGTTACTATGGAAACAGTACTACGTGTTGTTATATTCCAGGAAACAACTGCACTATATTAACTGTTTCCATGGTAACTAGGACTGGACAAGAATAACATTCCATCAGGTTACTATGGAAACAGTACTACGTGTTGTTATATTCCAGGAAACAACTGCACTATATTAACTGTTTCCATGGTAACTAGGACTGGACAAGAATAACATTCCATCAGGTTACTATGGAAACAGTACTACGTGTTGTTATATTCCAGGAAACAACTGCACTATATTAACTGTTTCCATGGTAACTAGGACTGGACAAGAATAACATTCCATCAGGTTACCATGGAAACAGTACCTGCTGTTATATTTCGGGAAACAATTGCACAAAGTTAATTGTTTACATGCTAACAACGACTAAACGAAACATTTCTTTAACATCGATCCTTTCCAAATCTAAAATAGCAAGATGTGTCAGAAATATAAACACCATAAGCCTTTATGATATAACATTTGTAATTAAAATAAATCAGATGCTATAAAACCTTGTCGTTCTATAATATAAATACGCAGGGTCAATCTCGCCTGGAGCCACAAGCACAAACAGACACACAATACGTTTCAGAAGTTACTAGCAAATGGAAATGATGTATAAAAAATCTGACGTGTTACACTCACATGACTTTCTCTACTCACTCTTGTACTAACCATTCTTACAAACTCTTATTCCTGTATCTTCTTCGTGTTAGTTGAGATAAACATTTGTACAAATTATCTTATTGCTTATTTCCTTGTAGGTACAAGGGGAATATGAGGATGCAGTAGGCTTTGTGTGATAGTTAAATACCGTTCTCTTTGCACGGTTAGCAGATAGAAAATGAACAACGATGTTCCATTTCACAAAAGTTTTAAGTATTCCAAAACTCAGACACGCAACTGGAAATATCTCCGAAACGGTTCATTCTACCAAAAAATGTATCGGGTCACAAATTATCTGTTTTAGCAAGATTTACATTTTTTTTGTGCAGTAAGATTTTGTCTATCTCTAACGGTTTACCTGTTATACTAAAATCATTTAGAGTAAGCAGAACTACTTAGGCCATAGTCAGAAAATTCAAAATATACATTTCATTTATCATACAAATATCTTAAATATATGACATTCTAATCAAAATCGTTAGAGCAATTTTTAAGGAAATCAAAATTTTCGACGCATTTTCCATGTAAAGGGTAGTTTAGGATGGAGATTTTGTTTTAAAAATCTTCATGTCGCATTCTTCAAGGATGTTAAACTTAAATACCAAATTTGGTTTGTAACCTAGTTTTCGTTTTTCACTTATGCTGTCCACAGACTGACAGACACACATACATGAAACTTTTCCTGGAAATGGTTTTTGTTTTGTATTCAGGGGGCCTCAAAACGTATATCTTGGGTGAAATATTGACAGAATTTTTGGGTGGAATACGATACTTGCTCTTGAGTCTAGAAAGCTATCTTTTATTTGCTGAAGGGATCACAAAACGTGTATTTTCAATGAAATCTTAATATGGAGTTCTTGAGTAGAGTGAGGTAGTGCCTGTAGTGTGTGTGTGTGTGCAGATGGTAGATGTTGGTCTACTCTAAGGCTTGTAGCAGACCTCGCCAAAGGGCGAGTCACTCGTTATAATATGATTATGATGATGATGATGTTGCTCGAGTCGAACACGCGCCCTCAGGAGTCGTAATGTAATAGGAGAACAAGTTTCCTCAAAAGAGGCATCGTTAGAGCAACAACAGGCAGGCGTTTTTGTTTTGTTTTGGGCCCGCCGTAATTAGCTGCCAGAGATACATACACTCAGTCGCTTTTAACATCCTTCTTTGGTTCCTCGTGTGCAGCCGGGGTTACAAGTCTCTCAACCAACAGAAAAATTATATATCTATCTACAGTTTCCATAGCAACGAAATCTCCTACGTGCTTGCTGCCGCCATTACAGATAAGAAATAACTCTTACCTAGCTACGAACAACAGTAAAACTCCATCAGGTTACTATGGAAACAGTAACAAGAAACAACTGCACTATATTAACTGTTTCCATGGTAACTAGGTCTGGACAAGAATAACATTCCATCAGGTTACTATGGAAACAGTAACAAGAAACAACTGCACTATATTAACTGTTTCCATGGTAACTAGGACTGGACAAGAATAACATTCCATCAGGTTACTATGGAAACAGTACTACGTGTTGTTATATTCCAGGAAACTACTGCACTATATTAACTGTTTCCATGGTAACTAGGTCTGGACAAGAATAACATTCCATCAGGTTACTATGGAAACAGTAACAAGAAACAACTGCACTATATTAACTGTTTCCATGGTAACTAGGTCTGGACAAGAATAACATTCCATCAGGTTACTATGGAAACAGTAACAAGAAACAACTGCACTATATTAACTGTTTCCATGGTAACTAGGACTGGACAAGAATAACATTCCATCAGGTTACTATGGAAACAGTACTACGTGTTGTTATATTCCAGGAAACAAGTGCATTATATTAACTGTTTCCATGGTAACTAGGACTGGACAAGAACAACCCTATAAGTTTTCGCACTTCCCTGGAACACTGTATTTCCAGGGACCCATAGCTATCAAACACTTGGTTACCGAGCTATGGGTCCTATAGATTACTTTTCTTCAAGTATCTACATTTTCTTCTAATTTATCAGAGAGATGTATTGGTAACAAATGTTAGACATTTTGCTACTTCCATTAAACTCTATTTAGATTTAAGTCTTCATGCTTTTAGCAACAATTTCATTTGTTATATTGAACCATTCCGTCTTTGGTAATTTTCATCTTATATTCATTGTTTCTTTACACTCTAAGATTAAATTGAGATAATTGTTTTAATTTGTATTACATAAGTCTAGACCTTTTAGCATCCCAAGCCTCGCTGTTCTGTCACATATACAGTAGAATCCCGAAATAACGCGCTTGTTGGGCACATGCTTTAGCTTCATGTTATATCGAAATGTGAGGTTAGGAGTGACAAAAAGTGGCCGAGGTCCACGTTAAGGGTATATTCCAGTAGCATAGAATCCCCCGTGTTAAACCTAGGGCTTCTACTGTATCTATATCGCCTTCTCTTTCCCACATCATGGGTCAGGTTACTGTGCATGTTGTTATATTGGTGATTTAATGCATTGTTGTTGTGGTTGTTTTTTCCCAGGTACTCCCGGTGGCTATTGTTCTGCTAGCCATAGTCCTAGGGGAAGTTCTGTGCGGTAAGTCGAGTCGTATACTTCACAATTATTGAATTAATTCTGCGACTGTATTTGTTATTAATTAAGGTCCGTTGGACGAATTCTATTCCAGTAAAAGCCGTTCAATTAACCGTGTAATGAAATATGCTGTAAGAGCGGGAAAAAAAGCTGCAGCCCCAGCAGGATTATCGTATTTCAACTGTCTCTGTGCGCCGCGCAGTCTACAGGAAGCCTACTTTCATGCACTCTCTCAGCACACGACATTACAGTACTGCCAACCTACATATAAACGCGTTATTTCTAACCTCAAATATCACAGAGTTAACGTAGCATGCTTTCAAACGATAATAAAGTCACTAAATATCGTAATATATTTAATCTTCTACTGTATATAATGCTCTAAGCAATTCAAGACAAAACCACGCACATACGAGCAATACAATGGCCTTCACAGATTAATACAGCGTCTAAACAGAACCTAGTTTTAAAATCTCTCGGTTTTTCTTCCTTGCTACGGTTCAAAAGACAGTGAAAACTAGGAATATATTTTAACTTATGGTTCAACCAGTATTGAACTCAGATCTACGTGTTATTAGACCTGACCCTTAACAAATCCCCATAGGAAAAAGTCAGATGGTGTCAGACGTGGTGATCTAGGAGGCCATTTGACCCTCTTCAGATCCATCTTCCGTACGTGTAGTTGTGCCACATCTTGCTGGAAAATTGTCCCAATGTTGACTGATGATATGTATTGTACTATGCAATAATCTGCGCATGCGCCCATCTGTTCTAAACACCAATGTATTAAAACTTCCCAACTTGCTCTTTCAAATGGCAGCAATCATAACCTATTTGTAAATACATAGTGTTGAAGTTATAAAGGTGTCTTTTGTTATAATTATAAGTGGAACACTGTGTATATACACTCGCTTAACAATACATTGTTGAGGTCATGAAAACAGATATCAGATGATTTTCTCGAAGTACACTAATTCCTTTTTCGGAAAGTAGGGCTCGCGAGTTCTCACATTCAGATCAGTAGGCTACAGAAATCTTGTTGCAGGTTGAACCAAAAGTGGTTCAGTAGAACAAAATCTGCAAAGGGTTGCGGAGGGGTGAGGGGAAAATTTTAATTAAGCGTTCTGTGTTATGTTGGTATTAAGTCAAACGTCCGTAGGGACTGACACGGTAAGGCAGCTCGCTGTTTTACCGACAGAGTCAATGTATTTATTACCCTTTCGACAGAAGAGATGCCTTGTGCAGATCGCCGTCCAGTGGCGTGACCACAACACCAAGGAAAAAAAAAAAAAAAACCCACAGACTCGTGGAGATTTGCCTAAAAAGGATTTTGTTGAACTCAGGGTACCTCAAAACATGTATTTGTCTAGTTAGAAAAGGCGTCACTTCTTTCAGCAGGGCATGAAGGTTTATTTTGTATTCTTTTATAGTTGCCGGAATTTAACTGGCGTGTTGTGTCGCGAACCACAGTTTCAGATCTCGGTTTCTTTTACAGGTTTTAGTGGTGGCGGCGGTGGATGGAAGGGAGGCGGCGGTAATGGAGGAGGAGGCGGCGGTTGGAGTCGCGGAGGCGGCGGCGGTGGAGGTGGCCACGGAGGAGGCGGCGGTGGCTACGGAGGAGGCGGCGGCGGACGAGGCGGTGGTGGAGGCGGTGGCGGATCAATAATAAAAGTAATTTATGTGAAAGCCGCTCCATCCGGAGGCGGTGGCGGTTACGGAGGAGGCGGTGGCGGCTACGGAGGAGGCGGAGGCGGCCACGGAGGAGGCGGCGGCGGCTACGGAGGAGGCGGAGGCGGCCACGGAGGTGGCGGCTACGGAGGAGGCGGTAATGGAGGCGGTGGATGGTCAGGAGGCGGCGGCGGTAATGGAGGTGGTGGATGGTCAGGAGGCGGCGGCGGTAATGGAGGCGGAGGCTGGTCAGGAGGCGGCGGCGGTAATGGAGGCGGTGGCTACGGAGGAGGCGGTAATGGAGGCGGCGGTGGCTGGTCTAGTGGAGGCGGCGGTGGCGGAGGTAAACAAACTTAACAGTTCGTCCGTCTTAAAGTAGGCTAACAACGCGCAGCTCCTACAAACAAAACACTGTCAAAGTTAATTTAAAAATCAGGGTGTGTTATTGTCATTATTATACAACAAAGAAACACTGGGCCATCATCATTGTCAGATTTATGAGCTGTGGCACCGTCCGCCCATAAATCCGTCCGTCCGTCCGTCCACTGCAACAATCCTTTATCATTACACAGCACTTCTTCCCAAACGCGCCCCGAAAAATCACCGCGCAAATCAATATCAGCTCCGCGCCCCATCATCAGAAATAGCTCCACTTTTTGTGGCATGAGTTTTCAAAATTAATCCAGCAAACTCATTATCAACTGGAGAGATAAGGTTTTATGAACGCCCAGAATTTCGTGAAACACAAAATGGGTGTTTGTCTTGATTTAAAGTTGGCAAGCCTGCCTTATCTCCAAGTTGGAACATCACGCGATCTGGGAATTCATCAAGAGAAATAAAAACATCCTCGCGATAAACCGGAAGAGAAAATTAGAGGTGGCTATGAAATTAAGTAACCTGCATTTGGAGTCTTCAATGCGGTCTTCTTGTAGCGCGAATTTCTGAATCATCACTTTCAGCCCCAAAAATTATAAGTAGCTGCTCATTTGGAGTCATATACAAACTAGTTCATGATTTGGAAAGATCTCTCGAGGCCTACTTTAATGCAAAACGTCTCTATGATAACACAAAACCATATTAAACTACGCAAAAAGCATTTTGTATATTTTGTTATAAACTATTAAGCCATAAAACGTACACAAAAATTCGCATTAGGAAATGTAAATATATTTAAGGTCCACAACTTAGTTCCACTTAAACTTTTTTTATACAATTATCTTTTTCCGAGATAATCCTTGTACTGCGCTGAAGTTTCTTCGTTATGTTATACTAGGTTGATGTGTTGTTTTCCAGGAGGATGGTGGTGAACTCGACTACGAGGCGATGACGTATCTTATTCTGAATCATGCTGGACCAATCAACGACTTCCACAGCTGCGCGCATGTTCAAACCAAAGTACTTCGTCATATCTGCCCACCCATGTAGATATTGTACAGAACAAAAGGAATAAAGATATATTTTCGTAAAAAAAATAGCCTTCTATTAATTTCCACACAAACACACTGATTATGAATCTGTGGCCCGCAACCCCACAGTGGCAAGGCGCACTCACATTGGTTTTACAGATCGAGCTTGAAGTATTATTGCATTAAATCGAAAATAAAGATGCCAATTTCTCAGTTTTATTTTAAATATACCCAAATTTTGACAGCAAAAAACATAGTAACTCTTTAGAATAATTTAAAAACGATTAATATATAATTCCTTACATATGCGCGTGTTTAAAAAGTATTAAACGAAACATTTTGCAAAAATTTGCGTCTTTTCTGTGTTGTAATACGGTAGATAAAAGCTAGATGCGCAGTAGACTTCTGCGCTGATGACGTCAACTGGTGTAGCCGGATAGCACTCGATCTGCTTGAAATGACAGTCTTAGTGATAGTATAGCTCGTTTTAGAACACTGTAATATTTAAATGACTGTGTTTATGAGGACTAGTGATAGTATAGCTCGTTTTAGAACACTGTAATATTTAAATGACTGTGTTTATGAGGACTAGGGATAATATAGCTCGTTTTAGAACACTGTAATATTTAAATGACTGTGTTTATGAGGACTAGTGATAGTATAGCTCGTTTTAGAACACTGCAATATTTAAATGACAGTGTTTATGAGGACTAGTGATACTATAGCTCGGTTTAGAATACTGTAATATTTAAATGACAGTGTTTATGAGGGCTAGTGATAGTATAGCTCGTTTTAGAACACTGTAATATTTAAATGACAGTGTTTATGAGGACTAGTGATACTATAGCTCGTTTTAGAATACTGTAATATTTAAATGACAGTGTTTATGAGGACTAGTGATACTATAGCTCGGTTTAGAATACTGTAATATTTAAATGACAGTGTTTATGAGGACTAGTGATAGTATAGTTCGTTTTAGAATACTGTAATATTTAAATGACAGTGTTTATGAGGACTAGTGATAGTATAGCTCGTTTTACAACACTGTAATATTTAAATGACTGTGTTTATGAGGACTAGTGATAGTATAGCTCGTTTTACAACACTGTAATATTTAAATGACAGTGTTTATGAGGACTAGTGATAGTATAGCTCGGTTTAGAACACTGTAATATTTAAACGACAGTGTTTATGAGGACTAGTGATAGTATAGCTCGTTTTAGAACACTGAAATATTTAAATGACAGTGTTTATGAGGGCTAGTGATAGTATAGCTCGTTTTAGAACACTGTAATATTTAAATGACAGTGTTTATGAGGACTAGTGATAGTATAGCTCGTTTTACAACACTGTAATATTTAAATGACTGTGTTTATGAGGACTAGTGATACTATAGCTCGTTTTACAACACTGTAATATTTAAATGACAGTGTTTATGAGGACTGGTGATACTATAGCTCGTTTTAGAACACTGTAATATTTAAATGACTGTGTTTATGAGGACTAGTGATAGTATAGCTCGTTTTACAACACTGAAATATTTAAATGACAGTGTTTATGAGGACTAGTGATAGTATAGCTCGGTTTAGAACACTGTAATATTTAAATGACTGTGTTTATGAGGACTAGTGATAGTATAGCTCGTTTTAGAACACTGTAATATTTAAATGACTGTGTTTATGAGGACTAGTGATAGTATAGCTCGTTTTAGAACACTGTAATATTTAAATGACTGTGTTTATGAGGACTAGTGATAGTATAGCTCGTTTTAGAACACTGTAATATTTAAATGACTGTGTTTATGAGGACTAGTGATAGTATAGCTCGTTTTAGAACACTGTAATATTTAAATGACAGTGTTTATGAGGACTAGTGATAGTATAGCTCGTTTTAGAACACTGCAATATTTAAATGACAGTGTTTATGAGAACTAGTGATAGTATAGCTCGTTTTAGAACACTGCAATATTTAAATGACAGTGTTTATGAGGACTAGTGATAGTATAGCTCGTTTTAGAACACTGCAATATTTAAATGACTGTGTTTATGAGGACCGGTGATAGTATAGCTCGTTTTACAACACTGAAATATTTAAATGACAGTGTTTATGAGGACTAGTGATAGTATAGCTCGTTTTAGAACACTGCAATATTTAAATGACTGTGTTTATGAGGACTAGTGATAGTATAGCTCGGTTTAGAACACTGTAATATTTAAATGACTGTGTTTATGAGGACTAGTGATAGTATAGCTCGTTTTAGAACACTGCAATATTTAAATGACAGTGTTTATGAGAACTAGTGATAGTATAGCTCGTTTTAGAACACTGCAATATTTAAATGACAGTGTTTATGAGGACTAGTGATAGTATAGCTCGTTTTAGAACACTGCAATATTTAAATGACTGTGTTTATGAGGACCGGTGATAGTATAGCTCGTTTTACAACACTGAAATATTTAAATGGCAGTGTTTATGAGGGCTAGTGATAGTATAGCTCGTTTTAGAACACTGCAATATTTAAATGACTGTGTTTATGAGGACTAGTGATAGTATAGCTCGGTTTAGAACACTGTAATATTTAAATGACTGTGTTTATGAGGACTAGTGATAGTATAGCTCGTTTTAGAACACTGCAATATTTAAATGACTGTGTTTATGAGGACTAGTGATAGTATAGCTCGTTTTAGAACACTGCAATATTTAAATGACTGTGTTTATGAGGACTAGTGATAGTATAGCTCGTTTTAGAACACTGTAATATTTAAATGACTGTGTTTATGAGGACTAGTGATAGTATAGCTCGTTTTAGAACACTGCAATATTTAAATGACAGTGTTTATGAGGACTAGTGATAGTATAGCTCGTTTTAGAACACTGTAATATTTAAATGACAGTGTTTATGAGGACTAGTGATAGTATAGCTCGTTTTAGAACACTGTAATATTTAAATGACAGTGTTTATGAGGACTAGTGATAGTAGAGCTCGTTTTAGAACACTGTAATATTTAAATGACTGTGTTTATGAGGACTAGTGATAGTATAGCTCGTTTTAGAACACTGTAATATTTAATGACAGTGTTTATGAGGACTAGTGATAGCATAGCTCGTTTTAGAACACTGTAATATTTAAATGACTGTGTTTATGAGGACTATATCTTTGTAATCAAGACGTAATTTTATTTAAATCGGGTTTTATGATCATCCCTTACAAACTTCTGAGAGTTAGAGACGATAATTCTCGTTTCTTGGATGCAACTGCTCCAAAAACTATGTAGGGATTTTAGCGTTAGATTAAGTGCAACGTTGATCAGCGAAATTGAAAGTGACGATAAAGAGGCAGAAGCTAGCCATGAAGACCTGGAACTGAGGCCAGCACTACTCAGGTGCAAGGAGGCGTGTAGGGAAGTAGGCTACAAAGCTAAGAGGTTTTACTGCCTTGGCTCATTATTAATGACAATTTCTGATGTAGAGAGAAAGTGCTAATTACCGCCCGAACGTTTAGCCATAGTAACATGCAAAATGTACAAAGGAGAAAGAAGAAGAAGAAGAAGAAATCATCTTCTGGTGAAGGAAACCTTTCTTACTTCCCGAGGCTTTTTAACTCCAAAACTTCTCTCTCGTCATAAAAATAATCAGCTAACGGCAGGGTGTTCCCAAAGGTCGCGTCACTACTGCAACAAACGTCCAAGTGTTTAGACTTAGGTTGCACTTGTCCAATATAGACATCTGAAGCTAGGTTAATGTTGCCAACCTTGAAATGTATATCTTGGCTAGATGAATGCAAAGAAGTCACTCAAAGTGCTGCTCAATTGTCTCCTAAGAGGCATAGCGAGGCTGAGTGCACCCCGTTCCAGACCTCCCATTGGGGGAAGTGCCTCCACGTCGGTATCAGGAATCGCACCTGGGTCGTCTACAAATCTACGAAAGAAAATCTGAAACGTTCTTTTCGCTGAAAAACTGACATGAAAATTCACTATAGTGAGTAGAGAAACCCATTAGATTGTTAATACAAGGATGTATCATTTAGCTGGTTTATTTAATCGCGAATTATAATCAGTAAATATGAGAAAACAGCTAAAAGCACAAAACTATTTGTTTTTTAGGGACATCCTTGCTTGTTCCCAAGTCGGCTATAATCAATCGATACTGCAGGTAGCAATATTATCGGCTGACACGACCTACCTTATGCTGCGACACCACACCAACTGTTCTGTTTTGTTTTAATTTCCATCTACCTGACAAGGCCCCAATTGGAAAACACATTCTCTGCTCGGATGGTTTTAATTTTCATACTGCCACTCCCGTTTACGTGTCAAAATTCAGTCAGGGCTACTCAACTTGCGGTTCACTCTACCTTAGTACCTGTATCCACGGACAACGTCGGGTATTTCAGTTAGTAACAAAGAAACACAAGACTATTGGACAAGTACAACCTAAGTCTAAATGTTGTAGTGATAAATCATCAAACCACGGAGAACGTCGGGTATTTCAGTTAGTAACAAAGAAACACAAGACTATTGGACAAGTACAACCTAAGTCTAAATGTTGTAGTGATAAATCATCAAACCACGGACAACGTCGGGTATTTCAGTTAGTAACAAAGAAACACAAGACTATTGGACAAGTACAACCTAAGTCTAAATGTTGTAGTGATAAATCATCAAACCACGAACGTCGGGTATTTCAGTTAGTAACAAAGAAACACAAGACTATTGGACAAGTACAACCTAAGTCTAAATGTTGTAGTGATAAATCATCAAACCACGAACGTCGGGTATTTCAGTTAGTAACAAAGAAACACAAGACTATTGGACAAGTGCTACCTAAGTCTAAATGTTGTAGTGATAAATCATCAAAGCACGGACAACGTCGGGTATTTCAGTTAGTAACAAAGAAACACAAGACTATTGGACAAGTACAACCTAAGTCTA
Source organism: Tenodera sinensis (assembly GCA_030765045.1). Taxonomy (NCBI): domain Eukaryota; kingdom Metazoa; phylum Arthropoda; class Insecta; order Mantodea; family Mantidae; genus Tenodera; species Tenodera sinensis. Next base: position 180,381,714 of record CM060966.1, read on the forward strand.
AATGTTGTAGTGATAAATCATCAAACCACGGACAACGTCGGGTATTTCAGTTAGTAACAAAGAAACACAAGACTATTGGACAAGTACAACCTAAGTCTAAATGTTGTAGTGATAAATCATCAAACCACGAACGTCGGGTATTTCAGTTAGTAACAAAGAAACACAAGACTATTGGACAAGTACAACCTAAGTCTAAATGTTGTAGTGATAAATCATCAAACCACGAACGTCGGGTATTTCAGTTAGTAACAAAGAAACACAAGACTATTGGACAAGTACAACCTAAGTCTAAATGTTGTAGTGATAAATCATCAAACCACGAACGTCGGGTATTTCAGTTAGTAACAAAGAAACACAAGACTATTGGACAAGTGCTACCTAAGTCTAAATGTTGTAGTGATAAATCATCAAACCACGAACGTCGGGTATTTCAGCTAGTAACAAAGACACACAACACTATTGGACAAGTACAACCTAAGTCTAAATGTTGTGATAAATCATCAAAGCACGGACAACGCCGCGTATTTCAGTTAGTAACAAAGAAACACAAGACTATCGGACAAGTACAACCTAAGTCTAAATGTTGTAGTGATAAATCATCAAACCACGGACAACGTCGGGTATTTCAGTTAGTAACAAAGAAACACAACACTATTGGACAAGTACAACCTAAGTCTAAATGTTGTGATAAATCATCAAAGCACGGACAACGCCGGGTATTTCAGTTAGTAACAAAGAAACACAAGACTATCGGACAAGTACAACCTAAGTCTAAATGTTGTAGTGATAAATCATCAAACCACGGACAACGTCGGGTATTTCACCTAGTAACAAAGAAACACAAGACTATTGGACAAGTACAAACTAAGTCTAAATGTTGTAGTGATAAATCATCAAACCACGGACAACGTCGGGTATTTCAGTTAGTAACAAAGAAACACAAGACTATTGGACAAGTACAAACTAAGTCTAAATGTTGTAGTGATAAATCATCAAACCACGGACAACGTCGGGTATTTCACCTAGTAACAAAGAAACACAAGACTATTGGACAAGTACAACCTAAGTCTAAATGCTGTAGTGATAAATCATCAAACCACGGACAACGTCGGGTATTTCACCTAGTAACAAAGAAACACAAGACTATTGGACAAGTACAACCTAAGTCTAAATGCTGTAGTGATAAATCATCAAACCACGGACAACGTCGGGTATTTCACCTAGTAACAAAGAAACACAAAACTATTGGACAAGTACAACCTAAGTCTAAATGTTGTAGTGATAAATCATCAAACCACGAACGTCGGGTATTTCAGTTAGTAACAAAGAAACACAAGACTATTGGACAAGTGCTACCTAAGTCTAAATGTTGTAGTGATAAATCATCAAACCACGAACGTCGGGTATTTCAGCTAGTAACAAAGAAACACAACACTATTGGACAAGTACAACCTAAGTCTAAATGTTGTGATAAATCATCAAAGCACGGACAACGCCGGGTATTTCAGTTAGTAACAAAGAAACACAAGACTATCGGACAAGTACAACCTAAGTCTAAATGTTGTAGTGATAAATCATCAAACCACGGACAACGTCGGGTATTTCACCTAGTAACAAAGAAACACAAGACTATTGGACAAGTACAACCTAAGTCTAAATGTTGTAGTGATAAATCATCAAACCACGGACAACGTCGGGTATTTCAGTTAGTAACAAAGAAACACAAGACTATTGGACAAGTACAAACTAAGTCTAAATGTTGTGATAAATCATCAAACCACGGACAACGTCGGGTATTTCAGTTAGTAACAAAGAAACACAAGACTATTGGACAAGTACAAACTAAGTCTAAATGTTGTAGTGATAAATCATCAAACCACGGACAACGTCGGGTATTTCACCTAGTAACAAAGAAACACAAGACTACTGGACAAGTACAACCTAAGTCTAAATGCCGTAGTGATAAATCATCAAACCACGGACAACGTCGGGTATTTCACCTAGTAACAAAGAAACACAAGACTATTGGACAAGTACAACCTAAGTCTAAATGTTGTAGTGATAAATCATCAAACCACGGACAACGTCGGGTATTTCACCTAGTAACAAAGAAACACAAGACTATTGGACAAGTACATCCTAAGTCTAAATGTTGTAGTGATAAATCATCAAACCACGGACAAGGTCGGGTATTTCAGTTAGTAACAAAGAAACACAAGACTATTGGAGAAGTACAACCTAAGTCTAAATGCTGTAGTGATACATCATCAAACCACGGACAACGTCGGGTATTTCAGTTAGTAACAAAGAAACACAAGACTATTGGACAAGTACAACCTAAGTCTAAATGTTGTAGTGATAAATCCCCAAACCACGGACAACGCCGGGTATTTCAGTTAGTAACAAAGAAACACAAGACTATTGGACAAGTACAACCTAAGTCTAAATGTTGTAGTGATAAATCATCAAACCACGGACAACGTCGGGTATTTCAGTTAGTAACAAAGAAACACAAGACTATTGGACAAGTACAACCTAAGTCTAAATGTTGTAGTGATAAATCATCAAACCACGGACAACGTCGGGTATTTCAGTTAGTAACAAAGAAACACAAGACTATTGGACAAGTACAACCTAAGTCTAAATGTTGTAGTGATAAATCATCAAACCACGGACAACGTCGGGTATTTCAGTTAGTAACAAAGAAACACAAGACTATTGAACAAGTACAACCTAAGTCTAAATGTTGTAGTGATAAATCATCAAACCACGGACAACGTCGGGTATTTCAGTTAGTAACAAAGAAACACAAGACTATTGGACAAGTACAACCTAAGTCTAAATGTTGTAGTGATAAATCATCAAACCACGGACAACGTCGGGTATTTCAGTTAGTAACAAAGAAACACAAGACTATTGGACAAGTACAACCTAAGTCTAAATGTTGTAGTGATAAATCATCAAACCACAGACAACGTCGGGTATTTCAGTTAGTAACAAAGAAACACAAGACTATTGGACAAGTACAACCTAAGTCTAAATGTTGAGTGATAAATCCTTGACTCAGGTATGAGGGACAAGAGAACTTGGTTCGAACTCAGAAGCAGTCTGATAAAGGAGGGGTTAGTAGAAATCCCACCCACCCCCACTTCCACTTGCAGACTCTCTAATTGTTTCCTAAGGCATTGTAACCACCCCAGCAGCCGGCTAATTAAACAGATTAGTGATTCTATCGCGACCGGGGCTTTGTAATTAACTCTTTATGTGCGCTGTTCTTTAGGGATGGCGAGTTGTGTACGCTCTGCAGAGGGTTAGGTCGCGTTCGGCACAGTTCTTCAGGACCCGGCAAGAAGCGCACGCTCTTTTTAGAGTTAGGTGACTTAATGGAACGAAATATACTATTTCTAAGCTAAATGACTAACTTGCTTCACACTTTTAAGGATAAGCAGAAAGGTTATACTTCGTAAGACACATGCAGATGTGCAATGTTAACTCTTTATTTGTGACTATTTATGTTTATTTCGCAGAAAAAGGTCTCAATTGCGCATGCTCATTGGGGTTAAGATGTTCAAGTTGGTTGTAGTTGTATGATTATATTACTGTATAAGAAAACGCACCAAAAGTTACGGATGTGTGGGTGTGTGGGTTCCAGGTTGTACCTACAATGCACAACACTAAGGAGTTACTTCATTCTGTTTAACCTGAAAAACGTACTTGTTCTTTACTTGGACGGAAAATGCTGAATTACTCATGAAAACCGTTTATTGATACCCTTTGCATTTATAATATTATCATTATTTGTATAATGTTCTATTTTTTTTCTCTCTAGCACAATTTGCACAATGTATATTTGTTTAATACACTTTAAAATCGTACTTCAATACATAATAATATATTAAAGTTGTAGGTTAATCTGACGGTTACAGATTGCACGTATACACATCATTGGAATTTATGAAAATGTATGTCAAATATTCATCTGAATACAGCACCTTACAAATTTGCACCATGTATATGTTTCTTAACTAAATGTTCTCAAAACGCGCGCAGTTAACGTAATGTTAACGCTAACACGTCCTAGACTCCTATGGCAGCACCAAATATCGGAAGTTGTAGAACGCGAACACAGTGCTGCTTAACGGATTCAAATTGTAAACCTAAACCATTCTCGAATCACCCATATCAAACACACACAGTGTCATAAATTCTTTCTGTCAAATCAAGTCAAGTTACTACGTATAGTAACTAGAACAAGTATTTTATTTTACCCAAAAATTCGATGTCAAGATTTTGCCGGAAATAATATGTTTTGAGGCCCCCTGGATATATATATAAAGAAAAGCATTTTTAGAAAAGGGTCCATGTGTGTGTCAGTCTGTGGACAGCATAACTCAAAAACGAAAAGTTGGTAAAAAACCAAAGTTGGTATTTAAGTTTAGTGTTTTTCAAAGATGCGACACGAGGATTTTGAAGAAAATTGCTCTTCTTTAAACTACCCTTTACGTAAAAATTTTTATTTTTCTTGAAAATGGCTCCAACGATTTTGATTAAAATGCCATATGTTTGAGACATTTTTGTGAGAAATGAAATGTATATCTTAAATTTTCTGGCTAAGGCCCACGTAATCAAATTTCCTCTTGATTACTTTTGTATAACTGCTAAACCGTAAGAGATAGACCAAATCTTACTATACAAAAAATGTAGATCTTGCTAAAATATACAGTTTATGTCCGAATAAATTTTTTGTAGGGTGAACCATTTCGGAGATATTCCTTGTTATGTGTGTGAGTTTCGGAAAACTTAAGTTTCGTGAAATGGAATATCATTGTTCAGCTTTTTATATGTAAGTGTGCAAAGAGAACGGAATTTGAAAGCTTTAAAAGATTTGACTATCGCTCGAAGCCTACTGTATTCTAATATTCCCCTTGTACCTACAAGGAAATAAGCAATAAGATAATTTGTACAAATGTTTATCTCAACTAACACGAAGAAGATATAGGAATAAGAGTTTGTAAGAATGGTTAGTACAAGAGTAGAGAAAGTCATGTGAGTGTAACATATCAGATTTTTTTTTAAAAAAAATTAGATTGTAAAAATTCTATTTTGTTATTAATTTAGAAGGGTCTCAGGACATATATTAGGGGTGAAATTTGCATATTAAATTTCAGGCAGGGTAAGCTGATATAGGGGTGTGTTAGAAAGAATGGGGAGGGTTTTAAGAGGTAACATTATGAAGTCGCCTGAAGGGTAGTTATCGGCTAGGGCAGGTAGCACCACCTCCATTCCACCCTCTACAGCCTCTCTCTCTCTCTCAGGTTCGTTTCGATTTCCAATGAGTTGTTAGAAAGAGCAGCTGTGTACTCCATACCTGGGTATACTGAGTCACATGTGCCTCACTTCATGTCACGCTCCAGCCAATTGCAAGTTCACAAATATATATCTCCTATCTTCTTCGTGTTAGTTGGAACAAACATTTGTACAAGGGGAATATTACAATACAGTAGGCTTTGAGCGATAGTCAAATCTTTTAAAGCTTTCAGTTCCCGTTCTAATTGCACGCTTAAAGTATAAAAATGAACAGCGATGATCCATTTCATGAAAGCTTTAAGTTTTCGAAAACTCACACAAATAACGAGGAATATCTCCGAAATGGTTACTGAGACATAAATTTTGTGCTTTAGTGAGATTTACATTTTTTGTATAGTAAGATTTGGTCTATCTCTTACGGTTTAGCAGTTATACAGAAGTTATCCAGAGTAAACAGGACTACATAGGCTATAGCTACAAAATTCAGGATATACATTTCATTAGTCATAAAAATATTTCAAACATATGACATTTTAATCAAAATCGTTAGAGCCATTTTCAACAAAATCAAAATTTTCGAAAACATTTCCATGTAAAGGGTAGTTTAAAGTAGAGCAATAATCTTCAAAATCTTCATGTCGCATCTTTAAAAGACATGAACCTTAAATACCAACTTTGGACTGATTGACTGACTAACTGACTGAGTGACTGTCTGACTGACTGACTGACTGAGTAACTGACTGAGTGACTGAGTAACTGACTGACTGAGTAACTGACTGAGTGGCTAACTGACTGAGTGACTGACTGATTGACTGAGTGACTGACTGAGTAACTGACTGAGTGACTGACTCACTAACTGACTGAGTGACTGACTGACTGACTGAGTGACTGACTGAGTAACTGACTGACTGACTGAGTAACTGACTGAGTGGCTAACTGACTGAGTGACTGACTGACTGACTGACTGAGTGACTGACTGAGTAACTGACTGAGTGACTGACTCACTAACTGACTGAGTGACTGACTGACTGACTGAGTGACTGTCTGACTGACTGACTGAGTAACTGACTGAGTGACTGAGTAACTGACTGACTGAGTAACTGACTGAGTGGCTAACTGACTGAGTGACTGACTGATTGACTGAGTGACTGACTGAGTAACTGACTGAGTGACTGACTCACTAACTGACTGAGTGACTGACTGACTGACTGAGTGACTGACTGAGTAACTGACTGACTGACTGAGTAACTGACTGAGTGGCTAACTGACTGAGTGACTGACTGACTGACTGAGTGACTGACTGAGTAACTGACTGAGTGACTGACTCACTAACTGACTGAGTGACTGACTGACTGACTGACTGACTGAGTGACTGACTGACTGAGTGACTGACTCACTAACTGACTGAGTGACTGACTGACTTAACTGACTGACTGACTGACTGAATGACTGACTAACTGACTGAGTGACTGACTAACTAACTGACTGACTGACTGAGTGACTGACTCACTAACTGACTGAGTGACTGACTGAGTAACTGACTGACTGATTGACTCACTAACTGACTGACTGAGTGACTGACTGAGTGACTGACTGACTGAATGACTGAGTGACTGACTGACTAACTGAGTAACTGACTGACTGAGTGACTGACTGACTCACTGACTCACTGACTGATTTGACTGACTGAGTGACTGACTGACTGACTGAGTGACTGACTGACTAACTGACTGAGTGACTGACTGACTAACTGACTGACTGACTGACTGAATGACTGACTGACTAACTGACTGAGTGACTGACTGACTAACTGACTGACTGACTGAGTGACTGACTGAGTGACTGACTGAGTGACTGACTGAGTGACTGAGTAACTGACTGACTGACTGACTCACTAACTGACTGAGTGACTGACTAACTGAGTAACTGACTGACTCACTAACTGACTGACTGACTGAGTGACTGACTGACTGAGTGACTGACTGACTGACTGACTCACTCACTAAATGACTGACTGAGTGACTGACTGACTAACTGAGTAACTGACTGACTAACTGACTGACTGACTGACTAACTGACTGACTGACTGAGTGACTGACTGACTGACTCACTAACTGACTGACTGAGTGACTGACTGACTGACTGAGTGACTGACTGACTAACTGAGTAACTGACTGACTAACTGACTGACTGACTGACTAACTGACTGACTGACTGACTGACTCACTAACTGACTGACTGAGTGACTGACTGAGTGACTGACTAACTGAGTAACTGACTGACTAACTGACTGAGTGACTGACTGACTGACTGACTGACTAACTGACTGAGTGACTGACTGACTGACTGACTCACTCACTCACTCACTGACTGATTTGACTGACTGACTGAGTGACTGACTGAGTAACTGACTGACTGACTGAGTGACTGACTCACTCACTCACTGACTGATTTGACTGACTGACTAACTGACTGAGTGGCTAACTTTTTTTTATAGTAGGGGAAAATCCTCAAAGGACAGCACTCTGTGTGGGAGTTGGGCTTCTACCAACTAAAAACCCCTACTTCCAGTCACATAGGACTTCGTCTCCTGAAACTGCTGGTGGCATTACTTCAGGAGACTGTGACACTCTGATGTTCCTTTTTACCTGTTCCAGTTTATCAACTTTTTAATTATCTGTGTTTAAGTTGATCGTTATTTTATTGTCGTAACTATGTTTCTCCTTTAAAACTTCTTTTACAAATGTAGTAATATCCTTCCAGTTGCTATTGCTGTGTAACATAAGACAAACTATGTTATCCACTGTTATTTTCCCTATTTTATCTTGAAGGCGCATTCTCTTTTCCTTCCAGTTTGGACAACTGAATATATTGTGTTCTGGCGTATCATATTCCCCACACCGTAGACATGTGTCGGTTGAAGCCAGACCAAAAGGGTACAGGTAGCTTCTAAAACATCCGTATCCGGATAAAAATTGTGTTAAAAAGTATTCTATCTGCTCGTGTTTTCTATCTGTGCATTTCTTTTTGTCAGGTATCAACCTTTTTGTCCATTGGCCCGTTTTGACCTCTGCATTCCATTCAGACTGCCATTTCTTTAAAATATTTTCCTTCACTGTCCTGTAATTTCTGTTCCATTGTGCTCCATCCATGTGTCTTCTTTCTTCCACCAGTAGGTGTATCGGGATCATTCCCGCAATGACCTGGATTGCTTTGGTTGAGATAGTGCTGTATCCACTGGCTATTCTGATTGAAATCTTCCTATATGGCCTTTCTATAAGTTTCCTATATGTGACCTTGTCTATCCAATCCCCCCAGATCTCCGCTCCGTATAGGATAATGGAATTCACTACACTGCCCAGAATGCGTCTTTTGTCAGCCTTAGGCCCTCCCACATTTGGCATCAATCTGCTTAGAGCTCCCACGATCTTTTCTGCATTCTCTACAATACTTTGTATATGCGCCGACATGCTTAGGTTATGGCCCATCTGTATACCAAGGTATCTTATATTTTTTGTTTGATGTTATGCGTATATCGTCGATTTTAACTGTGACCTCTCTTATGGTTCTTCGGCCTACTATAATTACGGCCTCGGTTTTTTGTGGCGCCAGTTTAAGCCCTTTCCCTGCCATCCAGGACTGAACTCTCTTTATAGACCAATCTATCCGGTCTTCCAGAATGTCTCTGTGTTCGCCACAAATTACTACGGCAAGGTCATCTGCATAGCCCACTATTGTTACTTGTTCCCCATTTCCAGTTTTAACACTCCATCATAATATATGTTCCACAATGTGGGCCCCAACACCGATCCTTGTGGTACACCACATGTCATATTCATTTTACCCTCCTCTCCTACCTGTATTTCTCTGTCATCCAGATAACTGCAGATTAAGTTAATCAGATATGGTGTTACCTTTCGTCTCTCTAAATCTCGAACAATCCCCTTCCATGGTGCAGAATTAAAGGCATTTTTAACGTCTAATGTTATTAGAACCACATATTTATCTGCTCTTGTTGTTGCCTCTTCTGCTTTGCGTAGCACAGCTTGAATTGCGTCTATTGTAGACCTTCCCCGTCTAAAACCATACTGTTTAGACGATAGTCCTTCTCCTTGCTCAATTTCTTTTATTAATCTTATATTTATTATTCGTTCGAATAGTTTTCCAATAACATTTAATAGACATATAGGTCTATAAGACTTTTTCCCTTCATGTTTTCTAGGCTTCTCTACCAAAACCAATTTGCCTATTTTCCAGTTTTTCGGGAATTCTCCTGATTTAAGGAGCTTATTTACTGTATCTACTAGTATTTCCGGTTTTTGCATAGCTATAGCCTTTATCACCTCTGGCGGTATTCCGTCGGGTCCTGCTGCTTTTTTAGCTTTTATGCTACGTCCAGCAGTTATGATATCATCTCTTGTACATACTGGTATATGTTCCATATCCCGGATAATTCTTTTTTCCCATATTACTCTTTCGTGTTTAGGGAACACACTGAGTGGCTAACTGACTGAGTGACTGACTGACTGAGTGACTGACTCACTGAGTGTCTGTCTGACTGACTCAGTGACTCACTGACTGTCTGTCTGACTGACTCACTGACTGACTCACTCACTCACTGACTGTCTGTCTGACTGACTCACTGACTGCCTGCCTGACTGACTCACTGACTGACTGACTCACTGAGTGTCTGTCTGACTGACTCACTCACTCACTGACTGTCTGTCTGACTGACTCACTGACTGCCTGCCTGACTGACTCACTGACTGACTGACTCACTGAGTGTCTGTCTGACTGACTCTCTGACTGACTGACTCACTGACTGACTTACTGACTGACTGACTCACTGACTGACTCACTGACTGACTGACTGTCTGACTGACTGACCGACTGACTGACTGACTGCCTGACTGACTCACTGACTGACTGAATCACTGACTGACTGACTGACTGACTGTCTGACTCACTGACTGACTGAATCACTGACTGACTGACTGCCTGACTGACTCACTGACTGACTGAATCACTGACTGACTGACTGACCGACTGACTGACTGACTGCCTGACTGACTCACTGACTGACTGAATCACTGACTGACTGACTGACTGACTGCCTGACTGAATCACTGACTGACTGACTGACTGCCTGACTGACTCACTGACTGACTGAATCACTGACTGACTGACTGACCGACTGACTGACTGCCTGACTGACTCACTGACTGACTGAATCACTGACTGACTGACTGACTGACTGCCTGACTGACTCACTGACTGACTGAATCACTGACTGACTGACTGACTGTCTGACTCACTGACAGATACAATCGATATTGCCGCTGGAGGATATTTGCATTCAACAAATAAATTTTTTTGTATCTCGCTCGCTCTGGGGAATATTTCCGAATGCATGCGCTTTCATTACAACAGGCGGGCGGCAATCTGCATCCACGCAAATTTATATTATGTAACCGTTTCCACAGCGACACATGTAGGGGAACACGGGGCAATATAGGTTCAAAATATAGCCACATTTTAAGGGGGATAAATGCGCCCAGTCATGAACTTTAAGTGTCTTTTGTTTCTTCAACTATCTACAGAGTCGTGGGACAAACGAAAATAATAACAAAGATCGCCATTTTTAAATACTTTGCAGTACCAGATCATTATACGGACGGTTCAGTTTGATGCCCTAGTCGTTTGACGCATGATCTGGCGATTATTTGGTGGACAGATTTTTTAATATGACGATTTAACATTTTCTTCACAGTTTTTCCCACTAATTAAGCAAATGTAAAAAATAAAATACACAGAAAATAGCATGCAAATAAAAAACAATATATTGCACACCTTAGACAAGAAAGTATGACGTTCGGCAGTATTGTTACGCAAGTCGAGGTGCGGAGTGGGGCATGCATGCCTTGCTGTAGCTGTAGATTCTGAACTTTATTGGCCACTTTTGTTGCGTCAGCTTGTAAAAATTCATATATCATATTTTTCACTTTTTTATCCGTGAATTATTTCCTTCAAAATAAAATAAAATTCGAACGCGCTCGAGTTACGTTATTGCGACGAGTTCAAGTATTTTGAACTGTGGATTTGTTTTACTACTTTTTCCACTGACTTTGGCAGTTTTTGAACCCTGTTTGTCCCACGTTTTGGTCACATGCAACCAATGACTGAACGGGGCGTTTATATACGTCATTTTCAGTCCCAGGGACTGTTAAGGGTACAGACAGCGAACCCAGTTTCTTATCGTTTTAGTAGTTCTCGTATGGAGTGAGGCATAACTACCGACCAATGACAGTTGCAACACGGCGCTAAAGTCGTGACGCTGTATTGAGGACAAGGAAGGATAGATACACCTGGTCTCCTAGAAAAGTCACGTTTCTATTTTCTTCAAACTTATATATCAAATTATTAATGCCTATTATGAAACATGTCGCAAATGTTTCTTGAAATAATCTCCGTTTATTCAGTTAAACAATACTATGTTATAACAAAACTTAACTTTCTCCTTAGGATCAGAAAAACGTGTAAACATAATACAATAGTTGTACTGCAATTACACTGCGTATCGAAATACCTTTATTGTCGTATTATGATACGATCTCTACTTCCGAATAACATTTTTTCTTGTAATATCTGTACAACAAACTGTCTCACTTGGGTGGCAACAAAATTTATTTACATTTCTCTCAATTTGTACAGTTTATGAAATTTGTTGAACTGTGTAATCAGTTTGTATTAGAGCACAGTGTGGAAGAAGCAACACCTGTATCTTAATGAGTAACGATTTAGTGAGTCATCACACATAATGAATACTTCCCTTTCATATAAATGATTATATATAATACTTATGTCCAGCCAGTAACATGAACACTCCTCTCAATGGAGAGGGGTTGAGAGAGCGCAATATCAGGAAACAACTGCACTATATTAACTGTTTCAATGGAAACTAGGACTGGACAAGAATAACATTCCATCAGGTTACTATGGAAACAGTACTACGTGTTGTTATATTCCAGGAAACAACTGCACTATATTAACTGTTTCCATGGTAACTAGGACTGGACAAGAATAACATTCCATCAGGTTACTATGGAAACAGTACTACGTGTTGTTATATTCCAGGAAACAACTGCACTATATTAACTGTTTCCATGGTAACTAGGACTGGACAAGAATAACATTCCATTAGGTTACTATGGAAACAGTACTACGTGTTGTTATATTCCAGGAAACAACTGCACTATATTAACTGTTTCCATGGTAACTAGGACTGGACAAGAATAACATTCCATCAGGTTACTATGGAAACAGTACTACGTGTTGTTATATTCCAGGAAACAACTGCACTATATTAACTGTTTCCATGGTAACTAGGACTGGACAAGAATAACATTCTGGTAGGTTACTATGGAAACAGTACTACGTGTTGTCGTATTGTTGATGTAGAGCTGTTTCTATGGCAATTTGGACTGGACTAAAGTATGAATCAGTCTATATGTGACGTATAATGATATTTTAATACGTTCAGTTGGAATCCCGTTCTAATTTCATTGACTTCCCGTGACCTGTTTTTTGTTGAGGCTGCAGATACGAGGAGGAGGTTATGTAAAGGGAGAGAACAAAAAACCAAACGCAGGTACGTACGTACGTATGTATAATAACTGCGGGGAATCCACGCAAAACGTTAATAATGGATGCCAAAGAATGCTTAGTTACCCGGAGTGTAAACACAGTGAGCGCGCTGTCCAAATACTGCGAGACCGCAAACTGAAACAGGGGGGGGGCATGTCAGCAAACACGCGAAAAATGTTCCAACTGTGCTGCTCACAGGCCCGCCCGCCAGCCCTGGCCCTGGGGGTGCGGGTTCGACACCAGACCGGACCAGACCATCAGTTCACTTACTACTTCACTGCACATGTCACTTGGACAAATGAATTGTGTCCTGTCTGTGTGTACGCATATGTGGGGCCTTTTAAACTTGCAATTACGAGTTCAAATCAGTCTATTGTTTTACTTTCTCTACTGTGTGGGTGTCGAGACTTCACCGGAAATATGTCTCCAGGGCTCTGAATCCATATAAACCATTTTCAAAAATAGCTCCGTGTCTGTGTGTGTCTGTCAGTCTGTGAACAGCTTAACTCAAAAACGAAAAGTCGGTTAAAAACCAAAATTGGTATCCAAGTTCAATATATTTCAAGGATACAGCGCAGAGAGTTTGAAGAAGATAGCCCCACGCTAAACTACCCTTTACAAGAAACATTTTTCGAAAATTTTTATTTTCTTGAAAATGGCTCGAATGATTTTGATTAAAATGTCATATGTTTGAGAAATTTTCACGACAAATGAAATGTATATTTTGAATTTTCTGCCTACAGCCTCTGTAGTTCTGTTTACTCTTGATGACTTTTGCATAACTAGTAAACCGTTAGAGGTAGACCAAATCTTACTATACAAAACTGTAGATCTTGCTAAAATACATAATTTCTGTCTGAATAAATTTTTTATAGAGTGAACCGTTTCGGAGATATTCCTTGTTATGTGTGTGATTTTCGGAAAACTTAAAACTTTGGTGAAATGGGGTTGTTTTAAAGGGTGGTTTGGTGCAGCAGTAATTCCTTACATATACATCATAATATGAGGGTGGATCGGTTCGTGGCCTCGTCTGTATGATTTCACATTGTTGAAGCAGCAGCAGCGGGCGATTTGCAGACGTTTTTGTTTTGTTATCGGTGTGTAAAAAACGCGCGGAATATTGCATTAAAAAGCAATTATGTGGTGGGAGGGCATTGCATATCATGGAGTTGTTTTAGTGGAGATGTTGGGCACAACAACAGTGGTACCAACCCTCTTTTGATAAACTGCATTTCCGATGCAGTTAGGCTATAACATATAATCGCTAAAACAAACAGAAAGGTTCTGATGCAGAGGAAAACCCGTTTATCTGCCATTCCCAGCATCACAACAATAAACTGCTCCACTGTCCGCGGACTTTACAAAGCCTACTTCACAGGGTAACAGCCCCCACTTCTGATTGTGGCTTTCACAGGGAAAAAAAAAAACTACAATAAAAAACTACGATACGTCATAAACATCTGGACTCTGATCAGAAACCCAGCCCAGACATCATGAATTACTGTTGAAACGCCAATCAAACGAGAGACTCCCCTAATAGCGTAATCCACTGCCTCCAATGACTTTGAAAATGAAATAATTTAACTTTCCACACGATCGAGCACGCCCGCAGAGGGGTCAGAAAAGCCCAAATAAACGACGTTAACCACCAAGAGAGAACTCTAGCAAGGAAGTCACTTCAGGAAACCAGCAAGGTACTAAACAATGAGAGTTCGGATCCAGCCCCATACCCCTAGTGGCTAAAACCGTTTAAAAAAAAAAAAAAAAAAAAAAAAAAAAAAAAAAAAAAAAAAACCTCAGTCGGCTCAGCTTGCATTTAGTTCCCATTACAACAGTAAACTTAAGGGTATCTAGGAGTCAAAAATGAACAAAAACTATAAAATTGACAATTTTAGGTGCGTAGGTATATAACAACGCTTCAGTCATTGTTTGGCATTGAAAGTTTTCGGATTCCGCTATTTTTTTAATAGTTTAATTTTTTTTTAAATGCTATATGTGCTATATTTAAACGTCCCATTTCAGCTTAAATTTTCGTTGGTATTTGAAAAAAAAATATGGGCCACAAAAGCTAAAAAGCCAGAACAAGGGTTTGTAAGAATAGTTTATACGAGAATGAGTAGAGAAACTCATGTGAGTGCAACACAGAAATCCTTTTCTAAAGCAAGTCAAATTTTTCATACGTGGAATATTTATAGCTCTGAACAAACCGTTATAATCTACTGTAAAGGGGAGAGATTTTTAATATAATGTTATTTCCCACAATGTTTGCCAACGTAAGAAAAACAAAGTGTTGTTGCTAATCCTGGCAGCGTCAAGTTCAATAAATCTGCCGCATCCTCAGAGAATTTGAGTAGAACGGAGCCCAGGGGCTAGTACCGCAAAGCCCCGCGATCCGTCCATCAGCACCCCCCCCCCCCCCCGGGCAGCCGCCGTCCAGGACACAAATCCCTGGCTTTAATGGGGCCATAAATCGGATGCAAGCAGTACATGAAACTGTTGTGCTGCGTAAGCCTTGACGTACGTAGCCTACCTCCACGTCGGCGACCTCCAGGGCGATGACGTCACGTCAGCTCATTGTGGAAGTTACATCCAAAGTATCCGCACATCCTCACGTCCGTGTCTGAAACTCAGGTTGTACTTGTCCAATAGTCTTGTGTTTCTTTGTTACTAACTGAAATACCCGACGTTGTCCGTGGTTTGATGATTTATCACTACAACATTTAGACTTAGGTTGTACTTGTCCAATAGTCTTGTGTTTCTTTGTTACTAACTGAAATACCCGACGTTGTCCGTGGTTTGATGATTTATCACTACAACATTTAGACTTAGGTTGTACTTGTCCAATAGTCTTGTGTTTCTTTGTTACTAACTGAAATACCCCACGTTGTCCGTGGTTTGATGATTTATCACTACAACATTTAGACTTAGGTTGTACTTGTCCAATAGTCTTGTGTTTCTTTGTTACTAACTGAAATACCCGACGTTGTCCGTGGTTTGATGATTTATCACTACAACATTTAGACTTAGGTTGTACTTGTCCAGTAGTCTTGTGTTTCTTTGTTACTAACTGAAATACCCGACGTTGTCCGTGGTTTGATGATTTATCACTACAACATTTAGACTTAGGTTGTACTTGTTCAATAGTCTTGTGTTTCTTTGTTACTAACTGAAATGCTCGACGTTGTCCGTGGTTTGATGATTTATCACTACAACATTTAGACTTAGGTTGTACTTGTCCAATAGTCTTGTGTTTCTTTGTTACTAACTGAAATACCCGACGTTGTCTGTGGTTTGATGATTTATCACTACAACATTTAGACTTAGGTTGTACTTGTCCAATAGTCTTGTGTTTCTTTGTTACTAACTGAAATACCCGACGTTGTCCGTGGTTTGATGATTTATCACTACAACATTTAGACTTAGGTTGTACTTGTTCAATAGTCTTGTGTTTCTTTGTTACTAACTGAAATACCCGACGTTGTCTGTGGTTTGATGATTTATCACTACAACATTTAGACTTAGGTTGTACTTGTCCAATAGTCTTGTGTTTCTTTGTTACTAACTGAAATACCCGACGTTGTCCGTGGTTTGATGATTTATCACTACAACATTTAGACTTAGGTTGTACTTGTTCAATAGTCTTGTGTTTCTTTGTTACTAACTGAAATACCCGACGTTGTCTGTGGTTTGATGATTTATCACTACAACATTTAGACTTAGGTTGTACTTGTTCAATAGTCTTGTGTTTCTTTGTTACTAACTGAAATGCTCGACGTTGTCCGTGGTTTGATGATTTATCACTACAACATTTAGACTTAGGTTGTACTTGTTCAATAGTCTTGTGTTTCTTTGTTACTAACTGAAATACCCGACGTTGTCTGTGGTTTGATGATTTATCACTACAACATTTAGACTTAGGTTGTACTTGTCCAGTAGTCTTGTGTTTCTTTGTTACTAACTGAAATACCCGACGTTGTCCGTGGTTTGATGATTTATCACTACAACATTTAGACTTAGGTTGTACTTGTTCAATAGTCTTGTGTTTCTTTGTTACTAACTGAAATACCCGACGTTGTCGGTGGTTTGATGATTTATCACTACAACATTTAGACTTAGGTTGTACTTGTCCAATAGTCTTGTGTTTCTTTGTTACTAGGTGAAATACCCGACGTTGTCCGTGGTTTGATGATTTATCACTACAACATTTAGACTTAGGTTGTACTTGTCCAATAGTCTTGTGTTTCTTTGTTACTAACTGAAATACCCGACGTTGTCCGTGGTTTGATGATTTATCACTACAACATTTAGACTTAGGTTGTACTTGTCCAATAGTCTTGTGTTTCTTTGTTACTAACTGAAATACCCGACGTTGTCCGTGGTTTGATGATTTATCACTACAACAATTAGACTTAGGTTGTACTTGTCCAATAGTCTTGTGTTTCTTTGTTACTAACTGAAATACCCGACGTCGTCCGTGGTTTGATGATTTATCACTACAACATTTAGACTTAGGTTGTACTTGTCCAATAGTCTTGTGTTTCTTTGTTACTAGGTGAAATACCCGACGTTGTCCGTGGTTTGATGATTTATCACTACAACATTTAGACTTAGGTTGTACTTGTCCAATAGTCTTGTGTTTCTTTGTTACTAACTGAAATACCCGACGTTGTCCGTGGTTTGATGATTTATCACTACAACATTTAGACTTAGGTTGTACTTGTCCAATAGTCTTGTGTTTCTTTGTTACTAACTGAAATACCCGACGTTGTCCGTGGTTTGATGATTTATCACTACAACAATTAGACTTAGGTTGTACTTGTCCAATAGTCTTGTGTTTCTTTGTTACTAACTGAAATACCCGACGTTGTCCGTGGTTTGATGATTTATCACTACAACAATTAGACTTAGGTTGTACTTGTCCAGTAGTCTTGTGTTTCTTTGTTACTAACTGAAATACCCGACGTTGTCCGTGGTTTGATGATTTATCACTACAACATTTACACTTAGGTTGTACTTGTCCAATAGTCTTGTGTTTCTTTGTTACTAACTGAAATACCCGACGTTGTCCGTGGTTTGATGATTTATCACTACAACATTTAGACTTAGGTTGTACTTGTCCAATAGTCTTGTGTTTCTTTGTTACTAACTGAAATACCCGACGTTGTCCGTGGTTTGATGATTTATCACTACAACATTTAGACTTAGGTTGTACTTGTCCAATAGTCTTGTGTTTCTTTGTTACTAACTGAAATACCCGACGTTGTCCGTGGTTTGATGATTTATCACTACAACATTTAGACTTAGGTTGTACTTGTCCAATAGTCTTGTGTTTCTTTGTTACTAACTGAAATACCCGACGTTGTCCGTGGTTTGATGATTTATCACTACAACAATTAGACTTAGGTTGTACTTGTCCAATAGTCTTGTGTTTCTTTGTTACTAACTGAAATACCCGACGTCGTCCGTGGTTTGATGATTTATCACTACAACATTTAGACTTAGGTTGTACTTGTCCAATAGTCTTGTGTTTCTTTGTTACTAGGTGAAATACCCGACGTTGTCCGTGGTTTGATGATTTATCACTACAACATTTAGACTTAGGTTGTACTTGTCCAATAGTCTTGTGTTTCTTTGTTACTAACTGAAATACCCGACGTTGTCCGTGGTTTGATGATTTATCACTACAACATTTAGACTTAGGTTGTACTTGTCCAATAGTCTTGTGTTTCTTTGTTACTAACTGAAATACCCGACGTTGTCCGTGGTTTGATGATTTATCACTACAACTATTAGACTTAGGTTGTACTTGTCCAATAGTCTTGTGTTTCTTTGTTACTAACTGAAATACCCGACGTTGTCCGTGGTTTGATGATTTATCACTACAACATTTAGACTTAGGTTGTACTTGTCCAATAGTCTTGTGTTTCTTTGTTACTAGGTGAAATACCCGACGTTGTCCGTGGTTTGATGATTTATCACTACAACAATTAGACTTAGGTTGTACTTGTCCAGTAGTCTTGTGTTTCTTTGTTACTAACTGAAATACCCGACGTTGTCCGTGGTTTGATGATTTATCACTACAACATTTACACTTAGGTTGTACTTGTCCAATAGTCTTGTGTTTCTTTGTTACTAACTGAAATACCCGACGTTGTCCGTGGTTTGTGTCTACATGAAGATGAGTAGGCTACAAATGAGTGATACAAATACACAATATTATGGTGATTATGAAACAGTCGTATTGCAGTAAATCACCGACTGAGTGACCAGAAACACCTGGGTCCTTCAATACACCTGCAATAATAACAAGGTACATTCTAGCACCTTCACAGCTCAGTTTGAATTGAGTCGATTTTCACTGTTAAGTATAAGAAGAGAGAGAGAGTTGTGGTTCTAACTTGCAAGACTGATTGAATACCTGACATATTTGGTGCATTGTCATAATTCTGTCCTCCGCAGTTACCTATCACTGTGCATTTGACAGATCCTTGTCCTGGATTTGGCATAAATTCAACTAACCGCCCTTCAGCTATCCCCTCTTTGTTGACATAACGCAATACAAATCTTAACAATCGGTCATTATCAGGGCTTTAGTCAACAATAGAGTAGTATTTTGCCACCGTAACTTGTGTCACTATTTCTTCGATAATTCTCTCCCCAATGATTTTGATTACTTGCAGTATACTCCCACTTTTTAGGAGTTTTTTTCCAAACAAAAGGATCAGCACTAATTGTAAAGGGTTCGTCAGCAACAATGCAACTTCCGCCTTCACTTTCGTTTGATAAAACTTTTTTTTTCATCTTTAGGTTTATTTGGGGTACTCGTTAGTAGAAGAGTGAGTAGAGAATGTCATATGAGTGCACCAATTTTTAAGTTTAAATGGCCTCAAAACACACATTAGAGTGAGACAGTTATACAACAATTTGCGGGTGTGGGGGTCGAGGGGGGGGTAACACTAGTGTTTTTGAGAACATTAGAAGGTTGCAGCTCACTCTGAAGGGAGCAGAATGTAATTTTTCTGTGTGCCTCGAGGCGTACTTCCTAACTTGCAGTAATAAACTTTACCAGAACAGAACAGAACAGAGATGCAAGTAACCCGGGGCGTTTGCAACAACCGTCTTGTCTATTTACTGCCCGATATTCCACTGTCATTGTTGCTATGGTTACCGCGCTGCGTGCCGAAATCATTGCCTCGTCGTGGAGTGAGGCGTAACTTGATCCCCGCCAATTTACCTGAGTGCTTTGTCATCCTGGGCGTTAATCTCCAACACAACCTTAATTAACTATTAAAATTATTCACTACTGTTATGCTAACGTAATTAAACATTTATGTTAAAAGCATTTTAAGCTTCTAAATTAATTAGGAAACTTAGTAAAGTGTTATTTTTGTACCTACTTGAAATTAATGGACATAAACGTTTACAAAAGCAGTTTCATTATACATTTTTTATAGATACAAGAGCAACAGAGGGAGCTGATTTTATAAACAAGTATATGAAATTGCATACCCTTTCCAGCATCAGGGAAACAACCGAAGACAGTGTCAAAATTGTCAGAACTATAGTTTTGTATGGTAAATATCTGTCATTCTTATGGTTTACAAGTTGTGAAAATATAGATAAAAATCTCATGATTTTCTCTACGCACTAATTGTTAATTTTCTTATAGGTACAAGAGGAATATAGGAATTTAGTAAATTTAAGTGATAATAAAATGTTTTAAGGGCTGGTCACTATGTGATAATTTTCAAACTCGTTTATAAGTATTGCAAAAGTCTGACAAAGAACAAGGAATATCTCCGAAATGGTTCACTTCAGCAAAAAGATTATTCTATATAAACTGTGTGTTTTACAAAGATCTACATTTTTTGTACAGTAAGATTTTGTCTATCTCTTACGGTTTACTAGGTATGCAAAAGTCATCAGGAGTAAACAGGACTACATAGGCTATAGCTACAAAACTAAAAATATAGATTTGGTTTGTGATACATACAACTTTGGCTTATAACCATTATTCGTTATGCTGTTAACATACGCACGACCTTCTTCCGAAGTCCCTACGGTACGATCCTGAACTTGTTTTTACCACATTTCAGGAATATGAATTTTAACAATGTGTTGTTTACGGGAGTTCTGGTAGGGATGTTGCCATGGTTACAGGGAAGTAGGCCAGCACCTTCTTCTTGTTGTTGTTGTGCTGCAGGCAGGCAGGCAGGTATACCAACCATACAGCCTGGCTTGACTCTTTTCATACACACACAGCCAGAAGTTTACAGAGTTGGAAAAGTTTTATTTGTGTTTTTTTCCACCCCTTTCTCTTTATAACGGAAGAGAGGGAGGGAGGGAGGTAGTGCTCGTTAAGGGATGTTGCCGTGGAATGAATCCCGTTTGTTAGAAATCCTCTACCCCTCGCTCGCTCGCTCGCTCGCCTCGCGTTTTTTAATTGTTTCTGTTTCAACCTGAGTGGTGCAGAGAAGGGTTCACATGACTGAATGAGGAGACTCGTGATTAAAATTGCTCTGGTTTTTAAACCACGACTCTATTGTTCTCCACAATCACCGGGTTCGTGCCCCTGGATGTGTCCCACCAAAACAACACATCACTTATTCCTCCTCTATCAACATAAACTTACAAACATCATAAAGCGATAGATTATACGCACACTCCAAGCTATTTAAACCCTAATAAAAAAACAACTGTGGTTTACAAATACCTGTATTTTATGTACAGTAAGATTTGGTCTATCTCTTACGGTTTACCAGTTATGCAAAACTCGTCCAGAGTAAACATGACTACAGGGGCTATAATCAGAAAATTCAAAATATACATTTCATTTGTCATAAAAATATCTCAAACATATGGCATTTTAATCAAAATCGTTAGTGCCATCTTCAGGAAAATAAAAACTTTCGAAAAATTTTCTACGTAAAGGGTAGTTAAGAGTGGAGGAATTTTCTTGAAAATCTTCGTGTCGCATCCTTGAAAGATGCTTAACTTAAATACCAACCTTGGTTTTTAACCGACTTTTCGTTTTTGAACTATGGTGCTTACAGTCTCGCACACAAAAGGTTTAACCTCTTTATTCAGGGGAGATCAAAACGTGTATTTCCAGTGATATTTTGGTATTGAGTTCGTTTAACTCGTAGAGAAAGTTGTGAGAGAATGTTTTAATTTAAACGCAGCTTCTTGAGGTAAACTGCGTATTTGTGATGTTCCCCCGGCCTAAGGCGGAGGTGAAACGCAACATTTAAGTTGTACTGTGAGGGAGGGACATGTGAACCCTTTGCGGCCGTGCAACACAAATAACAAAGGAAGGAAGCAAGGTAGGATTTCTGTTCATAACACAAAAAGCTGCAGCTTGCCTTGGGCGATGATAAAGTTTTCTCGCCTGCAGCGCGCCCTGGACACTTCAACATACGAGTGAGTTCTTTATCCTCAACTTTGCTCCTCGGTTGGGCGGCCAACTTCTAATAACACTGGGCAAGGTATGGACTGTGGGACTCGTCTCTCTTTCGGTAGCGTTCGTACTTCCATGTGACTGAGTGAGTCGGGCGAGAGTGACTATTATATAAGTGTTAAACCGTAAGAGAGAGACCAAATCTTACTATACGAAAATGTAGTTCTTCCCAAAACACACAACTTATATCGAAATACATTTTTTGTAGAGTGAGCCATTTCCGAGATATTCCTCGTTATTTGCGTGAGTTTTGGAATACTTTTCTCAAATGAAAGATTATCACGTTTTTCTCTTATCTACAGAAGAATTACTAATAAAATAATTGCTACAAAGGCTTACGTCTATAAAGATGAGGTAGATAGAGCAATAAGTGTAGTAGAAGAGTGGGGAGAGAAAGTCATATGAGTAAAGGTACGATAAAAGCCACGTGAGGTTGAATAAAGTAGGCTCGTTAGTTTTCTTTGAACGTGGGTCCACATTTTTTAGTGACAGTCAAATCGATTGTAGCCGACCGACCGACCGACCGACCCTTCACAGCCTCTTTGCTCTACTTGAACTGACCTCACAAAGGAATAAAAAAATCATAAAAAACGTATTACATTCCCTCTCTTGTGCCACAAAACCCGGAGCAGAATTAATTTTCTCTGTTTGGTGATTTCGATTCTCATATGCTACCTGCTTTTATTGGATACCCAGAAAATTACACGCACACACTCAAGAATATCTCTACAGTGATGCAGCTACTTGGCTGTTTTTAAAATGTAGTGATAAAACTCTTCAGAATATTTAAGGTTTACAAATTCATAGTGCTCTAACTAAAATGATCGCTTTATTTTTTTTCCAAAACTTCTGCACAAATACACAGTTCTCATAACCTTGACTCACTCCTTTCACTGTCTTTCTTCACTTTCTGTGGCTCAAACACTAACGGTGACACATTTGCATGGCGTAACACGCAGTTTTTCCAACTTCCAAAAATACTCCGGCCGCCGGAAACTTCTCGAATAATCTCGAAAACCCCTTTTGGTTCTGCCGCTCTGTTTGTTGTCGCGTATTTGCTTCTGTGAGTAGTGTGCGGAAACCGACACCGAGGTTCCTTTGTTGTGCGATACCGCGGCCGTTCAGCGTCACCTTACGTTCAGTGCAGATTCAAGGAACCCACTTTGAACTTGTGTTTTTCGTGGAAATACCTGATCGGTAAGTTAATCCAGATATTGTGCATAATGAGTGTAATTAATGTGTATAAGACAGTTATTGTCCATAAATACGTCAAACAAGATCTTGACGAATGTCTAACTCAAATGAATGAAGTCACAATTTAATGTTAAAATGCGTTACAAAGTTTAATTTCTAAGAGAAATTTGGCAACTCCACGTCGCGTATTCTCAACTTGATGGTTAATGACGTGCACATTCGGGTGTAGAGGAGATGTAAATTTGTACAAATGTTTATCTCAACTAACACGAAGAAGATACAGGAATGAGAGTTTGTAAGAATGGTTAGTACAAGAGTGAGTAGAGAAAGTCATGTGAGTGTGACACATCACATTTTTTATATTATAGTGATATTTTCTCTTAAATTTTCGTATTTTTTTATTTTGTTATGTTTCTATTTGTGTTTCACATATATTACCGCAAAAAACAATTTTTCACATCCCCTCATACATTTGTCTGAAATGGCCGCATGAAAGGCGCTTAAGAACTACCTTCCCCACACACACACACACTCACGCGAGCAAACACGTGAAAATAAGGAGTACTGCATGTGAAAGAAGAGCTTTATTGAGCTCTGATTTTGTGACTTGGTGTCAGAAGTGGCACATGTCGAATTGTCAATTGCCATGCACGTGTTACAGAAGCTAAAAACACGGGCGTTTTGCAGTAGTGAAAATGTCTATGTTTACGGTCGTTTCCTTGAAGTTTCACTTGGTAAGAGGAAACGGGCGCGCGCGCAGTCAGAAAGAAGAAGAAGTCGCAAGGAAGCGAGAGAGAGAGAGGGGAAACAATTAGAGATGTACCATTAGAAGCGACTTGCGTGGCCATCATTAACTTTACATTTTGACATGTTAACACTCACTCTAAATGAAGTCTTTTTAATTGCCAAGAAGTTTAAAGTGTGTAATACAGCCATTAGCAAATCGTGTGGTGGGAAAATGCCCCTTTCAAGTGCTCCCGGAGGGGGGGGGGTGCAGGCTCGATATTCAACATTTACAACCTACTTCCCTTCACCATTAACATGAGTGTGTCTGTGAAGGACTTAACTCAAAAATCTGACGTGTTGCACTCACATGACTTTCTCTACTCACTCTTGCACTAACCATTCCTACAAACTCTTATTCCTATATCTTCTTCGTGTTAGTTGAGATAAACATTTGTACAAATTTGCAAGATTTTGTCTAGGTCTTATAATTTACCGGTAGAGTGAACCATTTCGGAGATATTCCTTGTTATTTCTTAAAGCAGTTTCAACTAGTGGACTCTGTATCACATCTCTGAGCTCTGGAAGTTTTACTCCCGCTCTCTTTACAGAGTGTCTTTTTCACGTGAGAGAGAGAGAGAGAGAGAGAGAGAGAGAGAGAGAGAGACGTGAAATGTGATGAAGAACCAGGTAGGTCGGGGTGAATCATCATAATTGAGTAATAACCATAGCTACCACACATCCGTAAGGTTCATACATATATAGTGATTCGTATTGCCAGGGTTCATATTTATCATCATCCAACACATACATTATCATTACCATAATAATGCTCTTAGTGTCATTAGCATGTGGAGCGCGACCCACACACGGCCCGCAAAATACAACTGCTGCTTCACATGACTTTCTCCACTCACTCTCGAACTATCCTTAATTTGTCATGAAAATATTGTTAAACCCGTGGCTCTACAGTTCATATCCGACCAGGGCTTGCCGACCTCACGCCCACATACGCAAGGTAGAGTTGCGCGATCATCTAACCGATACGGGGAGTAGATGTGGTCAGCAAATGACGTTATGGAAGGGAGATTTTCATAAATATTTTCCTTTCCCATGTTTGAATGTTTTATTTAGTTTTTCATTTGTGTTCTTAACATACAAAGGGTAGTTTAGGGTGGGGGAATTTTCTTCAAAATCTTCGTGCCGCATCCCTGAAAGTTACGCTGTTCTCAGGCATACACACACGGACTTTTTTCTGAAAATGCCTTTTTTTTTATTCAAGGGGCCTCAAAACACATTTCCAGTGGAATTTCAACAGTAAATTTTTGGGTGGAATACAATACTTCCCCTACTTGCTATACGTACTAGAGAAAGTAATAAAAAGCTCAGTATCTGGTATCCGTAAGAGGCGGTAGTTGAAGTTATGTTGGCAGACCTGGGGAAGGAAGACAATTATCTACTAGGTGGCACCAATTAGCTGAGAGTCGTTTGATGGATGGTCATAAATTTGCTTAATGGTGTCACATTGCCACTGGTGTATATGACAGCTGGAGAGATATCGCTTGATGACGTGGCAACCACCCGGCCAATTGATTACGTCATCAAGGTGACGCAAGCATACCAACAAAACTTGCCCTTCATTTGTTACCTTAATCACTCTGTGCATTAAATAGAAAATAGTTATTTATAGAGGAAGTATTGTATTCGAACCAAAAATTCGATGTCGAGATTTCATCGGAAATGTAAGTTTTGAGACCCCCTAAATAAAAAAGCATTTTTAAAAAAAGTTCCGTGTGTGTGTTTTGCCATATTCCTTTTGTACCTAAAAGGAAATAAGATGATTTATACAAATGTTTGTCTATATTAACTAGAAGTACATTGTAAGTAGAGAAAGTCATATGAGTGTAACACTTCAGATTTTCTCCACCAGAAATCTATGCATTAGATATAGAAGTTTCATTCTAAAAACATGATTTGACGACTTTTTCTGCCGTTATTGCTTCAGGTGCGTGCGATCATACAACTGGGTAGGCATCACGCGTCCCCTAGTTGGAATTTTGGCTTTGTTCACCAGCATCGCTGCCTATCGTAGCTCCTGACTTTTCTCTGGGACCGGTACAACTACCACTTCCAAAACCCACCCCTAACTTTATTGTCCACCCCATATTATGTAATACCGAGTAACACACATAATATAAATGATCACGTGTGGTTAAACAGTTGGAAAGTTTGCCACATTGGTGAACACACGTTGCTATGGTAACTTTTGTACTTCACTTTTTTTCCACTGTTGTATCGCTGACACAATGAGATGGCGTTACGGACTGAAATATGTAACAGCGTTTGTTTTTACCGAGCACACAAAGTTATGGTCGGCTTTTGTTTCACTGCTGCCAACGCAGCACACGATATTTTCCTAGAATATCAAGTAATGTTAAAAATATTTCAGTCCATAGATGTGCATGAAAACAATACTGTTTAATGGCCGTTAGCTATAACGTACAGGCTGTATCGAAACTGTTCCTCATCTCTTGTGTGCTCATATGACTTTCTAATGTTCACTACTTCCACAAACTGTTCTCCTTTAATCGACGTAACTATTTGTAGATACGATTTTATTACTAATTCCCTTATAGGTACAAGGGGAATATTAGAATACAGTTGCCTTTAAGTGATACTAAAATGTTTTAAAGCTTTCAAATTCCGTTGTCGTTGCACGGTTAAGATATAAAAAATTTAATAACGATGTTCCATTTGACAGAAGTATGTTCTCCAAAACAAACACAAATAAAAAGGCATATCTCCGAAATGGTCCACTCTACAAAAAATTTATTTGGAGTATTAGCGATATCTACATTTTTTGTACAGTAAGATTTTGTCTATCTCTTACGGTTTACCAGTTATACAAAAGTCATCCAGAGTAAACAGGACTACATTGGCTATAGCCAGAAAATTCAAAATAAATATTTCATATGTCATAAAAATATCTTAAACGTGTGGCAATTTAATCAAAATCGTTAGCCATTTTCAAGAAAATAAAAATTTTGCGAATAATGTTTCATGTAAAGGTTGGTTTAGGGTGGAGAAACTTTCTTCGAAATCTTAGTGTCGTATGTGTAAAATATGTTAAATTTAAATACGAACTTTGGCTATAAAAGCTCTAAAAAGCTTTTGTATGTATTCAGGGGGCTTCAAAACATGTATCAGATTATTTTGGTGCTACGTTTCATGTTGCTATCAGATAACTATAGTTGCGTATTGGGTCTAAGAGGAATAGCATTCCAAATAAGTTACTCACAGATTTTCCTCCAGGCTGCATCCTCGTTTAGTTTAAGTTCCTCACCTTCTTCCTCATATTATAATACTTCTACACTTAGTAAACAGTTCTGTGGGTAAATATTTTCCAGCGATGAATGAGTAATTCCTCTGCATATGGATTTTTCAAGTATCATCACGATTCTAACCTCAAACAAACAATCGTATACATTCGACTATTTGCGCCTGCGCAGTTAACCGGAAAGACATGTTTGTAAACATGACCGCATCAGAGCAGAATCTGACATATTTTAGACATAAATCGCTAAGAGACGCTGCAAAACATTCTATTTGTGCAAGTTCTTTTGTAACAATTAAGAATGTGGTCAATTTGTCAGCGGAGTTTCCGATTAAATAGTCAAAACACACGGCATACAAAAAATCAAGTTCGTTGTGGAATAAACATGTTAGAAATGACATAGCTTCTTTTAAATAGAAATGTTACCAAGAAACAAGCTGAGAATAATGATTTAACAAATTTCAGTATATAACTTTCTGTGCAACATGACAAAATTAAAAGAGCTAAAAGATAATCAGTAAACCGTAACACTATGGACAGCATAGCTAAAAAACGAAAAGTCGGTTAAGAACCAAAGTTGGTATTTAAGTTTAACATCTTTCAAGGATGCGACAGGAAGATTTTGAAGAAAATTGTTTCACCCTAATTTACCCTTTACATGGAAAATTTTTCAAAAATTTTCATTTTCATGGAAAAAAAATGGCGTATGTTAGAAAAAATTTTATGACAAATGAAATGTATATCTTGAATTTTCTGGCTATAGCTCCTTTAGTTGTATTTACTCTGGACGACTTTTGCATAATAGGTAAACTGTTAGAAATAGACCAAATCTTACTATACAAAACATGTAGATCTTGCTAAAATATGCCATTTATGTCCAAATAAATTTTTGTGTAGAGTGAACCATTTCGGAGATATCCCTTGTTATTTGTGTTACATCGTTATTCAATTTTTTATACCTTAACCGTGCATAGAGAAGGGAATTTGAAGGCTTTAGTGGATTTGACTATCGCTCAAAGCCTACTGTATTCCCATATTCCCCTTGTACCTACAAGGAAATAAGTAACAAGATAAATTGTACAAATGTTTATCTCAACTAACATGAAGAAGATATAGGAATAAGAGTTTGTAAGAATGGTTAGTACAAGAGTAGAGAAAGTCATGTGAGTGCAACACATCAGATTCTTGTCGCCTATCATCTTAACTGTATTTTAACACACAACAGCTGCAACAGAGCAAAGTCTCGAAGCCTGGCTAACTCACACTACTGCCAGTGAGTGCAAAAAGCCGCTTAAGGTTAAGCTGCTCCACACCAATAACACGAGCAAGCACGCGAGAATAATGAGCGCGGGAGGAGGGAATGGCTTTCGAGATTTTTCGCGAGGCGCCCAGCGGCTGACCTATTGTAGAAGTGGTACAAAAGGCGAAGTTCGAGAAAGATCCCAGTTACGTCATCTTCTCAACAGTTGTGAGTTGCAATATCATGAAAGACAGTAGACTGTGCTAATATCAGTAAAAGAGAACTGCGTTTTGTACACAGAAGTAAGAAAACATAAGCGTACGCGTGAAACAGTGTTTGTGTTAACTTCAGTGTTAACTCGTTTAACACTGAGTTAAACTTTAACATAAGTTGGCCGTCAGACAGTGAAAAAGCGCATCTCTGCGCATGACAATGTTTGTGGGGCGCCGTGTATGTCAGGAAAGCTTCAAGTTTATCCGCCCCGCTGGGCACAGCGCCAAATATGCCTTGTTCGTCCCCGGCACTTACAGTTGGCAACACTGATCCCAGTATTGTCCGTTAAGTACAACCCCATCTGCTGGCCGTTAAGCAAAACTGGATCGCTTTTCCAATAATATGCTAATCACACACTTGTAATTTCACACTCATTACCCTTAAAAAGGGGGCCGTTCTGTAAACAATCCACCCCCCCCCCCCCAGTTCAATTATCGGCCACCAGCACAAAGGGCGAAAAACAATCTGCAAATATTTCCCAAATTAATAACACACGCTGCACCACTAGTGCAATTTAATTAAGATTACATCACTGAACGAATATTTACCACCTGGGCTACCAACTGTGTTGCACTCACATGACTTTCTCTACTCACTCTTGTACAACCGTTCATTCTTACAAACTCTTATTCCTATATATTCTTCGTGTTAGTTGAGATAAACATTTATACAAATTATCTTATTGCTTATTTCCTTGTAGGTACAAGGGGAATATTAGAATGCAGTAGGCTTTGAGCGATAGTCAAATCTTTTAAAGCTTTGAGATTCCGTTCTCTTTGCACGCTTAACATATAAAAAAATGAACAACGGTGTTCCATTTCACGAAAGTTTTAAGTTTTCCGAAACTCACACACACAACAAGGAATATCTCCGAAATGGTTCACTCTAGAATAAAATTTGTTAAGACATAAATTGTGTATTTTACCAAGATCTACATTTTTTGTATAGTAAGATTTGGTCTATCTCTAACGGTTTACCAGTTATTCAAAAGTCATCCAGAGTAAATACGACTACAGGAGCTATAGGCAGAAAATTCAAAATATACATTTCATTTGGCATAAAAATATCTCAAACATATGACATTTTAATCAAAATCGTTAGAGGCATTTTCAAGAGAATAAAAATTTTCGAGAAGTTTTCCATGTAAAGGGTAGTTTAGGGTGGGGCTATTTTCTTCAAAATCTTCGCGTCGCATCCTTGGAAGATGTTAAACTTAAATACCAACTTTGGTTTTTAACTGACTTTTCGTTTTTGAGTTGTGCTGTCCACAGATACACATAAACACATACGGACCTTTTTCTAAAGGTCTCAGGGGGTCTCAAAACATATATTTCCGGTGAAATCTTGACATCGAATTTTTGGGTGGAATACAATACTTCCCCTACTTACCAGTAGAGAAAGTAAAAAGGTGCGCGCGCATGCGTGTGTTTGTGTCTGTGCTCCAGCGTCAGGTATTTCACTTAGTGACAAAGAAACACAAGACTATTATACATTTTCATTTAAAACTGAACTTCTTATGTTCTTGTATAGCTGCAAGGTTGGTGTTCTCTGTTATTAATATCAGTATACGTATCTGTAGTTAGTTGCAAATGTATTACCAGTGCTGCCAACTGAAGCGTCTCGCGTGGATGTTGAATATACGAGAGAACTTGCATATTTTGGAGCCCATTGTAGTAAATCATTAGGGCCAGGTATGGATTTAAGCCACTAGGGACTGCGCCCTGCGACCTGATAAAAATTAATCGAAATGCGATGGGTGATGTATCGGTCCGTAGCAGTCGATACGTCATCATCACACGTCACTTAGCGCACTCTCAGTGGCGGCTAGTAATGTAGATATATATACCGGCTTCAACAAATCTCAAATTATCACGAAATTTATTTCATTTCATGACCACAACGGACTTCAACAATCAGTGGCGAACTGTCAACTCCCCGACACCCCTGGGTTTTACTTTTCCCTGTCGGTTAGGTAGAGGAAGCCTATATTTGCTACTACATAAAATTTGACAAAATTCTCAGAGTTAAACATTCTAAATTTTAATATGTTCCACTCGCCCGACTTTCTCTACTCACTGTTGGACCAATTATTCATACAAAAAGACGAACAATGACTTACCATGTGTGTGTGTGTGTGTGTGTGTGTGTGTGTGTGTGTGTGTGTGTGTGTGTGTGTGTGTGTGTGTGTCTTTGGACAGCATAACACTAAAAGTAAAACTCGGTTAAAAATTAACGTTGGTATTTAAGTCTAATGTCTTTCAAGGATGCGACACGAAAATTTTGAAGAAAATTCCTCCACCCTAAACTACCCTTTACATGGAAACTTTTCCGAAAATTTTTATTTTTTTGAAAATGGCTCATGCGATTTTGATTAAAATTACATATTTAAAATATTTTTTTGAAAAATGAAATGTATATTTTGAATTTTCTGGCTATAGCCCCTGTCGTATTTACTCTGGACGACTTTTGCATAACTGATAAACCGTTAGAGATAGACCAAATCGTACTATACAAAAAATGTAGATCTTGTTAAAATACAGAATTTATATCTGAATAAATTTTTTTGTAGAGTAAACCATTTCGGAGATATTCCTTGTTATGTGCGTAAGTTTCGGAAAACTTAAAACTTTCGTGAAATGGAACATCGTTGTTCATTTGTTTATGTGTTAAGTGTGCAAAGAGAACGGAATATCAAAGCTTTAAAAGATTTGACTATCGCACAAAGCCCATATTCTCCTTGTACCTACAAGGAAACAATAACATAATTTGTACAAATGTTTATCTCAACTAACATGAAGAAGGTATAGGAATAAGAGTTTGTAAGAGTAGAGAAAGTCATGTGAGTGCACAACATGAACTAATACGAGAGAAATAAAAGAGAAATATATAGATAAATGGAGAATAGAATAAAATACTATATTAGTGGGTAGTGAAATACATATGAACCACTAATTCAGAATATTTTCTACTTTTTATACATTTTCGTGACATCTGGGTTAGTCAAGAACAATTAGTCTTTTTTTCAGAAGCGCATTACGTGACGTTTCAAAAGGGTCAACTCTGCGACGCGGCGAACGCCCCTAAATTACACTTCCGCACGTAGGAATCTTCCCTTGGCAACATCACTCACTGCCACTTTGAGTAAGCGAGCCCAGCGCCTCACCGCGGCTGTTTCTAGCACCTCGGAAAATTCTTGCTGACGCTTAAAAAGGAAAGCGGGATGAAAAATATACATTCCGCTTCGAGAATTTGGCGAATCTCCCTCTAATCTCAATTTACATGCTATTACAGTCTTGATGTGGCGGTATCCGAGATATTCCGTGTCAGCGTCGGACTGGTCTTTTATATGAACTAGTATAAATATACATTCCGCTTCGAGAATTTGGCGAATCTCCCCCCTAATCTCAATTTACATGCTATTACAGTCTTGATGTGGCAGTATCCGAGATATTCCGTGTCAGTGGCGGACTGGTCTTTTATACGAACTAGTATAAATATACATTCCACTTCGAGAATTTGGCGAATCTCCCCCCTAATCTCAATTTACATGCTATTACAGTCTTGATGTGGCGGTATCCGAGGTATTCCGTGTCAGTGGCGGACTAGTCTTTTATATGAACTAGTATAAACATACATTCCGCTTCGAGAATTTGGCGAATCTCCCCCCTAATCTCAATTTACATGCTATTACAGTCTTGATGTGGCGGTATCCGAGGTATTCCGTGTCAGTGGCGGACTAGTCTTTTATATGAACTAGTATAAACATACATTCCACTTCGAGAATTTGGCGAATCTCCCCCCTAATCTCAATTTACATGCTATTACAGTCTTGATGTGGCGGTATCCGAGATATTCCGTGTCAGTGGCGGACTGGTCTTTTATATGAACTAGTATAAATATACATTCCGCTTCGAGAATTTGGCGAATCTCCCCCCTAAT
Source organism: Tenodera sinensis (assembly GCA_030765045.1). Lineage (NCBI taxonomy): Eukaryota > Metazoa > Arthropoda > Insecta > Mantodea > Mantidae > Tenodera > Tenodera sinensis. The sequence continues at coordinate 180,414,825 of CM060966.1, forward strand.
CTCAATTTACATGCTATTACAGTCTTGATGTGGCGGTATCCGAGATATTCCGTGTCAGCGTCGGACTGGTCTTTTATATGAACTAGTATAAATATACATTCCGCTTCGAGAATTTGGCGAATCTCCCCCCTAATCTCAATTTACATGCTATTACAGTCTTGATGTGGCGGTATCCGAGATATTCCGTGTCAGTGGCGGACTGGTCTTTTATATGAACTAGTATAAATATACATTCCGCTTCGAGAATTTGGCGAATCTCCCCCCTAATCTCAATTTACATGCTATTACAGTCTTGATGTGGCGGTATCCGAGATATTCCGTGTCAGCGTCGGACTGGTCTTTTATATGAACTAGTATAAATATACATTCCGCTTCGAGAATTTGGCGAATCTCCCTCTAATCTCAATTTACATGCTATTACAGTCTTGATGTGGCAGTATCCGAGATATTCCGTGTCAGCGTCGGACTGGTCTTTTATATGAACTAGTATAAATATACATTCCACTTCGAGAATTTGGCAAATCTCCCCCCTAATCTCAATTTACATGCTATTACAGTCTTGATGTGGCAGTATCCGAGATATTCCGTGTCAGCGTCGGACTGGTCTTTTATACGAACTAGTATAAATATACATTCCACTTCGAGAATTTGGCAAATCTCCCCCCTAATCTCAATTTACATGCTATTACAGTCTTGATGTGGCAGTATCCGAGATATTCCGTGTCAGCGTCGGACTGGTCTTTTATACGAACTAGTATAAATATACATTCCACTTCGAGAATTTGGCAAATCTCCCCCCTAATCTCAATTTACATGCTATTACAGTCTTGATGTGGCAGTATCCGAGATATTCCGTGTCAGCGTCGGACTGGTCTTTTATACGAACTAGTATAAATATACATTCCACTTCGAGAATTTGGCAAATCTCCCCCCTAATCTCAATTTACATGCTATTACAGTCTTGATGTGGCGGTATCCGAGATATTCCGTGTCAGTGGCGGACTGGTCTTTTATATGAACCAGTATAAATATACATTCCACTTCGAGAATTTGGCGAATCTCCCCCCTAATCTCAATTTACATGCTATTACAGTCTTGATGTGGCGGTATCCGAGGTATTCCGTGTCAGTGGTGGACTGGTCTTTTATATGAACTAGTATAAATATACATTCCACTTCGAGAATTTGGCGAATCTCCCCCCTAATCTCAATTTACATGCTATTACAGTCTTGATGTGGTGGTATCCGAGGTATTCCGTGTCAGTGGCGGACTGGTCTTTTATATGAACTAGTATACATATACATTCCGCTTCGAGAATTTTACGAATCTCCCCCCTAATCTCAATTTACATGCTATTACAGTCTTGATGTGGCGGTATCCGAGATATTCCGTGTCAGTGGCGGACTGGTCTTTTATATGAACTAGTATAAATATACATTCCACTTCGAGAATTTGGCGAATCTCCCCCCTAATCTCAATTTACATGCTATTACAGTCTTGATGTGGTGGTATCCGAGGTATTCCGTGTCAGTGGCGGACTAGTCTTTTATATGAACTAGTATAAACATACATTCCGCTTCGAGAATTTGGCGAATCTCCCCCCTAACCTCAATTTACATGCTATTACAGTCTTGATGTGGCGGTATCCGAGATATTCCGTGTCAGTGGCGGACTGGTCTTTTATATGAACTAGTATAAATATACATTCCACTTCGAGAATTTGGCGAATCTCCCCCCTAATCTCAATTTACATGCTATTACAGTCTTGATGTGGTGGTATCCGAGGTATTCCGTGTCAGTGGCGGACTAGTCTTTTATATGAACTAGTATAAACATACATTCCGCTTCGAGAATTTGGCGAATCTCCCCCCTAATCTCAATTTACATGCTATTACAGTCTTGATGTGGCGGTATCCGAGGTATTCCGTGTCAGTGGCGGACTGGTCTTTTATATGAACTAGTATAAATATACATTCCACTTCGAGAATTTGGCGAATCTTCCCTCTAATCTCAATTTACATGCTATTACAGTCTTGATGTGGCGGTATCCGAGATATTCCGTGTCAGTGGCGGACTGGTCTTTAATATGAACTAGTATAAATATACATTCCACTTCGAGAATTTGGCGAATCTCCCCCTAATCTCAATTTACATACTATTACAGTCTTAATGTGGTGGTATCCGAGATATTCCGTGTCAGTGGTGTACTGGCTTTTATATGAACTAGTGTGAATATACATTCCACTTCGAGAATTTGGCGAATATCCCCCTAATGTGTCTGTATACGCACGCATCTCTGCACAGAATAACACAAATACCAAATATGATAATACGACACTTATGTTTGGAAATAAACTCTACTGTATTTCCACTTCCTCTATAGCTAAATAGAGAACGTATTGTATTCCACCCAAAAATTCGATGTCGAGACTTCACCTGAAATATATGTTTTGAAGCCCCCTGAATCTAAAGAACGCATTTTTAGAAAAAAGGTCCGTGTGTGTGTCTGTCAGTCTCTGGGCAGTATAACTCTGAAACGAAAACTGGGTTACAAACCAAAGTTGGTATTTAAGTTTAATGTCTTTCAAGGATGCCACACCAAGATTTTGAAGAAAATAGCCCCAATCTACACAACCCTTTACATGGAAAATGTTTCGGAAATTTTTATTTTCTTGAAAATGGCTTAAACGATTTTGATTAAAATGTCGGATGTTTAAGATATTTGTACGACAAATGAAATGTATATTTTGAATTTTCTGGCTATAGCCTATGTAGTCCTATTTAGTCTGGACGACTTTTGTATAACTCGTAAACCGTAAGAGATAGACAAAATCTTACTGTACAAAAATTTAGATCTTGCTAAAATACACAATTTATGTCTGAATAATTTTTTTGTAGGATGAACCATTTCGGAGATATTCCCTGTTATTTGTTTTGGACAATTGTTATTTCTGTCAAATGGAACATTCTCATTCATTTTTATGTACAATTTTAGCTCTATTAAAATGAAAATAGGAGAGGAAAAGCGACTTTGGTAACAAGGAGTGAGAAAGTAATATGAATGTAACGCGCCAACCAGACGTCATATTGACATTCCAGGAGCTCGACGTAATTATATCCTGAGGGTCAGGTGGACCATTAATTGTTGTGTCTCCTTTGTTTCTATGGCAACCATAGCGAGCACCGGCGACAGCTATTTTATACGTCACTGTCAGTGGCGTAACACGCACTTTCAACTAGTGTTCAGATGAGGTTTCTAAACGCCACAGGATGTTGTTCAATCTGATATGAGTTATGTATATTGAAATTTGCATTGGAATATCTTCAACACCTTTAAAGTTATTAACTTTTGCAGCTATTGTTTTGACAGCGTACCTGAAATGCTCCAAATGATCAAGCTTTTAAAATTTTGTTAATTTTAAATATTATTCTGTTATAGATAAGTACTCTGAAAAGACTGTTGCAAGCAGAAAATTTTATAGTGCTTTGGTTCTCTCTAGTGAACCGCGCGGATGCACATGTGCAAGTTCCATACCCTGCCTTCGGTTTCCTGGCGTATGTTCCTCACGCATCACTGCTCAAAATGGAGCTTCTTGCACTCTGATAGGTACGGAAGGAGTAAAAGTATGAAATTAACCTTCGATAATAAATAAAATACTGAAAACATTACCTCAGCAACATTAGCAAGCAAGATGCACTTTCCTGGGTCACATCCAGTGCGAGAAAAAGTTAACTAGGGAAACTGTCAGGGTATGCAACACGTCACCCCACATCCATTCTCTACTCTTGGACTAACCATTCTTACAAACTTTTATTCTTATATCTTGTTAATAACTTTTTATAGGTACAAGGGGAATATGAGAATATGTAGACTTTAAGTGATAGTCAAATATTTTAAGAGCAATTCGCTTTTCGCATATCATTAACAAAAATAAAAGTATTTCAAAGTTCAGAGTTATAAAAAGGAATCTCTTTGGAATTTTAGTCGATAAAAAAATAAATTTATTTGACATAAGGTTTGCATTTTAAGTTACAGTTGCTTAAATGCCAAATTTGAAAGTTAATATTCAATCTTCAAGCACGTTACACGAAAATTCTCAAAACAATTCCTTGTTTCAAACTGGAAAAACAGAATGTTTTTATTTCTTCAAAATGTATCTAATGATTTTTAATAAAATACCATATATTTAAGATATTTTTATGAAAAATGAAATGTATTTATTGAATTTTCTGTGAATATTCTCTGAAGTTAGATTCAGTTTGAATAACTTTTGTATAATTGGTAAACTTAATGAGGTAGATAAAACATTAACTAACCCCCTAACGTAAAAGAGGCCAAGTGTTACCGCTCGGCCGCTGCGTCCCCCACTTACAAGAGTCACAAGTGGGGATGTGGTCAGCACCGCGGTCCCTCCAGGCCGGTTAGCTGTTTTTGCCACCATAATTTAAAGAAATACATATTCTTTTTCGTGGAGATGACCATTTCCGCAATATTTCTTGTTTCAAATTTGAGTTGAACATAAACATGATTTTCATGCCTGGACAGTAAAGAGAAAGTCATGTGAGTGCAACACATCAGATTGCCCCCCCTCCCCCTCTATTTTCCATGCGGTCAGTCACCTTAAGTCACATTACTTTCGCAACCCGAATCGTTTCATTTTAAAAGCCATCTCCGTTTTTCCGCGTATTACTTCCGTTTTAATTAAATGCGACAAAACGAAACATGTGAAAAGCGCAGCGCGTCAGTTTATGTGCGAATTGTTAATGTTTTATACACAATCAGCGTGTTTAATTTAAATAATGAATCATAGATTTTTTTTTGTGGCGTGTTTTTTTCGTGAGGCTGGAGCAAAAAGAACTGTTCGTCATTAAAACGCGTATGTACGTACCCTAGGGGGGGGGGGGGTGAGGGGAGAGAACGCATCGCTTGAATATACATACTGACAGTCACTGCTACCAACCACTGAAATGCGTAATATACATGTTACCAACATAACATATACACTCCGTTTTGGCTTTTTCCACATCGGTTTTCTCTTTTTGTTTGCCTTTGCCAAAATTACAGTAGGGTTGAGAAATAGAGTACCCCGTTCAAAAATTAATATCGGCATTTCACTGGAAATACACGTTTTAAAGTGCCTTAATTAAAGTCTAAACAACAAGGAATATCTCCGAAATGGTTCACTCCACAAAAAAATTTATTGAGACAGAAAATATGTGTTTTAGCAAGATCTGCTTCTTTTGTATAGTAAGATTTGGTCTATCTCTTACAGTTTACGAGTTATACAAAAGTCATCCAGAGTGAACAGGACTACATAGGCTATAGCCATAAAATTCAAAATATACATTTCATTTATCATAAAAATATCTTAAACATGTGGTATTTTAATTAAAATTATTGGAGCCATTTTCAAGAAAATAAAAATTTTGGGAAAAGTTTCCATATAAAGGGTAGTTTAGGGTGGAGCAATTTTCTTACAAATTTGTGTGCCGCATCCCTAAAGGATATTAAACTTAAATCCAACTTTGAGTTTTAACCGACTTTTCGTTTTTGAGTTATTCTGTCCACAGACTGACAGACACACACAAACGGACCTTTTTCTAAAATTGCTTTTTTTATTCAGTGGGCCTCAAAACATATATTTCCGATGAAATTAATGATGAACCTTACAATTATATTTTAAAACTATAGTATTATAATGTACTAATAAGGTTTTCGGGAGACCAGCTTCGGGAAGTTAAAAGTGCAGATGAGATAAGCCGCGCGCTTGCACAGCGTAAACAGCATAAGTGGTTTTATCAGATAACATGAACCGGTGAACTAGGGGACCATATGTGGTATTTGTGATGGGCCATGCAAATACATTTTTTGAGGTTCAAGGATACAAAAGTATGTATGAGTGAATTTTTAAGATATTTTTATGGCAAACTAGATGACCCAGTGAACTTCGCACCACCTAAAATACATTTAAATGCAGAGCTTTCGAGTAGACTACGTTTTCTTTTTATTTTCCTGTGCGTAAATAAACAAAGATGATGTAAAACAACACGGAATTCTTTTCACAGTCACACAAAATTGTCGAATTTATAGGAATAAGAATTTGTAAGGAAGTTCAGAGAAAGTCATGTGAGTGCAACTCATCGTGTTGTGTGATGCGTACACACGGACAAAGCGACGCTCATAGGTGCTCGTTGTGTATGTATTTTTGTGCTGACAGTATTGTTTGGCCAGAGGTCCGTGTGTTCGAAGCCCGCCTGTACCCTACCACAACAAACAAATCAAGGGACAATTGAGCCAGCCATTTAGGGTTAATGCACCTGCGGGACTATCCGTCTCCTGTAAATTATACTGACAGCACAAAGCGCATCATGTCCCCCAGTGGACGGACGCCGGTTCGAGCCCCGACCTCCTCCTCCTCCTCACAAAATAACACCTTTCTCTACAAATAGAATCTGTTTAATTGCATGCAGGGCAATGAATAATGCACTGTGGCGTCAGAGAGGGGCTTAACCCGTCCAGATGCCTTGAGACGACGGCTTTACCTTCATAATACTGTTGTCATGGCAACAAGACGGCGGCATCATGTACAATGTCACCCTAAGCGCGCCTTACCTGCGCTAACATCATGCCACTGCTGACACCATCTGACAAAATATGTCCACTTACTTGTACATCGCTTTATTACTTTCTCTACCACGTATACGAAGTATTGTATTCCACCGGAAAATACGATGTCGAAATGTCACTGGAAAAATAAGTTTTGAGCTCCCTGAATAAAAAATCAGATCTGTTGCACTCACATGACTTTCTCTGCTCTTGTACTAACCATTCTTACAAAGTCTTATTCCTATATCTTCTTCGTGTTAGTTGAGATAAACATTTGTACAAATTATCTTATTGCTTATTTCCTTGTAGGTACAAGGGGAATATGGGAATACAGTAGGCTTTGAGTGATAATCAAATCTTGAGATTCTGTTCTCTTTGCTGTTAACATATAAAAAATGAATGGCGATGTACCATTTGACAGAAGTCAGTTGTGCAAAACTCACACAAATAACAAGGAATATCTCCGATATAGTTCACTGTACAAAAAAATTTATTGAGACATAAATTGTGCATTTTAGCAAGATTTACATTTTTTGTATGTGAAGATTTTGTCTGTCTCTTATGCTATACCAGTTATGCAAAAGTCATCCAGAGTAAATACGACTACATTGGCTACAGCCAGAAAATTCAAGATATACATTTCATTTGTCATACAGATATCTTAAACATATGGCATTTTAATGAAAATCGTTGCACTCATTTTCAAGAAAATCAAAATTTTCCAAAATTTTTCCATGTATACCATAGTTTAGGTTGGAGCAATTTTCTTCAAAATATTTGTGTCGCATCCTTGAAAGACATTAAACTTAAATACCAACTTTGGTTTTTGACCGACTTTTTGTTTTTGAGTTATGCTCTCCACAGGCTGACAGACACACAAACCCACAGACATACATGAGCTGATCTGACTACTCGATAAGCTTTCCCGTTTCCGTCCCCACGGTGGGTTCCACATGAGTCGGAAAACTTTTGGTAGCAGCTGTACGTGTAAGCAACTCGCCGCTGCAGCACAATGGACGTGTATAGTGTAAGGAGGTAAACCCAAACTCCCCTGTTTAGCAGATGTTGGACATCGCTGCATTAGAAACACAAGGGATCGGATGGTGTGCAACCGTTATCCTTTACATAAAGTGACGTCAATGCATTACATCGCATTTTTTATATTTTTTATAGTTTCAGCAGATGCGACATAGAAGAAAAAGAAACAAAGAGCAAATAGCTGTGGGTTTTGATACTTTTAGAAATATTATTTCGATAAAAGTTGAAATATGTTATATCGAGGAGAGGAAGACTGGCCCAGTTTTACCGCCTGCAACAAGGTCAAATGCGCCAGCCTGCTCGGTACAAAGGAATGCCACTAGAACAAACCAACTCCGATATATGCAAAATCGATGCGTTACATGAAATATTCTGTGTGTCCGGCGCCGTATTTTGGATTTCAACGTGGAAGGTTTATTTTTTGTGTAGAGGTTGGCGCGCTTGGGTAATATATGCCGGCCGGAACATAAATATTCCTTGTAAAATCCGCCTAGCGGTCGGTCTACGTGCAGTAAAATAACCTATTTATCCGGCACGGCACCGAGGTTCCTGCAAATCCTCTTACAAATTGCACTCAAGACGGCAAATTATTAAAAACTGCGCTCAACCTAAACACAAACAATTACACACGCCCATATCTTCTCAATATTGCAACACACTCATTCTGCCAGGTACATAGAAGTTGTATTGCACCCAACAATTCAATAGTTAAATTCTACTACAAATATACCATCTAAGGTATCCTGAATTAACACAATGTTTAGAAAATATCATGCCTCTTCTGACAAAATGTGTCCAGTTAGTTTTATATCACAGTATTACTTTCTCTGTATAGTAAGTATTGCTTTCCACCCGGAAATTATATGTCGAAATGTCACCACAAATACTAGTTTAGAGCCCCCGAATAAAAAATCTTATATGTTACACTCACATGACTTTCTCTACTCAGTCTCGTACTAACCATTCTTACAAACTCTTATCCCTACATCTTCTTCGTGTTAGTTGAGATAAACATTTATACAAATTATCTTATTACTTATTTCCTTGTAGGTACAAGGGGAATTTGAGAATACAGTAGGCTTTGTGCGATAGTCAAATATTTTAAAGCTTTGAGATTCGTTCTCTTTGCACGTTTAACATAAAAAATGAACAGCGATGTCCCATTTGACAAAAGGGTAAGTTCTCCAAAACGTATACAAATAACAAGACATATCTCCGAAACGGTTCACTCTACAAAAAAAATTTATTTGGGCATTAAATGTGTGTTTTAGCGAGATCTACATTTTTTGTACAGTAAGATTTTTTCTATCTCTTACCCTTTACCAGTTATGCAAAACAGGACTACATACGCTATAGTCAGAAAATTTAAGATATACATTTCACCTGTCATAAAAATACCTTAAACATGCGGCATTTTAATCAAAATCGTTGCACCCCTTTCTAAGAAAATAAATATTTTCCATGTAAAGGGTAGTTTAGGATGGGGCTATTTTCTTTAAAATCCTCTTATGGTATCCTTGAAGGACATTAAACTTAAATACCAACTTTGGTTTTTAACCGACTTTTCGTTTTTGATTTATGCTGTCCACAGACTGAGTTTTAGTCTGCTGTTTACTAAACAGACGCGCGTGGGGTCTCGAAACGTGTATTCAACGTGAAGTCTGTCTCTGTCTATTTACTATGTACCTTGTAGAAAAATTAAAAATACTTTTTATATTAAGAGGTTGTCAAAACGTGTATTTGCGGTAAAATCTCAGTATAGAGTATTCTTGGTGCACTGTAATAATTCCTCTATTTAGTAATGTATATTTAAAATATAAATATATTGTCAACAACGGCGAAATATATATGAAATTTAAGAACAACAGTTGAGAAAAACATTTCGGCCAATAAGGCCATCAAATTTTGCAATTGCCATTTTTTCGGCATTAACTCTTTCCTTTGGTAACGTAAAGGAATAGAAAATATTAAGACTTGAAGGGAATTTGATGGTTAAATTCGGTGTTATTTGTGTGAGAAGTGGTAAGGGATGGAAAGCACGCGGTGCAGGGGGTGTGTTGGGGGTGTGTTGAGTGCGCATGTCCCCGGCGCACTACCCGCTTACACTCCACACGCAGCATACAGTATTCGCCCCGAGTTTGTCGCGCTCACACGACACTCTCTCTCTCTCATCGGGCAGGCAGGACTCCGTAGGTACGCGGTGAATCATGGACAATAGACAACAATAGACGAGCGACGACACCTCCAACATGGTCGCGTGGTTCCTGCTGCTGCACCTCACAGGTAAGTCTCTTTTCTTCACTCACTCCTAGTAGCTACAGCCCACAAAAGTGGTACACGTCTACCTATCCACTCGCTTGCCATAACACCTCATAGAGCAAGTGCTATTGGTCGTAGGCGTGGATCCTGGCCAGGAGGTTACAACACTTTTGTTTGGAGTGTACTGGATGTTTCTAAGCTCCATTAACTAAGTCGACATCAAAAGAAATGTTTTGAGTTGAAACTGGAGCTTTGTGCGCGCTGGTTCTAATTAAAGTGAAAGAGTCGAGGACCGACCGGCACACCCCCTTCCATTGTTACACGTGTTTAATGCCAAATCCGGCTTACAGAACGCGCCTAATTACACCAGCTCGCAAACTCTAAACTCCGCTAAACTAAACTGGCATTAAAATAGTATTCGTGAATATAAATTAATTATTTATTTACTTGTAGATGTAACTGCTATGTAATGGCTTTGAAATAACATCACTACGGGAAAACCGAATAGCGACTTACTATTTTAAAAAGCATATGAAAAGGAATACCTCGGAAATAGCTCACGCTACGGAAAACAGATTGTGCTTTAATCTCCTAAGGTTTACCAGTTTTAAAAAAATGTGATATGTTGTACTCACATGACTTTCTCTACTCGTGTACTAACTTTTACAAACTTATATTCCTTTATCCACTAGTTGTGTTGCAGGTACAAGGGAAATATGGCAATACAGCAGGCTTTAAGTTATAGTGAAATATTTTAAGGCGTTGAAATTCCATTTTCTATGCAGGGTTAAAGAGAAAAAAGTGAAAAAGTTCTCAAACTCGGTTTATTTACTTGAAGATGTAACAAGAATTAAGTGTGTTGGTATATGACGGTTTTGAAATTGCACGCGCTTTCAATAAGCATGAGAAAAATCAAGCAATGACTTACTACTTTAAAAAAGTATGTAAAAGTTGAAATTAAAAATAACAAAAACTCAGAAATAACTGAGCCCAGAAGGAATTCTACTTTACCAATTATAAAAAAGAACCATTCAGAATAAACACTTCAGAGACTATACGCAAAAAATAAAAGATGTTTTTTTCTTTCCTGAGAAAAATTAACGAAACATTATTCTTATAAAGTTAATTTAGGGTGAAGTGATTTTCTTCAAAATCCTTGGGTTGTCAAGTTTTATATTTAACCTACTTTTAGTTTTTTGAGCTATGCCGCTTAAAAACAGATACACAAAAGTCGACAATTTATTTCCTAAACTGAGTAAACCTCAAAACATGTATTTCCGGTTAAATATTTGAACCGAACTTTTGCGTGTAATGTAATATTGGCTCTAAATTGTGGATGAAAAAACCAAATCAAGGAAAAAAGTTTATTTAGACATAAATTGTGTATTTTAGCAAGGTCAACATTTTTGTAGACTAATTTGTCCATTTTGAGTAAACAGAACTACTTAGGCTATAGCCAGAAAATTCAAAATATACATTTCATTTGTCATAAAAATGTCTTAAACATACGGCATTTTAAAAAAATGGTTAGAGCCATTTTCAAGAAAATCAGAATTTTCGAAAAATTTTCCATGTAAAGGGTAGTTTATGATCGAAGAATTTTCTTCAAAATCTTTTTGTCGCATCCCTAAAAGATGTTAGACTTAAATACCAACTTTGGTTTTTAACCGACTTTTCGTTTTCGATCTAAAATGATTTTTATTTCAGGGGGCCTCAAAACATATTTTTGGGTGGAATACAATACTTCCCCTACTTACCAGTAGAGAAAGTAAAAAGTTACGCGAGTTTGTCTGTCTCTGCCCATGAACAACGTAAGTCAAAAACGAAAAGTTGGTTAAAAACCAAAGTTGGTATTTAAGTTTAATGTCCTTCAAGGATGCGACTCGAAGATTTTGAAGAAAATAGCCCCACCCTAAACTACACTTTACATGGAACATTTTTCGGAAATTTTGATTTTCGTATAAATGGTTCTAACGATTTTTATTAAAATGTCTTAAGTTTGAGATATTTGTTTGACAAATTAAGTGTGTATTTTGAATTCTCTGGCTATAGCCCATGTAGCCGTATTTACTCTGGTTGACTTTGAATAAGTGATAAGCCGTAAGAGATGGACAAAATCTTACTGCACAAAAAATGTAAATCTCGCCAAAACACACAATTTATGTCCGGATAAAATTTTTTTGTAGAATGAACCATTTCGGAGATATTCTTTGTTATTTGTCTGAGTTTTTGTGAATGGAACATCATTATTTATTTTTTATCTGTCGGGCATGCAAAAAGAAATAAGAGTTCGTAAGAATGGTTAGTACGAGAGTAGAGAAAGTCATGTGAGTGCAACAGATACCTAAAACCCTGGTTACCTTCTTCAGGTGGGTAGACTGTAGTATGTTTATTGCACTATTGGTTGCAGTATTCCGGATTTGCAATTATGTTTCGTATATTATGACAAAGAAGAGTTATTGTGAAATACTAGCGAACAGCGGAATGAAAACCATGTACCTACACGATTTCAGGAGTTATATTAATTATAAAGTAATGCAAATCGAGTATAACCACAAATATCTCAAGTTCTGGAAACACATTCATAATTTAAACGGAATTATATACCACAAATATGGCGTTCTAGAACATAAAACACCATTTATATTAAAGTATTCCAAGAAATACCACACTGGCTCGTAAATAAGCTGCCACCGCACTTAACCCTCATCCCTATATTTCAGAACACAAATAAAACGAAAATATTTACCGGAAAAATAAAATTAAGGCCAGAAATATTAATGTAATTTAGTTTTTCTTGCAGTATTCTTGTCTATTGTAGGTACAGCCTGGAACCATCTTCCCGCTATAGAGCATGCGCAATGGCGAGTTCTAACTCAGAAGTAGCGAAATTCGCGGTATTAGCGATGTTTTGATTTTTCTTTCCTTCACAGTGATTCATACTCTATGGAGTCCGCTAGCAACTGTTTCACATAATTTCCGTTTGTTTTTCCTCTATGATTAACATTATACAGTTATCATATAAAGTAATATTTTGCCCCTTTTCACGGTATTTGTCAGTTTCTTCTCACTTTTCATACTAGAGTCATACTTTCCCTTAAGCTTTCGTATTTTTGTCATATTTTAATTGCAGTTCCACGTGTGTGTGTGTGTTGTCCCAAAGACCCATTCTTCACATCTCCTAATTCCTGTCTATTATCTCTTACAAGTATTCTTTCCTAGAAGTGAGGTTTCCGCGACTTTGTAGTGTATAGAAAGAGACAGATACTTACAGACAAAGCACGGACGGTTGAACTCCAATGATACGACTTACTTCAAACGTGTCCCAGTCACATCACACCATGTTGAGCGATCTGTTTCCAGTTATAATCTTACCTGCAAATAGAAGATCGATATTATTCATATATTATAGACCGTGCTAGACTTTTAAAGTACATTTTCACTATAATGTTTATTTCAACAGCAGTAAAACTTGAAAAACTTCAATAATGCACCTAAAAATGTGGGTTATATTTATCGCCATATTTGCTAACCTCTTCGGCCATAAGCATCGGGCCTTGATCTTCACTATTCAGCTGAAACTGAAGACGTTAAGGAACCAACTGTTAGTACACCTACCTCTAACAAAATACTGAAGAGTTGTGCTTTGTTCCTTGTCAGCCATTTTCGTTGTATTACAAACGAACATAACTTTTGCAGCAACGTTATGCAAACGAACAAGATAATGGACACAAGGCGCACCATAACCTCCCAAAACTGAAACTTTTGGTTTTCTGACTACTACAGTATACCAAACTGACAAAAACTAATAGTTCTAAAGACATCAGATATCCACTTCTAGAACTAACACTAGGGAAGGTGTTGGAAGATTTTGCACGCAACATATAAAATTAAATAATTAATTGTGTGAAATGCTGTTGCATTTTCAATTTTAACCCAGATAGTAATGGTTCATTACTTCACTAACCTTCTGAGATGCCTCTTTATTAGGTTTGCAGCTCTTATATTCCGTAAATTTACATTCCGGGACCATCAACTTTACTTCTCTTTCGGAAAAACGCTACAAACGACTTTTTAAACATTTTTAAAATTATTTTCTTAGTCTCAGATTCGTAAATTGAAAAATAATAAAATACAAAGGGTTTATTATCGGCTCGTGTAAACTCTTAAAATCCGATGTTACACTCACATGACTTTCTCTACTCCTGTACTAACCATTCTTACAAACTCTTATTCCTATATCTTCTTCGTGTTAGTTAAGATAAACATTTGTACAAATTATCTTATTGCTCATTTCCTTGTAGCTACAAGGGGAATATTAAAATACAGTAGCCTTTTAAAACATTTAAATATATGGTTCCTATTAAAATCCGCCCACCATTTAAATATGCAGTGGGCATTTAAAATCGAGCCCGAGAGAAATTACGGTTTTTTGCATTTAAACATGTTTGTTATTTTACAGAATTGAAATGAAAAAGGTTATTTCTATTTCGACGTTCATGAAATTAATTTAATATTAATATATGTGAAACTAACATTAATATAGTGCGATAAACCTTTAAGATAGATCAGACATAAACTGTGTGCTGATAGTTTCACAATTATCAGATAAACTTATTCAACGCAAAATATTTTTATCGAGATTTCACCGGAAATATATTATTTGAGACCCCTGAATCGAACAGCATAACTGTAAAAGCGAAAAATCGGTTAAAAGCCAAAGTTGGTATTTAAGTTTGATTCTTTTAAGGATGTGACACGAAGATTTTAAAGAAAATTAATTCACCCTAAACTACCCATTATACGGGAAATTTTTCCAAAAATTTGATTTTCTCCAAGATACCTTTAACGAATTTGATTAAAATATCATACGTTTCAAATATTTTTATGACAAAATTAAATGTATATTTTGAATTTTCTGGCTATAGCCCATGCAGTCGTATTTATTCTGGTTGACTTTGAATAAGTGATAAGCCGTAAGAGATGGACAAAATCTTACTGCACAAAAATGTAGAACTCGCCAAAACACACAATTTATGCCCGAATAAAGTTTTTTGTAGAATGAACCATTTTGGAGATATTCTTTGTTATTTGTGTGAGTTGTTGTGAATGAAACATCACTATTTATTTTTTATCTGTCGGGCATACAAAAAGAAATAAGAGTTTGTAAGAATGGTTAGTACAAGAGTGAGTACAGAAAGTCATGTGAGTGCAACAGATACCTAAAACCCTGATTACCTTCTTCAGGTGGGTAGACTGTAGTATGTTTATTGTACTATTGGTTGCAGCATTCCGGATTTGCAATTATGTTTCATATATTATGACAAAGAAGAGTTACTGTGAAATACCAGCGAACAGTGGAATGAAAACCATGTACCTACACGATTTCAGGAGTTATATTAATTATAAAGTAATGCAAATCGAGTATAACCACAAATATCTCAAGTTCTGGAAACACATTCATAATTTAAACGGAATTATATACCACAAATATGGCGTTCTAGAACACAACACACCATTTATATTAAAGGTCATTCCAAGAAATACCACACTGGCTCGTAAATAAGCCGCCACTGCACTAAACGCTCATCCCTATATTTCAGAACACAAATAAAACGAAAATATTTACCGGAAAAATAAAATTAAGGTCAGAAACATTAATGTAATTTAGTTTTTCTTGCAGTATTCTTGTCTATTGTAGGTACAGCCTGGAACCATCTTCCCGCTACAGAGCATGCGCAATGGCGAGTTCTAACTCAGAAGTAGCGAAATTCGCGGTATTAGCGATGTTTTGATTTGTCTTTCCTTCACAGTGATTCATACAATTGAGTACTCTATGGAGTCCGCTAGCAACTGTTTCACACAATTTCCGTTTGTCTTCCTCTATGATTAACATTATACAGTTCTCATATAAAGTAATATTTTCCCCTTTTCACGGTATTTGTCAGTTTCTTCTCACTTTTCATACTAGAGTCATACTTTCCCTTAAGCTTTCGTATTTTTGTCATATTTTAATTGCAGTTCCACGTGTGTGTGTGTGTTGCCCCAAAGACCCATTCTTCACATCTCCTAATTCCTGTCTATTATCTCTTACAAGTATTCTTTCCTAGAAGTGAGGTTTCCGCGACTTTGTATGTAGTGTATAGAAAGAGACAGATACTTACAGAGAAAGCACGGATGGTTGAACTCCAATGATATGACTTACTTCAAACGTGTCCCAGTCACATCACACCATGTTGAGCGATCTGTTTCCACTCACAATGTTGCCTGCAAATAAAAGATCGATATTATTCATATATTATAGACCGTGCTAGACTTTTAAAGTACTTTTAAACTATAATGTTTATTTCAACAGCAGTAAAACTTGAAAAATTTCAATAATGCACCTAAAAATGTGGGTTATATTTATCGTCATATTTGCTAACCTCTTCGGTCATAAGCATCGCGCCTTGATCTTCACTATTCAGCTGAAACTGAAGACGTTAAGGAACCAATTGTTAGTATACTTACCTCTAACAAAATACCGGAGACTTGTGCTTTGTTCCTTACCAGAAATTTTCGTTGTATTACAAAGGAACATAACTTTTGCAGCAACGTTATGTAAACGAACAAGATAATGACACAAGGCGCACCATAGCCTCCCAAAACTGAAACTTTTGGTTTTCTGACTAATACAGTATACCAAACTGACAAAAACTAATAGTTCTAAAGACATCAGATATCCACTTCTAGAACTAGACACTACGGAAGGTGTTGGAAGATTTTGCACGCATCATATAAAATTAAATAATTAATTGTGTGAAATGGTGTTCTATTTTCAATTTTAATCCAGATATTAATGGTTCATTACTTCACTAACTTTCTGAGATACATCTTTATTAGGTTTGCAGTTCTTATATTCCGTAAATTTACATTTCGGGACCATCAACTTTACTTCTCTTTCGCAAAAACGCTACAAACAACTTTTTAAACATTTTTAAAATTATTTTCTTAGTCTGAGATTCATTAAGTCGAAAAATAATAAAATACAAAGGGTTTATTACCGGCTCGTGTAAACTCTTAAAATCCGATGTTACACTCACATGACTTTCTCTACTCTTGTACTAACCATTCTTACAAACTCTTATTCCTATATCTTCTTCGTGTTAGTTGAGATAAACATTTGTACAAATTATCTTATTGCTTATTTCCTTGTAGCTACAAGGGGAATATTAGAATACAGTAGCCTTTTAAAACATTTAAATATATGGTTCATATTAAAATCCGCCCGCCATTTAAATATGCAGTGGGCATTTAAAATCGAGCCCGAGACAAATTATGGTTTTTTTCGCATTTAAAAATGTTTTTGTTATTTTACAGAATTAAAATGAACAAGTTATTTCTATTTCGACGTTCATGAAATTTCAGTTATATATTAATATATGTAAAACTAACATTAATATAATGCGATAAACCTTTAAGATAGCTCACATAAACTGTGTGAATCGAACAGTATAACTGAAAAAGCGAAAAATCGGTTAAAAGCCAAAGTTGGTATTTAACTTTGATTCTTTTAAGGATGTGACACGAAGATTTTAAAGAAAATTACTCCACCCTAAATTGCCCATTATACGCAAAAGTTTTGAAAAATTTGATTTTCTGCAAGATACATTTAACTATTTTGATTAAAATGTCGTATATTTGAGATATTTTTATCACAAATGAAATGTCTATTTTGAATTTTCCGGCTATAGCCTATGTAGTCTTTTTACTCTGGAAGACTTTTGAATAACTGGTAAACCTTAAGAGATAGACCAAATCTTACTGTACAAAAATGTAGATTTTGCTAAAATACATAATTTCTGTTGAAATAAATTTTTTTATACAATGAACCATTTCGGAAATATTCCTTGTTATTTGTGTGAGGTTTGGAAAGCACACTTTCATTCTTTTATGTGTTGAGTATGCAAAGAGAACGGAATCTTCAAAACATTCGACTATTACTCAAAGTCTACTGTATTATAATATTCCCCTTGTACCTACAAGGAAATAAGCAATAAGATAATTTGTACAAATGTTTATCTCAACTAACATGAAGAAGATATAGGAATAAGAGTTTGTAAGAATGGTTAGTACAAGAGTAGAGAAAGTCATGTGAGTGCAACACATCAATTTTTTAAACATATGCATAGCATTTTTAATAAAACATTTACGCTGTAACGTTTCGATAATTACTGTTAAACGCTAATGTGACATAAAATATTAGTTAACGATGCGAAATATCTGAAAAACACACACAGACTGGATAAACAATCGAGGTTATTATAAAAGTGCATTTTCCTGGGGGTTGGGTTATGATGCAAGGCGTGGCAGGTGATTATTGTATTGTTGCGTAACAGAGGGTAGACAATACAGGTGCAAGAAGAAGATCCCCGAGGATTCCCGAGCCTTTGCTCTGTCTGTCATTGAATATTTTATGCAACATCAAAGTTTGCGTCAAAGCCTGGAGTATATGCACACCCGCAAAGCAGTCGAGCTGAACAAGTTTCCTATAGCGTAGGGGGAAAAGTTAAACACATTCTTCCGACCTGCTTGGCGCTTGCTTCTGCCGCCGCCGCCGCCGCCGCCGACAATTTCTTCTTCTTCTCATATGATACGCTTTCCTTTACGTACCGTTTTCACTTTGTCTACTGCGTGCAGTAAGTAGCGCGCGCGCGCGCGCGCGCGCGTGTGTGTGTGTGTGTGTGTGTGTGTGTGTGTGTGTGTGTGTGTGTGTGTCTGTGTGCAAACTATGACGAGTGATGAATACTGTTCTAAACACGCTGGACAGTTTTAGCATTTCCTTTCATAAAGTTGGTAAATAAAGCCCTTAAAACTACTTTTAAAAATATTTTTTTCATCTGCGCCCTTCTATGATAGCGGCAGACAGCAACAATAGCCGAGGACGCCGACAGGCAAAACACCGCGCAACCGTTTCGCAAGTATTTTACTCTCCCTGTTAGTTTTTGTTTAGCATGAATTAATAGATAATATATTATCCTTAAACTTTGCACAGAATTTACAGAATATTACATCCTGTTGAACTATTTTTTTTTTCTTTTCCCCTTATATTTACCATTCCCTTAACTTTAAAATATATTGCGAAAACTTTCCTATTTCTGTAAAATTAAATTCTCTATTACTTTTTTCATGACATCCATTTCTTAACCTAATATCAATTATAATGTAGTCAATTTCGTTCTCTTTGCACACTTAACATATAAAAAAATGAACGAGGGATATCTCTGAAATGGTTCACTCTACAAAAAAATTTATTGAGACATAAATTGTTTGTTTTACCAAGAGCTACATTTTTTGTACAGCAAGATTTTTTCTATCTCTTACAGTTAACGAGTTATTCATAAATCATCCAGAGTAAACAGGACTACATAGGCTATAGCCAGAAAATTCAAAATATATATTTCATTCCTCATCAAAATATCTTAAACATATGTCATATTAAACAAAATTTTCGAAAAAAATTTCCATGTAAGGGGTAGTTTAGGGTGGGGCTATTTTCTAGATAAGCTATGTCGTGTGACTGTTTCTCAGGAAGTTGTTACAATAAAATTAAAAAGTTAGTTGTAGAGAATAAGACCGCAGATAACAAGTAGCGATGTAATTGGTGGCTAAACTTGGGTAACAGAAGAAGTATCGAGTATTGTTGGGGGTTGGTATCAAATTAGTGCCGCGGGTTGCGAGAGGGGGATGATAAAGTTACCCAGACTACACACATACATAGAGTTAACCTCCTCGACTTTAAACAGCACGCAAATTTCTATGTAGGTAGGTATTATCTTGTTATACGATATCGAGAGGCCTACCTTCCGACACAAAGGTTCCTAATACTTGCATGTTAGAATACTTTCAAGGATTGCTAAACCGTAAGATATAGACCAAATCTTACTACACAAAAAATGTATATCTTACTAAAACATATAATTTATGTCTGAATAAATTTTTTTGTAGAGTGAACCATTTCGGAGATATTCTTTGTCATTTTTCTTTGAGTTTGTAAGAAAGGTTAGTACAAGACTGAGTAGAGAAAGTGATGTGAATGTTAGTTTAACTACATATTGGTATTAATATTTTGAGAGAGACTGTACAGCACGTTTTCTGTCTATACAACTTTCTAATCTAAAGTCTGCTGATATCAAAAACGCTCAAACGTGGGAGTTAAAAATATTCCAAGGGAAAGTTCAAAGTGACAAGCGACTAACGAGCTTGTTTGGTTTCTATTTCACGTTTTTGTAATAACATCTCGCGCTGAAAGGGTGGTAACACTGCACAGCCATGTAATTTGGAAAACGGCGCAACAATTTAAAGCTTCGTTAATTCTCGGATTTCGCTTTCATACTCGCAAATTAGTTGTACCCCTTCTCTCCCCCCCCCAGGGCCCCTCTGGGCTTAAAACAAAACTGTTTTGTCTGGAAAGCACGAACCGCAAGGTTATGTTCATTTCTGTCTTACGTCATATTGGTTGTAATATACTTCTATATAACTCTCTCTCTCTCTGTCCCTCTCTTACTCTCTCAGTCTTCCCTTCTCTACTCTTATAGTCTGTTCTTTCTCGTTTTTATTGCTCCGTGTACCTTTCTCTATAATGTACGACATTGTTCAAAACACTTGACGTGTTTTACAAATTTATTGTAATAAACGATTATCATCAGGGCGTTTATGACGTCATAGTTTTTGTTTGTCGATCATATTTTCTCTTAAGTTTTCGTATTTTTGCCATATTTTTATTTTTCTACTCCAGTTTCACATATGCAGATTTTTCACGTCTTCTAAATCTTGGGGATATTTTTCTTTTTGAAAACTTTAAGCTGTATCTAATTTGCGACTGTAATTCTTCTTTCTGATCTCCGTTGAAGATGCGACATTTATTTCATTCTGTGCAGAGTTAAGGGTTAGAAAATGCACGCAAAAGGGTTATGTTCATATTGATATTTCTTCAACAGGTGTCTCTAGAAATAATATAAGAGTGAGTAGAGAAAGTCATGTGACTGCAACACATGGTGATCTTTTCTTGCCTGTAGCCAGGGGACCTGGGTTCAATGTCAGTGTAAGGTTCGTAAACAGCTAGACCAATTTATAATGTGCAGTATTTATGTGCATACTCTAACTTTCAACATATACATGGTGCAAATGTGTAAGGTGACGTATTCTACATACTTGGTGTTGTGATGTTGTGCATTGTAGGTAAGCCTGGTACCCGGCGACCCACTCACTCGGTCTATGTGGCTCAGTTGGTTAGACGCTGGCCTATTGATCGCAAGATCGCGGGTTCAAACCCGGCCTTGAGTGATGGTTTTTAAAATAGTTTTACAAATAGGCAGAACCAGCTATTCTACATTTTATTTTTCTTTGTGGCTTGTCTCTGTTGACACCAGCCGCCACTGCCGGAAGGTACAGTGGTGAAAACACTAACGTGACATTCGCCGGGTCATGACCCGCGGCAGTTGGCAACACCACGAGTCGTGTTCAGCAAGATAAATTACATCGATTACGTCGACCTAGGGACTTCAGGCTCCAGGGAATTTGGAACTGCTCCATGTTTGATTTGAAACGGAAACATGCATCTCTGGACAGAATCCATAACGTGCATGTAAAACATTCAAACTAACAGAATCCATAAGGTGCATCTAAAACATTCACACTTGCTGACAGAATCCATAAGGTGCATCTAAAACATTCACACTTGCTGCTCCATATTAATAATAATGCTCATTTCTTCACAGTCTTGCACTAGCGTGACTTCCCCTGTCTTCATTCCCAACATCACTGAAGCACAAAACTTCGATATCGAAATTTCATGGGAGATATATATAGACTTCCTTTATACAAAATATATAATATTGAAATGTTAGTGACATTCAAGACAGCTTGAATAGAAATACAAAAATTGGTAGCGTAATTTCTACGGAAATATAAGTCCTTAGACTCTTTGAATCGAAAAACAAAAATTCAGAAGGTTTGTGTATAAATATGTTTTTCTTTAAGTTTGAGTAAGCAAGTAAGTACGAAAAATAATAAAAATAAGCAGCAAATTATGTTTTAGTAAATCCATCTTGAGATTTTTTTGTGTAAAATCGCTCCATCTATCGGTAAATAATGTTGCTTTGACGTCATATGACGTCACAGACGCAGGACAAAATGACTGCAATTGCTCTGTGAAGTTTTGTTCGATATATTTCTTAACCACAAAGTTTTTCAGAAATTTTACACAGTTTTGAGTTGAGTTTCTAACCAATCACATCGTTTTTTCTCCTTGCACTATTTCTTTCTTACGAATTTACCATAGAAATGAATGAATCTCTGACTGTTTAAATTTATAGGTTAGGATAAAATATTTTGTTTGAATTAAACACCGTAAAATAAGTAAGCAAAAACGTTTTACAGTAAAATAAGCACAAACATAGTTAAAAGTGTTAGATGAAGACCTTGTATCCCTCCGCCATAACCTCGTGTTCGTATCTGCAGCGAATGACACAAACGCGCCGTGCACACTATTTTTATTAATATTATGTACTATTTTGTATTAATGAGAAGTTTAAAAGTATGTTTCTGTGTTGAAAACTCAAACGTAGGAACTATATTTTGTGGTGTGGTTTGGTTTCGCGTGTATTGTGGGTTGTGTTTACATCAAGTTGTGATCTAACCTTTGTGTTTATACTTATACACTGGAAAAAGTTAAGTATTTTGGTTATAAATCGCGGATTTATTCACAAGTAAGTGCAGGAAGTGACAGTGGAAGTGTTAAACTCGCTGTCTGCAGCTACAAGAAGCTCGAGAGGGGGGTGTATGTTGGTATGACTGGGTTGTTTTAACCTGCGTGTTTCTTGACGTGTGAATTTTGACCCCGTGCACGTTTAAAGAAAATGTGCCACTTATGTTGCACGCATTAAAATGTTGTTACGCTGTCGTGTCATTAATTTGTGGCGTGTTGCGCTGCCGCGTGTCAATTAAAAGGAATTCGACACAGACGTCATTAGTACGTGTGGTAACACTGGAGTAGGGCGCTCTCTGAGTGCACGTGTTCTTGGTATGTTGAGCTGAGTGTCAGTGGCGTGCCTCGCCTCGCCTCGCCTCGCCACTGCCCCAGATACACACACACATACACACACACACACACACAAACACACACACACACACAAACACACACACACACACAAACACACACACAAACACACAAACACACAAACACACAAACACACACACACACACACACACAAACACACACACACACACAACTGGTGAATCAATACTGTTTCATTATCCTTAATCTTCACATTCACTTCAATAGTTATCTACTATTAGACGATATCGTACTCCTCGATCTTCAACATCGATACTGATGTTTACGCACCCACGCTCGATATCCATAACGGTACTGATTTTTAAGCAGAGATACTCGATTTTAACTCAATAAAACGCTGTAATACATTTTTGTTCATCATTTTCAGATGTCTTCAAACTCGTACAATAGAAGTTCTCTCCGTGACGTCATCCTTAACACAATAATAACTACCTCGAGTTACAGATGCAGATTTTCCATACCACGCTTGTTCAGTTCTAACCATTACGTTTAAATTATTGAAGGTAAGGGAGCAATTGTTGACAATAAATATTAAATAATACAAGAAGACTTGAAAGCGACGAAGGACCGGATTTATCTGCAGCTTGTATACGATTGTCCCACATAACGAGGCAATTTTTTAACCTATATACTACATACATAACCTGCAAAACGTTGTTCACTAAGTTGGTTAACACATCATATTGCTGCTGTCTTATCTAAATTCTTTTCTTCTTCTGTCTCTTTATCGTCACTTTCATCATCGTTGCACTTAATGTAACGCTAATATCGTGTTAATAATTCTCGTCCAAGAAGCTACCATTTTATTCTCTGGTTCACGCTCGTTGCTAACGGATGATCGTGAAATGATTTGAGAGGAAAACACTCTCAATTACCTCTTAATTACATTTTTATTACAAAATATATATTACTACTGATCATAGGTGACTCACATTTAAATATTTCAGTGTTCTAAAACGAGCTATACTATCATTTCAATCGGAGCAAGCGCTAGCCGGCTACACCAGCTGACGTCACTAGCGCGGAAGTCTACTGCGCATCTAGCTGCTGATATATGCCGTGTAAATGTGTAAATATGTAAATTTTGTTGGCCTTTCACATATATCTTTTGTAGACTTTCTTTTCAGATCACAAAGTAATTTCTCTCCGTCTGAATTTCGTCACTAGGTCGTGCCGCGTGGTTATGGATCTTTTGAATATTCAGCACATCTACTTCTTGAACAGAAACGGTTTTTAAACTTTTAACATTGCACGTCCGTCCCGCTACTCACTGTAATTTCAGTCTCGTCGGAGGATATGTTAATTCTGAACTAATCGCTCGTAGACAAAAATTAAGCAATAAATTACGTATACCTATTCCACCCCACCCCTTGATTAATAAGATCGGTTCCACAGGAGGCTTGGGGTCTGTTACCTGCTAAGCTACCTGGGTGTGGGAGGCTTCGGTCCAGCACAAGTACAAACATCAAACATCCATGCACCGTTTCAATGCATTGGCTGTCCTTCAATATAACCGACCTAGCACATCCACACAGCGCTCCCAATGAAGGAGAAGACTTGGAATACCATCCAAGTGTGTTACTAGTTGCCAATATGCCGACAGTGGCGCGCCGAAAAGTGTCTAAACTCTTGACAGTGGCGGATTTATGTGGTAATACTTTTAGTATGTAAGATCGGAATTACAGACATTAATTACCAATGTCCAAATATATGAAAAGATATCCAGACTTCCTAATATATGTAACAGCGTTGTCATCCTTAAAATTCTTGAAATCATGAAAGTAAACTCAATATTCATGTTTTCAAGATTGGGAATATAAATAAATAGTATTGTGTGGCACAGTGCCAAGTGATTTATAACATTCAAATATGTATGTCATGTTTAGATTGTAAACCTTCTAGAAGTTTCATATGCCCTAAATCTGCAATCATAACAAATAACAGTTTTGTTACTTTGACTTGTCGAAATCAGCAGATTTCGTACTAAATGATGCGTAGATGTTGAATTTTCAGTAAAGTCGTCTGGATGTGTAAGAGATGGAGCAGACTGTCGCTGATAGTGGCGAGTGCTGCAGCAGTAAACAAGCGATAGTGACACGTGATAACAATGTTTCGCGCCTGTACCCAGCTCCGGACAAATATTTAGATGTGGCACGCCACTGCGTCAGGAAAATTAGGAGTGCCTGCAGCTGTAAAACCCGTGAAGTGGATGCCTCTTACTCGCTTAACTACGAACACACGTCCCCCCCCCCCCCCGCCACCACCTGCACAATTGAAATCTACGCGACCTGAATGCTAAGAGTGCGATTGGGGCGCGGGTGAAGTGTCCTTTGTTGCGAGGAGGACTCTGAATTAACTGGGGGAGGAACATCCTTTGTCAGGCGCCAGGGGGCGTCCTCAAAATACTAGTAATACACTTTCCTAGAAACACGTTCCGTTTCCATAGTAACCTGATCGAATGTTGTTCTTGTCCAGTCCTAGTTACCATGAAAACAGTTAATATACTGCAGTTGTTTCCTGGAATATAACAATACATAGTACTATTTCCATAGTAACCTGATGGAATGTTATTCTTGTGCAGTCCTAGTTACCATGGAAATAGTTCAGTTGTTTCCTGTACATTAGGAATATAACGAACCAGACGTATTGTTTCCATAGTAACCTGACGGAAAGCCTTTCGTCACTTTAGCAGCTCTTGTGGTTGCCACAGAAACGTTTAACAGTCGGCATGTTGAGCCATTATCCAATTTGCAAGAATTGCGTCGTTTCCTGAGTTATAATGCATCAATCGGAATATCGGCTGCACACAACAAAAAGACCCCTCCCGCCCCCCTCCCCCCTTGACTGGAGTGGAGAGCAGGTTCATATATAATTCCCTTTCTTCTGTGATTCCCTACTGCTACTACTGCTGCTCCACATGAAGCACCCTTGTGGGAAAGGCGAAACGGCGAAACAAAGACAGACGTCGACGTCCTGACTGTTTTAGCGATCTCGTTGTTGATGACAACGTTAAAATGTTCCCTTACAAAGCCTTCAAAGTCGCAGGGAGGAAGAAGAGCTTGCAACCTTTCTTGTACTTGTGGTCGGTCGCTCGCATTCATGCATACGTCACACACAAACACATGCTGCATGGCTCGCAATTACTGAACAAACCCTCGCACATGAACCTCATAGTCCAAGCTTAACTTACCTAGAAAAACGTATCATAACACACACTGAGAGAGCGCCCTTGTCTGTGTGCGTGCAATATTAGGGAACTAACGGGGAGCCCTGCGGCAGACATCGAACCAGGGACTGCCCATTTGGAACCGTTAACCACAACTGTTAGTTCTCATTGTCTGGAGCATCAAACTACTTTTCTATCGCTCGAATTCGATTTGAAATCAGATCATGTTTAGCGCTGCAGGTGGTTCCGTGTCAAATGCCTATTTCCACTTTACGTCGCATGTGTTTTTGCACAAAACACAAAAATTATTTCCGCCGAAACGAACGCAACTTCGATTCTCGCGCACATATTCATTAAAGAGCAATTCGCTGTGCGTGTGTGTGCGGGTCAGCGCAACCCGGGGCACTATCTGCTTTTTATTGCACTGCATCATATTTCGTAATAGAAAAATAATTACCTATTTCGGCATTCTCTGCTAATGTATGCACTGGAATTGAAACTGCATTGGGACACTACATTAACTGTTCGCATGGTAACGAGAATAACATTCCATCAGGTTACTATGGAAGCAGTACTACGT
This sequence comes from Tenodera sinensis, assembly GCA_030765045.1. Classification (NCBI taxonomy): domain Eukaryota; kingdom Metazoa; phylum Arthropoda; class Insecta; order Mantodea; family Mantidae; genus Tenodera; species Tenodera sinensis. Next base: position 180,441,592 of record CM060966.1, read on the forward strand.
GTTGTTATATTCCTAATGTACAGGAAACAACTGCACTATATTAACTGTTTCCATGGTAACTAGGACTGGATAACAATATCATCAGGTTACTATAGAAACAATACACGTTGTTATATTCCACGAAACAACTGCACTATATTAACTGTTTCCATGGTAACTTCTTGAAAATAGCTCCAACCATTTCGATTAAAATGTCATATTTTAGATATTTTTATGGCAAATTAAATGTATATCTTGAATTTTTCTGACTATAGCCCCTGTAGTATTTATTCTCCATGACTTTTGAATAACCGTAAGAGATAGACAAAACATTATTACATAAAAATATAGATCTTGTTAAACCACGCAGTTTATGTAAAATATATTATATTTCTGAGCAGTTATTAATATCGGATTTATTCCTCGTTATTGGTTTACATTTTCTGATATATATTTTACGAATATGAACTGGTTTTTCGTTTCCAATTTTCCCTTCCCCTTGCACAGACATTCCACCCAAAAATTGGATACCGATATTTCACTGTAGTTCCAGTGAAGTCTTGTTATTGGATACCTACGTGCGTGACACGCGGCTGAAAGAACACGAGAGTGGGTAGAGAAATTCATATGAGGTTGCTTTTCCACCGATCATCTTGAAATTTGAATATATATTTCTTCATGAGAAGGTTTTTATGCCATAAAGTTTACTATGCAGCGTATCGCTTACTTCCTTGTAGGTACAAGGGGAATATGAGAGTACAGCAGGCTTTGAGCGATAGTTAAATATTTTAAGGCTTTCAAATTCCCTTGTCTATGAACGACTAAGTAATAAAAATTAAATCACTATCTTCCGTTTGACAGAAGTTTAAATATTCTATAGCTCACACACACAACAAGGAATATCTCCGAAATGGTTCACTCTACAAAAAAATTCATTTGTACATAAATTGTGTATTTTGGCAAGATCTACATTTTTATATAGTAAGTTTTTATCTAACTCTTACAGTTTACGAGTTATACAAAACTCATCCAGAGTAAAGAGGACTACAGGGGCTATAACCAGAAAATTCAAAATATACATTTGATTTGTCATAAAAATATCTCAAACATATGAAATTTTAATCAAAATCGTTACAGCCATTTTCAAGAAAATCAAAATTTTCGAAAATTTTTCCATGTAAAGGGTAGTTTAGGGTGGGGCTATTTTCTTCAAAATCTTTGTGTCACATCCTTGAAAGACATTAAACCTAAATATCAATTTTGGTTTGTAACCGACTTTTCGTTTTTGAGTTATGCGGTCCACAGACTGACACACACAGAGGGACTTTTTTTTTTTAATTTTTTTTTTTTCATGGAGAAAGTTATTATTGTATCCATTTTACCATGCAACGTATTATATTCACGTTGCGTTCTCTACTCACTTTCCCTTTATGCAACACATTCATATTATCTTCACTTCAAGATACAATTTATACAATTTTCTATATGATTAAAATACAAATGCAGACTATTATATTCACACGGTTTTCTCTACTAGTAGTATTTTATAAACCTACACATTTCCCGAGAGGCTGAAGCAGGTTCTTCTGTTTGATTACCGCGTCCACACACACACACACACACACACACACACACACACACACACACACACACACACACACACACACACACACACACACACACACACACAAATAGGTCGGTTTTTGTCGATCAGAAGCTAAGCATGCGGTGGCCAGGCGGTAATGTTGTCTGCCACATGCTGGTAAATAAAGTGGGGTGTCGTGTTGAGAATAATTACTGAACACCCCCCGCAGAGGTCGCACTTAGGGGTAGGCGGGCAAGCGGGCGGTTCTCTCTATCCTCTATCCTTCTCTTTAGCAGCTAAAGTATTTAATGTTAGTCTTTGTCAAAATATTTGAACCCAACCGTTTTAACTGTATGTACACACGCGGTTACACCTCAGGAGCGTTCGCCCTGGTACTTGGGAAAATCTTTAAACATCGTCAATTTTTGGTGGAAATGCCCAAATGGACTAGCTTTAAATTAGGTATTATTGGTTTCAAACTGACGTCACTATTTTTACGTTCTCTGCTACTTAAACTAAGTAGCAGAAGCATTGTATTCCACTAAAAAACTCCAAGTGGAAATTTCAGGAAAAGATATGTATCGAGGCGCTCTGAGTATTTTTAGAAGAAGGTCCGTCTGTGTCTACAGACGCGAAGCGACACCCTCACCTTCGCTTTACATGTAACACATTTGATCAAGTGGAGTTTCCGCGGACAGTTTGTGAAGGGGTGGATATATAAGGTAAACCCGAGCAGGGATGTTTAACAAGAAGGTCGCTCAATTCCGCAAAGTGGCAATGTGATAAAGTTTTATATGCGTATCCTAACGTGTTTAATTTTTGTGCCCCACATTGGAGCGCAGCGTGTCGGGGCCGGCCCGGGCAGTGCCCACTGGACCGTGAGCGAGCGTTTTGTTCCGGCTCATGGAACCGCCTCTGTCTCACCATCGCCACTTTTCAAAACGCTGCAGCAAATTATACCCACTACCTGTGTTTAGTTACCATGGAAACAGTAAATGTCCTGCACTTGTTTCCTGCAATATAACAACACGTAGTACTGTTTCCATAGTAACCTGATGGAATGTTACTCTTGTCCAGTCCTAGTTACCATGGAAACAGTTAATATGGCGCAGTTGTTTCCTGGAATATAACAACACGTAGTACTGTTTCCATAGTAACCTGATGGAATGTTATTCTTGTCCAGTCCTAGTTACCATGGAAACAGTTAATATAGTGCAGTTGTTTCCTGGAATATAACAACACGTAGTACTGTTTCCATAGTAACCTGATGGAATGTTATTCTTGTCCAGTCCTAGTTACCATGGAAACAGTTAATATGGCGCAGTTGTTTCCTGGAATATAACAACACGTAGTACTGTTTCCATAGTAACCTGATGGAATGTTATTCTTGTCCAGTCCTAGTTACCATGGAAACAGTTAATATAGTGCAGTAGTTTCCTGGAATATAACAACACGTAGTACTGTTTCCATAGTAACCTGATGGAATGTTATTCTTGTCCAGTCCTAGTTACCATGGAAACAGTTAATATAGTGCAGTTGTTTCCTGGAATATAACACGTAGTACCGTTTCCATAGTAACCTGATGGAATGTTATTCTTGTCCAGTCCTAGTTACCATGGAAACAGTTAATATAGTGCAGTTGTTTCCTGGAATATAACAACACTTAGTACTGTTTCCATAGTAACCTGATGGAATGTTATTCTTGTCCAGTCCTAGTTACCATGGAAACAGTTAATATAGTGCAGTTGTTTCCTGGAATATAACAACACGTAGTACTGTTTCCATAGTAACCTGATGGAATGTTATTCTTGTCCAGTCCTAGTTGCCATGGAAACAGTTAATATAGTGCAGTTGTTTCCTGGAATATAACAACACGTAGTACTGTTTCCATAGTAACCTGATGGAATGTTATTCTTGTCCAGTCCTAGTTACCATGGACACAGTTAATATAGTGCAGTTGTTTCCTGGAATATAACAACACGTAGTACTGTTTCCATAGTAACCTGATGGAATGTTATTCTTGTCCAGTCCTAGTTACCATGGACACAGTTAATATAGTGCAGTTGTTTGCTGGAATATAACAACACGTAGTACTGTTTCCATAGTAACCTGATGGAATGTTATTCTTGTCCAGTCCTAGTTACCATGGAAACAGTTAATATAGTGCAGTTGTTTCCTGTACATTAGGAATATAACAACACGTGTACTGTTTCCATAGTAACCTGGTGGAATGTTATTCTTGTCCAGTCCTAGTTGCCATGGAAACAGTTGAGTATGGTGTAGTGACATGAGGCATATGTTGTATTGTTGAGACGGGGTCACGTGCTATCTGGAGCACAGTAAAGCCCTGGGGGTCGCACGTGAGGCGTGTAACGTTATTCTATACGACCTCCCAACACCTCGCCAGTTCCCGAGGGACGCAGCCCGCCCGCGGCACCTGGATTAAAGAGTACGCCAAGGGAACGAACGAACCAACCAAGGGACATTAAATTTACGACGCTACATACAGAGTAGGCTATGACGTAGTACGTACCAGCCAGCAGGCGTTTTACTTCCTTAATCTCGACTCGATGTTTGTTTGTTTTGCTACCTAATGCTGCGGGGGGGGGGGGGTAGTTTAATCAGGAGCAGTATATATTTCATCTCCAAGTAATATTCATATATTTTTAATTTTTTACTGTGTATTTATTTTAAGTAAGGAAAGTATTGTATTTGACTCAAAATTTGATGTCGAGGCCCCTGAATTGAGAAAAAGCATTTTTAGAAAAACGTCCGTTTTTGTGTATGAACAGCAAAAGCAGAAGACGTTAAATACCAAGGTTGGTACTTAAGTTAATATCTTACGAGGATGCGGCACGAAGATTTTGAAGAAAATCTAAGCTAACGTTCATATGGAAAATCTTTGAAAATTTTGATTTTTTTTAAAATGGCTTTAACGATTCTGATTAAAATGCCATGTGTTAGAGATATTTTTATGACAAATGAAATGTATATTTTCAACTTCCGTGCCTTGGCTGAACAACCCGGCAGCGCCAAGGAAACACTGCGCATGCGCTGTAGTTCAACAGCTCACTTGTGTTTTAGAGTAGGAAAATCAATTTTCAGGTCGAGTATATTAAAGTAGGCTCTCAAAAGTTTTTGTTGACATTAAGAAGTGATAAACCCTGGGCCCAAGGGGGTTTTTCTTTACTTTGGTTAAGAGTTCAGTACTTGGACCTGTTCCTCAACTTGGCGATTAGCTTTTTGCCCCCCCCCCCCCCGTCCCACTTTGGGGCGGCGACAGACCAAACTTCGTCAAGTTTACTTCCATCTTTCCACGGTTGTTGATCTTGCTGGAAGTTCCAGGTCCTGGGTTCGAATATGCACTTCACCCTTCTGTCATGCAGAAACACTTGCATTTGTGACGTCACGTGTTCCAAATACTTCAGTATGTATATATATACTTACACAACTAGTAAACGAATGAACATCGTTGCCGATTGAGCAATTGCTCAAAAGCAAAAGCTTGCGATATAACTTCAATTAATTAGGGTTATACACACTCGATAGAATACAAGATTGGTTACATGTTATATACAAAACATTTGAAGAGAACGAAAATCATCGTGCATTGTTATGTAATTTAAGCAAAGCTTTTGATTGCGTTTGACATAACTTATTAGTAAAATTAGAAAATTAGGAAAACTGACTATTTCTTTTACACGTATTTAATATGGAGTAGCCATGTTGTTTTTGTAAATGATTTAAGTGACTACATAGATTTTTGGAGTACCACAAGGAGCTATCTTAGGACCACTTTTATTTCCGATTATGATAAATGACCTGGCTGCTGTTTTAACCAATATGTGTAATGACATAATTAATAGTACTTCTAAATGGTTCTCTAGCAATGGTGTTTTAATTAACTCTGACAAAATGCAAAAAATTATTTTTTGTCTATGATGTTCACACACACACACACACACACACACACACACACACACACACACACACACACACACACACACACACACACACACACACACACACTCGCTCAATGAAGTTGTATGAATTTTTGGCTTGGTAAAGGCATTCTGGGAGCTTAAAATGTCAGGAGAGTATGGAGCATGAAAAACCCAGACGATGAAAATTTCAACATATTTACTGTGAAGGTAATAAAAACTTTGTCAGACTTTATTTCCAGAATGTTGTAAAGAAGCAACAGAAATAATTAGCAGGAAAGTTCTGCTTTGTGGAGACTTGTAATTAATTCTCAAACATCATTGTCTCTTTCTGACTGTGGAAATATTAATTAAAACACATTTCTTTTTGAGACGGTGTTTTCTTTCCTCGAGAGATTCTTGCGCCCCGCTAACTGCGGCTTTTTGTCGGTTCGCTGAGGCTTATCAATAGATAACACACAACACAAGAATCACGTGACGTAAAACTCAGAGAGACTAGCTCTTTTACACTCTTCATGGTGTCAGATATACAGCTTTATTAAATGTCACGCAACCCACACACTGCGACACTCCAAGCCCTGGCATTAATTACAAAATCACCGAAGAATTATCAACTTGACTTATTCGACCCAAAAATTCCATATTGATATTACACCCGAAATATGCTTTAGGTCCCGTGAATCGAAAAAAGGAAGCATTTTTATAAAAAAGTCCTTGTGTCTGTCAGTTTGTGGACAGCATAACTCAAAAGCGAAAAATCGGTTAATAACCGAAGGTGGTATTTAAGTTTAATGTCTTTCAAGGATACGACACGAAGATTTTGAAGAAAATAGCCCCAGCCTAAACTACCCTTTAAGGGGACACCCTGGTACCAAAATGGCCAAAAATGCTATTATTTTCAGAAAATATTTCCAGTGAGTGTGTTCCAAAACTTTAAATAGCTTTTCCTCCATATAACAATTTGTGTGCCTTAGGGTAAACTTTTTTGCGGTAAATATTGATGGATAAAGTTGAAATTTTCAGGATATGTAGAATACAACTTGTTAAAGAAAACTGTGCATTGGTTTTTTTGATCACACTCATACATAAAAGTATATGCTGTTTTCCTTTGTAATTATTTATAATATTTCTTTTATTCTATTCTAAATAGAAAAAAATTATATTTCTAATAAATATTAATATTTTGGAAAACTAATGCACAGTTTTAGTGCATAGTTATAGAAAAAGTGGCATACCAAATTTCAGGCCTCTAATTAAATTCTAAATTGCAAAAAGTCTACCTTTATTTCTATTCAATTCTTTCCAAAAAAACATAATAAACATTATTTATTTCAAAACTGTTTAATATAAAACAGTGTATCATGCTAGGTGCAACTTAATCTAGAAATTTTATTAAAATTGGTTAATTAGGGAAGAAAGTCCGTTTGGTATCAGAGTGTTGCCTTATATGGAAAATTTTTCGAAAATTTTGATTTTCCTGAAAATGGCTCTAACGATTTTGATTAAAATGCCGCATGTTTAAGATATTTTTATGATAAATCAAATGTATATCTTGAATTTTCTAGCTATAGCCCCTGTAGTCGTATTTACTCTGGACGACTTTTGCATAACTGGTAAACCGTTAGAGATGCATCAAATTTGACTGTACAAAAACTATAGATCTCGCTAAAATACACAATTTATGTCTCAATAGATTTTTTTGTAGGGTGAACCATTTCGGAGATATTCCTTGTTGTTTGTGTCAGTTTCGGAAAACTAAAACCTTTAGTGAAATGTAACATTGTTAATAAAGCTACGTAGGCTTTCACGGCCGGCGTCTAAATTGTAGAAAGAAATATCTTCCGGGCTGTTATGCCGTGGTCTGCTGGAGATCTGTCTTCCAGACGTTTCGTCTACAACTGCGGTAGACATCCTCAGTGGCGTTGTCGAAGTCTCCTCGTGGAAGGTATCACTACGACTGATGCGTCGACGAAATGAAAATGAAAAAGGTAATTCGGGCATGTTTTACAACATGCCCAGGCTGTTTAGGGACAGTCCCTCTTCAGCCTCGTTTTCGTATTATTGTTTGTCGTGTGGGAGATCTTCCTGACGTGTGTGTGTATTGTTTTGATTGTAGTGATGTGGCTTATGTCTGTGGGGCTCCATTTATACCCTGCGCAACGTGCGCAGAAGACAGATCTCCAGCAGACCACGGCATAACAGCCCGGAAGATATTTCTTTCTACAATGTAACATTGTTGTTAATTTTTTTTATATGTTAAGTGTGCAAAGAGAACGGGATCTCAAAGCGTTAAAAGATTTGACTATCGCACAAAGCCTACTGTATTCCCATATTCCTCTTGTACCTACAAGGAAATAAGCAATAGGATAATTTGTACAAATGTTTATGTCAACTAACACGAAGAAGATATAGGAATAAGAGTTTGTAAGAATGGTTAGTACAAGAATAGAGAAAGTCATGTGGGTGCAACACATCAGATTTTATGGTTTCTTTATACTAACGAACCTTTGTAGGCCAAACATGACCAACGTCGGGTATTTGACCTAATGTTGTATAAACCTTTGCAACACAACGTTTCCGAGTGTTTCTCTGTAGCGGTAGACGACCACGGAGACTGTGTTTTGTTCACCCCTGGAGTAGTCCCACGTGGCCTAAGGGTGACACATGGTGGCCGACTTCATTAGCGGAGGCGTTCGTTCCTTTCCACATCCTGTCACTAGCGCGACGGGTGGTGGGCGAAAGAACTAAAATCTATATCGTAATGATGATCCGAGCGCCCTTTCTAATTAGGAGTAGGTAAGGAGGCAAGCTTCCGTTACCGACCGAGCCGCCTTCGTTACGCATCCACATTGTTACAGATACGCCATTGTTTTACTTCAAGCGCGCGTTTTGCGGTTACGACCTTTTTTCGATAAAGCTGGGTTTTTTAAGTATTTTATAACGTATAATTAAACAGTGCCAATAAAGAAAGTTGGCGCAGGTGGTAGTGGGTCTAATGGTCCTGGTCTCTATCCGCGAGGCAGAGGTAACTGCGAAACAGGAATGAACATAAGGCGTGGCTGGTATATCGCTGATGCATTAGTGATCCTATAAGAGTGTAGACGTTGTAAATCTGTTGGTTAGCAAGTCCAGCACGAGCATGCGCAGTAGTGACTGCGAGACAACTGACAAGAAGGCTAGAAGAATTGTTTTTAAAATAGCTGTCAATTAAAGGAGTATAGATTTCGCTCAGAGTCGACAATGAACGACACCAGCTCATCATGTGAGTGACAAGCATTGTTAAAGAAGACAAATAGTTCCCATATTTACCTTGTTTACGCACAAGGCGGTTGCAGTGTGACAAAAACGCTCGCTGGGCAATTGACAACGGCGAGAGAGTAACATCACTGCATTGGCTGGCCACTCTAATACTGGTTAAAGTAACAATGCTTCACGCCGCCTAATAATGTCTCAAAGTCCCTTTGATTCATTCCTTTGCCGCCGATAAAGCTATGAGATTTCTATCCCAGGGTATGCGTAGGTTGTGTTTTGAAAGAATATCACTAATTCTCATGATAAGGTGTTTCAGTAAAGCTTCAATCTGTTCACTAATTCCACCGGAAATGTATGTTTTGAAGCTCCTTGAATGCAGAAAAACTATTTTTAGAAAAAGGTCCGTGTCTGTCAGTCTATAGACAGCATAATTCAAAAACCAAAGTTGGTATTTAAGTTCAACGCCTTTCAAGGATGCGACACAAAGACTTTGAAGAAAATTTCTCCACCCTAAACTACCCTCTACATGGAAAATTTTTCGAAAATTTTTATTTTCTCGAAAATGGCTCCAACGTTTTTTATCAAAATGAGATATGTTTGAGATATTTTTATAACAAACAAAATGTATATTTTGAATTATTTGCCTATAGCCTATTTAGTCCTGTTTACTCTGGATGACGTTTGCATAACTGGTAAACCGTAAGAGATAGACAAAATCTTACTATACAAAAAATGTAGATCTTGCTAAAACACACAATTTATGTCTCAATAAAATTTTTTGTAGAGTCAACCATTTCGGAGATATTCCTTGTAATTTGTGTGAGTTTTAGAATACTGAAACTTTCGTCAACTGGAAGAGTTTGTAAGAATAGTTAGTTAAAGAGTAGAGAAAGTAATATGAGTGTAACACATCAGAAACGTTTTTTATATTTCATAACGCCCATTGCGATGTTACAGCTTGTCAGTTTCGGCAACTTTACACATTTTAATAAATAGGTATTATATGCATTTGGTAGCCCTTGTTAGCTACGTTCTGTGTTATTAATGAACTTCTATTTAGATCTGAAGCCTTCAAAACAAGCACACACACTCGGGCTCTTCACACAATAATCCCTTGTTAAGTGAATAGGGTAAGCGAAACAGTTGTGGGCCAAGTCCTCGAGTTTCAGTTTACAATGGACCGACCCACTTCATTGAATGGCAATTGTAAACCGTTATGCAATTACCTTACTCACCCCCTCGTTGCTTAGTTACCAAAAACAAGAGACTTAAAGTTTCTCCCCCTGGAATTAAACTAACGTCCTCAATGAGGTACAATTACGCGGTTTTCAACATTATGTTGTTGCAGCTGATTTCCTAGCAAAATTATAAATTTTGTATCGATAAGTTTGGTAAGAATGTTGTTTACATTTTAAATTATCAAATATTCCTCAATATTTCTAATAGGCATCGACAGAATTTGTGTAATCATTGAAAAACTGGGATAAATTCATCGTAGTTTTCTTTACAGTTGAGCCGCCGATGCCTGTTGTGAACAGTTCATCTTTCTGGCACCACAAGTCGCCACTGTCGATTGATTCACCACATCTGAAGTCTGATATGCAATCGCGGAAAAATCGCTTACTAATTCAACTGAAGTTTTATTTTCTACGTAAATTTTTTTCTGGAGAAATTAATTAAAATCAGCAGCCCTGCTTTATCAAGTACAAGTCATTTTAAAGTTGGCAACAAAGTTTTGTGAACTGTCGAAAACTCTGTTACCTGTAGGATAACATTTGACAGTCGCCACAGGCAGGCAGGCAACTTTTGCTCGATTAATTGCCCCCCCCCCACCTCCCCAAGAAAAGACGACTCTGGGCCCTTTGTTCCCAACTTGAGCTGAAAATGTATCGAACGTCCAAGTTTATCTTCAATAATAAATTAACCTGGGTATGTGGGCTGTCACTCTGCCAAACTTAATCTCCATGGCAACGGTCCCGCCGGATGATGATGATGCTTTTAGACAACTGAAGGTCGGCGGGCACTCCTGTCTTAAATATTCGTGTCGTAGACTTAGATTAAACTCTACTTCGTATGTAAGTAGAGGTAGTATTCTGAACTCGAAATTTAGATACCAAGATCTCACCGGAAATATATATGTTTTGAGGTCCCCTAAGTCGGTAAAATCATTTTTAGAATAAGGTCTATGTGCGTCTGTATTTAAGTTTAATATCTCTTAAGGATGCGACACAAAGTTTTTGAAGAAAATTAAATTTCTCAAAAATAGCTCTAACGTTTTTTATTAGAAAAGCAGATATTTAAGATATTTTCACGACAAATGAAACTATGTCTTGAATTTTTTGACTCCCCAAAACATCTACAACTCGTTAAATCACAGAATTTATGTCCAAATGAATTTTTTGTGCAGTTAACCATTTCCGAGGTATACCTTGTTATTTGTATGAGCTTTGCAGTACATAAACTTTTCTCTAATATAAGGCCGTTATTCACTTTTTTGTCTCATTCCACGGCCAATCTTGAGTTTGTAAGAATAGTTAGTACAGGAGTAGAGAAAGTCATGTGAGAGTTTTTTGTATAATTTCTGAGTTGGAGCAAGTACCCTGGAGCGTGTCATGTGATAAATTCATTTGTGTATTTTAGTGTACATATTTGAGGCGGGAGGGGGGGGGGGGTCGCAACAATGGGCACTTGGTAAACAATCAGCCGCGGGGCAAGTTGCGACAATAAAACACATGTGCCCACCAGGTGGTGGAGGAGCAGCCATTGTTTCAATGTTGTCCTTGTACAATGTAGCGTTCTGCATTGTTTGCACGCGGAGATTGATTGGACGGGTTTAAGCAGTGATGAGCTTTGTCAGCAGACGGACGGATGACCCACATGGTTCGCATTCCATTCTAAGAAACGCCAACCACCGCCGTAACCATGGCAACAGCCATTCAGCGCTCCACTCCCATTGTTTGCCTCGAACTTACAAACTCTTATTCCTATATCTTCTTCGTGTTAGTTGAGATAAACATTTGTACAAATTATCTTATTGCGTATTTCCTTGGTACTAACTGAGCGCAGCCGCTCACGCCCTGGATTAATAACTGTTTAATAAAGATTGCTCAGGCTATGCCATTAGGTGCCCAGTCCTGACCAGGACCGACTTTTGAGTTTTTATTTATACCCAGCTTTTAGTAAAGCATTATTTTTCTCCATTTGACTGGGGTAAAATGGGGCAGGTAGGTAGGTACGCCGCCCGTAAGGTAACAATAGGCATTTAAAACATCACAGTTGAACACTTCTAGCGTCAGCAGAACCTCTGCGACCCAGACTGCCTCTATTCATTAGGTGGGACAGACAACAATGCCCTCTCCACATGGGCGACAGGGTAAGAAGAAGAAGATTAAACTTCCGGCAGGCAGGGGAGCTAACAATCAGCTTTATTGTCAATCTGGCAACCCCGCACTGTTGCAAATCCTCCGATATTCTATTGTTGTCACTGAGCCATCCAGCCCTGTAACATCGAACCATATCGATTCGCTTTATTGGTTGATAACGTTTTCTTTATAGCCTACTTTACGTCAGTAACTAAAAAGTATAATAAACGTGGCTACCTGAAGCCTGAGAATGGGATATAAGGTCTAAGAAATTACTTAATTACTCAGTCATGACGTATATTTCATTTCATCCTCTTCCTCACTCTAATACTGACCACTTCACTTGTCAGGTACATACACAGATAGGTTTGTCTGTTTCCTATCGCCCTCTGACCTTAGACACAAGCTTCTAAGTCCTCCATACAGGGAGAATCCTTTGTGAAAGCTACACCCACGCATACCTTGAGGTAAGAGTATCATTGCTCGAGTTAATAGCCAGGTAAAGTAACCAGCTGAGAACTTGTAGACATCGTGATGGTATAATGTTTACTGGCGCCAAGAAGCAATAACAATCATTGTCACTTGGAGCGATAGACGCGTTCAAACTGTCGCATCAACGCGGAGCAATGCCAGATTTCTTCAAGACTAGATTAGGATCCTGAAGTTGTTAAAATTTGAACTTTACAATGAGTTGTTTACAACTTTCGTTTATCACTTTGCGAGTATTAAGTGGACACTGGTGCCAAGATGGTCAGAAATGCTATTTTTTTTTCAGAAAAAAAATTTTGAAGAATATTGTCTTGAACATGGAAAATGTGTAGAGTTGAAAGTTAGTAAAGAAAAGGAAAGCTAAACATTAAGGTCACAAATTCTGCAGCAGGTGAAAGTTATGGTAATAACTCTACAGCTGAAAGTGTTTACACACAGATTACCTTCTTGTTGACAGTAATATATCATGTACAGGGTGTAAGAATACATTACTGTGAATTGGAAGATTGTAGCGAGGTGCCAAACCTGTGGATATGTTAAGAGCAATACTTCCAATAACAATTTTTCTACTTTGGGGTAAACTTTTTTGTAGTAAATATTGTTGGATGAAGCTGAAATTTTCAGGACATGTAGAATATAACCTTCTAAATAAAACTGTGCATTGGTTTGTTGATTACTCCCATAAAAACACGTATATTCCTTTTTAATTGTAAGCAGTGTTTCTTTCCATTCTGTTCTAATTATTTCCATTAAATATTAATAGTTTGCAAAATAAATGCACAGTTTTATTGCATAGGTATAGAAAAACTGGCATACCAAATTTCAGGTCTTTATTTTAATTCTAAAGTGCAAAAAGTCTACCTTTTTAGTTGGAAAAATAATAAATTAGTTTTAATGTGCAACATTGAAACTTATACCAACAATATATCAACCTAAACATTTCATTAAATCTGTTTGGTTAGGGAAGAAAGCCGGTGTGTCCCCTTAAAAAAATTACAGTTTTTAAGTTGGGGAGAAAATGAAGAAGTATTGCGTCCTAACTGGTGTAAAAGTGAGTTATAGGTAGGTAGGGAGTAAAGAACGCAGCACAGGCAGCTCAGGCCTGCGTGATTATCATCAGGGGATAAAGTAAGACTCAATTCCAGTGAAAGCACATCCGACAGAACTGTGCGCGTCTTTCATCTCGTGCTTTCTTTGCTGCAGTACCTCCCCATTTCGAGATTGAACGTACAGGAGCCTCCCTCCATTAAGAGCCCTTAATGCACTCCCCCGTTTCATTTACTTGTAACACCCCCAAGGCTTGTACAATGTCAAAATTTTGTTTTTTGTGAACAGCAGCAGGCACCAAACCGTGGACCGCAGACTACAAGTGCTTGTGAATGCAGAGCGTTTTAACGAGGAGTGAATCTGTATGAAAAGAAAGCGGGACAAAGAGGGAACATCCTCTCGTTAAAATATTAAAAAGAAGCAACCCTTGCTTTTTCCTATCTCCTTAATGTGTCGGTCGGACGGTTGCTTCCTCGCTTGCTCTCGCCGTCTCTAAACGTAAATATTTACACGCGAAAAATCGTTACCATTCGCACAAATAACCATACACTTGCTTTAGACATTAAAGGCAAGCTTTAATTAAGTTCAGACACAAAAAATTCATTTTCTGGCCGTTAATTTCTCCCTAACTATCAGCGTTATAGCCAGAGGTTCTGGGTTCGAACCTTGTAGACATACAAGGCGGTATCTGTATCGCGCCTCGTGTTCTTCACCAGAGCGTGGTGGCTTGATAATACAACACACATGGACGTTTTTATAAACTTTTTTATTCAGGGGCTTAAAAAGCTTTTTCCGATGAAATCTCGACATCTAACTTTGAGTGGTATACAATACTCCCCTACTTGCTATAGGCAGTAGAGAAAGTAGAAATACTCGTGTGATTTTTAGGGGTAGAAAGGGCGGCGGGGGGGGGGGGGGGGGCGAGTGCTCTGACCACGCTCGTTGTTGCTTAATCTGTGTTGGATCGATCCCCACTTGGCCCAGACAGGAGGTACATAGTCGAGTAGTTTTGTGATATTTCAACCGTAGCGCGCGCGCATTGCATTGCAGCTGCTCCTCTTCAAAGGCATTCCTCCTCCTCCTCCTACTCCTACTCCTACTCTCCAATTGGTTTTTTGTGATGATGCCCTGCATACCACTCGTACGTGTGTGTGAGTGACTGAGGAAAAACCTGCACATATGTACACACATGCCTGGTTCGAGCACCGCCTGGCGGTCCGTACCTGCAATAGCGACAAATGAAGAATTCAAATACGACTTCCACCTCATCTACCTGAAAGCCTGCAATACTGCCAACTTTAAAATATTTACACGCGGGCAGAAAGAATTTCGGGGCTGTATACGTGTCAGCGGGCTGTTTCTAGTGTGGGCCCACAGAATACAAATTGCGGTATTTGGCTTTGTTCATATCGGGGTCTAAAACCTCACTCACACGACTTTCTCTACTCTTGTATTCTTACAAACTCTTATTCCTATATCTTCTTCGTGTTAGTTAAGATAAACATTTGTACAAATTATCTTATTGCTTATTTCCTTGTAGGTACAAGGGGAATATTAGAATACAGCAGAGTTTAGGCGGTACTCAAATGTTTTAAACCCTTGAGATCCCGTTCTCTTTCCACGCTTAAAATAGAAAAATGAACAACGTTCCATTTCACGAAAGCTCTAAGTTTTCCGAAATTGACAGAAATACCAAGGAATATCTCCGAAATGGTTCACTCTACAAAAAAATGTATTGATACATAAATTGTGTATTTTAGCAAGATCTACATTTTTTGTACAGTAACATTTTGTCTATGTCTAATGGTTTACGAGTTATTCAAAAGTCATTCAGAGTAAACACGATTACAGGGGCTATAGCCAGAAAATTCAAGATATACATTTCATTTGTCATAAAAATATCTTAAACATATGACATTTTAATCAATATCGTTATAGCCATTTTCAACAAAATGAAAATTTTCGTAAAATTTTCCATGTAAAGGGTAGTTTAGGGTTGGGCTATTTTGTTCAAAATCTTTGAGTCGTATCCTTGAATGACATTAAACTTAAATACCAACTTTGGTTTTTAACCGACTTTTCGTTTTTATGTTATGCTGTCACACACAGAGAAGGACCTTTTTCTAAAAATGCTTTTGTATTCAGGGGGCCTCTAAATATAGTTTCGGTAAAATCTCCACATGTGATTTTGGGGGGGAATACTTACTACACGTATTAGAGAAAGTAAAAAACAAGAAAAGTATCTGTAATTAAAAACCTGGTCTGAGGAATAAAGCACTTAAAAAAGCAATAAAATATGGTTCGCTGTAACTGATCTGAATTGTAATAATATTTATGTGTTACCAGGAAAAACATTTTCTTTCCAGAACAGATAAAAGTGGTTTAAACATTCTCTTTAATAGCTTAAGCAGTTGTCTTTATGTTAAAAATACACTTTACAGTCCGCAGCATAGGTTTAAAAATTAATAATCCAAAAACCGCTCAAAATAAAAAATAACTAATATCGCAGATATAATTGCTTGTGTTTTAAAAATCTCCATCATATATCTCGTATGGGTTAGCACAGTTTAAAAAAGTGAATGTGCTAAAAAATATTTGCAAAAAATGCAAACTCAATTTTTTGCTACGAAAATTTAACCTAGATTATATTAATGTATTTATAAGTGATGCGATGACATTGCTATTTTCTGACAACGATAGATCGATGTGTGTAACAGTGTTTTTTTTCAACAGCACACGTCACGTGATGTTTTTTTGGTTGAGGGAAGTAGGCCTCTTGAGGTCGCTCATTGTGTTTGAAAGGTAAAGCGTATGGATTCAGAACGACGAGCAAAGGAAGGCGAGCATATTCTGCAACTATGTGAGAGAAATAAAAACAGCTCGGCAACAAAGGGACGTTTAACAATTGCATGCGTGCCTGGCATTGTTGCCACATACACAGATAAGGCACCTACCCCTTCCCTGCCAGACATCAAAGCACTGCACATGCGCGATGCAGATATCCTTTTGTTCTATTCCACGCACATTTTGCCGGAGCCATGTGCCGGAAGAATGGATCGCTGCAGCCCCGGACTGAGCATAACGCTTCGGATATATCTGCTGGAAACAAACTTCTTAATTACCAATTGGTTTTCTCAGCGAGCCTGCTTCCTTCAGACACTCGAGAGTTTTATTCAAAACAACTGTAGCGAAAGAGACGTCGAAATAAGGACTACTTCAACACAGGCTGCTTGCAAGGATGTCAGAATAACGATCTGTTTGCACGGCTAAGAGATAAAGAACCTGTAAATATTAAACAAATAACTAATAACTCAATAGATATAGCATTAAGTGTGTGCAGGTTAATAGACATCCTAGATGCACAGTTTTCTTGTACACTGGCTAATTATACAAGTTTAAGAGAGTGCCAGACGGTGTGACCCTAGAGGTAGGCTATACAGAACATAAAGTGTTGCGAAACGAGATGCTTGGGTAAAGAGCGAAAAATGAAATTCAAAATGTTTGGGAAGTTTTGTAAGAAAATTTCGAGTCTTGGTATAATAAATTCTCTTTCTTCATTTACATTTCAAATATATTAATAAGAAAGTGTGTCGGTCGGTCGGTCGGTCGGTTGGTTGAGACGGCGTTCCGCAGTAATCTTTCACGTGTCAAGTATGAAGATTACAGCTGAGGAAAAACTCGCAGGGGAAATCAAACTAACGACGCTGGGACTCGAGTCTCTCCTCTCACTACATACATAGAGGTGAAAGGTATTGGCGGAGGAGGAAGAGGACACAAATGAAAATACAAGAAACGAGACTTCACATGTTTATTTCTAGCGCCGTGTTGCCAACTTAATTCCCATTCATGTTTGTTACCTTCTTCTTAGAAAAAGTGAAAACGAATGTTTGTATGTTTGTCTTGATGCGCTTGAGCTGTAAATTCAGCACGTATTTGTGTTTTTTCATTAAGAAGGTTTGTATCCTATACAACGTAACATTCACATGATCTTCTCTACTCGCTTTTCTTTAACGAAACACGATCACATCTCCTTCTCTACTCACTCTTCTACAAGCAATTCATATAATTTAATTTCTTTTAGTAAAATGACATTCTAATAATGAAATTCTTCGCGTAGATTGATTTGTTGAAAATAATTAATATACATTATTTGTACAGATTTACTTCTCGTCTTGTGTAACAGTCACAAGGAGGTTACTCTGTCAATACGTCGCAGTTTTTCCCGAGCGTAAAGGGAATCAAAGAGATGCCCAGAGGATTAAGGTCGAGGTTTGTTTGCTCAGCACCCCCCCTAGAGGGAAAGTGCCCGTGTTTATGTTCAAACTCGGCTTCTCAATTCCCTGCAGGCGTCAGTTAATTTCTGTTATTGATATTAATACATGACTTTGATTAACTTGATCGCATTCTCAAACCAACAGCGTCTTGAGGTACTAACTCGAAACCTTCCGTTTACTTGAGCAGATAGATAAACTTGCTAGAAATTATCTTGTAGCTACAAGGGGAATAAGCTTTTAAGCATAGTCAAGCTGGTCGCTATAGAAGGCCAAAAGTACTGCAAAGCTCACAGAAATAACAAGAAATATCTCCGAAATGGTTCACTCTACAAAAAATATTACTCAGACACAAATTGTATATTTTAGCAAGATCTACATTTTTTGTATAGTAAGATTTTGTCTATCTCTAACGGTTTACGAGTTATACAAAAGTCATCCAGAGTAAACACGACTACATGGGCTATACCCAGCAAATTCAAAATATACATTTCATTTGTCATGAAAATATCTCAAACATATGTCATTTTAATCAAAATTGTTAAAGCCATTTTCAAGAAAATAAAATTTCTCGAAAAAGTAAAGGGCAGTTTAGGTTGGGGCTGCTTTCTTCAAAATCTTCGTGTGGCATCCTTGAAATACATTAAACTTAAATACCAACTTTGGTTTTCAACCGACTTTTCATTTTTGAGTTATGCTGTTCACAAACATACTGTTTTGACGTCAGTTGTTCTGTTCTCATTGTATGTAACAAATATAGAAGAGTGCGTAGAGAAGCGCATGCGAGAGTAACACAATAAATAAGACAGAGTGTAAGTAAGGGTGGATGGTTGCCATGGTGACGGCCCTGAGGGATGCAAGGGCCCAGCATGTCAAGTACATGAAACAATAGTAGAAGCCACTTGTAAAAAGCGGGTAGGCAGTAAATTAAATCGCCTCTTGAAGACAAGTGTTAATGTGGATTTAGCTTGAGACTGTTGCCATAGTAACCTAAGTGAATTAAAGTTTTAATTTCAAGGCGGCCAAGCATGAACGGCTATCCGTTCCCTTTGTTGCTCGGTTACCATGGTAACTAACGGAAGGAGCGTTCTGGCTTTGCAGGTGGCCATTTTATCACTTTGCGAATTACCGAGTCACTAATTACATTACTCTTGTGGGAGACCAAACAGAAAAACGATAAAGAGAATTTGAGAGCCTACCTCTAGTCTAGACGAAGACTCGCATCGCATCTCTATGGCGCAGTCAGCGAGTAAACAATCAATCTAACCTAAAAACTCTGTAGTTATTAAGATTTAAGAAACGAAATAACAACATCGATATTTAATATGAACAACGATATAAGACAAAGATCTTCCTGAACAACTCCTTCAATCCAAAACAACATCGAACATTCTTGAACATTTTTATTTTCTCAAAAAGGGCTTTAAGGATATTTATTAAAATAAGTAACATGTTTAAGATAAGTGGCCAATGTTTTGAAATGTGCAATATTTATAGTTTTGTCAAATTGGATGTCGCTATTCGTTAATTTATGTGCTGCTCAGACAGAGAGAATGGAATGTCAAAGATATGATAGAGCGACTAGTTCTTTTGAGTATCAGTTAAGCCTATTCTATTGCAATACTCCCCCTGTACCTATAAGAAAATATGTCAATTCGAGGGATGAGAAAAGTCGGACATGGAAATCAAACCCAAGACCTTCCTAATACGAGTCACACAGAGTTATAACTCCACACAACAGAGTATTTCGTTACCATAGAAACTTGTGAACCGTTGCTATGGTAACCGGTTGGGGCTTTTCTGTAAACGCGAGAGTAATTTGTATTAATAACATTAAATAAACAGAATTATTTGCAGAGCCCACATGGTTTACTCATTACTGCGTTGCATGCAGGCGTACCAACATAATATTGTTACACTACACATCGTTTTTAAATTTGTCAGTGTGCAAACACAGGCTGTATCTCTTTATTGGCGTCAAATATGTCGCAGAGATTAACAGCCAAACTCACTCTTGTACTAAACAATTGTACAAACTATCTTATTGCTTGTTTCCTTGTAGGTGCAAGGAGAGTATGGCTATGTAGTAGACTTAAGTGATAGTTAAATGCCTTAAGTGCTGGTTCTAATGTAATGACTCTAAAATTCCGTTCATATATTTGATAAGTCAAACATAAACGAACAAATATCTCAAAATTGAAATATCTCAAAATTGTTTATCTCGGATAGAATGGGAATAAATTTGTAGTGTTATTGCAACAGAAAGTGTTGTTTCCATAGAAACGGCTCCCAGTTACCATGGAAATAGATTAGTAGTACTATTGAGATACGAAGAAAGTGTTGTTTCCATAGAAACGGCTCCCAGTTACCAAGGAAATAGATTAATAATCCTATTGAGATACGAAGAAAGTGTTGTTTCCATAGAAACGGCTCCCAGTTACCATGGAAATAGATTAGTAGTACTATTGAGATACGAAGAAAGTGTTGTTTCCATAGAAACGGCTCCCAGTTACCATGGAAATAGATTAATAATACTATTGAGATACGAAAAAAGTGTTGTTTCCATAGAAACGGCTCCCAGTTACCATGGAAATAATTAATAATACTATTGAGATACGAAGAAAGTGTTGTTTCCATAGAAACGGCTCCCAGTTACCATGGAAATAGATTAATAATACTATTGAGATACGAAGAAAGTGTTGTTTCCATAGAAACGGCTCCCAGTTACCATGGAAATAGATTAATAATACTATTGAGATACGAAGAAAGTGTTGTTTCCATAGAAACGGCTCCCAGTTACCATGGAAATAGATTAATAATACTATTGAGATACGAAGAATGTGTTGTTTCCATAGAAACGGCTCCCAGTTACCATGGAAATAGATTAGTAGTACTATTGAGATACGAAGAAAGTGTTGTTTCCATAGAAACGGCTCCCAGTTACCATGGAAATAGATTAATAATCCTATTGAGATACGAAGAAAGTGTTGTTTCCATAGAAACGGCTCCCAGTTACCATGGAAATAGATTAATAATACTATTGAGATACGAAGAAAGTGTTGTTTCCATAGAAACGGCTCCCAGTTACCATGGAAATAGATTAATAATCCTATTGAGATACGAAGAAAGTGTTGTTTCCATAGAAACGGCTCCCAGTTACCATGGAAATAGATTAATAATACTATTGAGATACGAAGAAAGTGTTGTTTCAATAGAAACGGCTCCCAGTTACCATGGAAATAGATTAATAATACTATTGAGATACGAAAAAAGTGTTGTTTCCATAGAAACGGCTCCCAGTTACCATGGAAATAGATTAATAATACTATTGAGATACGAAGAAAGTGTTGTTTCCATAGAAACGGCTCCCAGTTACCATGGAAATAATTAATAATACTATTGAGATACGAAGAAAGTGTTGTTTCCATAGAAACGGCTCCCAGTTACCATGGAAATAGATTAATAATACTATTGAGATACGAAGAAAGTGTTGTTTCCATAGAAACGGCTCCCAGTTACCATGGAAATAGATTAATAATACTATTGAGATACGAAGAAAGTGTTGTTTCCATAGAAACGGCTCCCAGTTACCATGGAAATAGATTAATAATACTATTGAGATACGAAGAAAGTGTTGTTTCCATAGAAACGGCTCCCAGTTACCATGGAAATAGATTAATAATACTATTGAGATACGAAGAAAGTGTTGTTTCCATAGAAACGGCTCCCAGTTACCATGGAAATAGATTAATAATACTATTGAGATACGAAGAATGTGTTGTTTCCATAGAAACGGCTCCCAGTTACCATGGAAATAGATTAGTAGTACTATTGAGATACGAAGAAAGTGTTGTTTCCATAGAAACGGCTCCCAGTTACCATGGAAATAGATTAATAATCCTATTGAGATACGAAGAAAGTGTTGTTTCCATAGAAACGGCTCCCAGTTACCATGGAAATAGATTAATAATACTATTGAGATACGAAGAAAGTGTTGTTTCCATAGAAACGGCTCCCAGTTACCATGGAAATAGATTAATAATCCTATTGAGATACGAAGAAAGTGTTGTTTCCATAGAAACGGCTCCCAGTTACCATGGAAATAGATTAATAATACTATTGAGATACGAAGAAAGTGTTGTTTCAATAGAAACGGCTCCCAGTTACCATGGAAATAGATTAATAATACTATTGAGATACGAAAAAAGTGTTGTTTCCATAGAAACGGCTCCCAGTTACCATGGAAATAGATTAATAATACTATTGAGATACGAAGAAAGTGTTGTTTCCATAGAAACGGCTCCCAGTTACCATGGAAATAGATTAATGATACTATTGAGATACGAAGAATGTGTTGTTTCCATAGAAACGGCTCCCAGTTACCATGGAAATAGATTAATAATACTATTGAGATACGAAGAATGTGTTGTTTCCATAGAAACCGTTCCCAGCTACCATGGAAATAGATTAGTAATGCTAATGCAATACGTATAAAGAAGTGTTCTAGTAAGGAGTTTGTTTCCATAGGAACGCTACAGTTTCCAAGGAGACATTTGCAGTGGTATAGTATGTTGCATTGGGCAGTGTAGGACTCGCCAGTTGCCATGGAGACACAACCAACATAATGACGACCATGTCTGTGTTTTTTTTCCTTTCCGCTGGGCGCTCGCTAACTTGCTGGGAAAAGGAAATCCCGACAGTTGGCCAAGCTGAAGATAATGGGCAAGTTGGCTGCCCTGAGGGGAGCCGGACTTTAGTTGACAGAAGCCCTGCAGCAATTAGATCTGCTGTCAGTGGTACCAACGTTATCACTTTGTGTTACCCGACAGTTTAATGTCACGTGCAGCCAAGGCGCACCTTTTTCAGATTAAAACGTCTTCACTTGTAGACTACGTACGTATACAAAACATTCATTTGTTCACATCCCTCGGGGCGGCGGCCATGACAACCCCATGACAACGCCTTCCTTATTTTCACTATTTGTACAACTCTCTTAACACCTCCTCCTTTTGTCTGGTACGTATAATACGAAACCTCTGGACAGCATAACTCAAAAACGAAAAGTTGGTTCAAAACCAAAGTTGGTATTTAAGTTTAATGTCTTTCAAGGATGCGACACAAAGATTTTGAAGGAAATAGCCCCACCCTAAACTACCCTTTACATGGAAAATGTTTGCAAAATGTTGATTTTCTTGAAAATGGCTTTAACGATTTTTATTAAAATGGCATATGTTTGAGACATTTTTATGACAAATGAAATGTATATTTTGAATTTTCTGGCTATAGCCCCTGTAGTCGTATTTACTCTGGATGTCTTTTGAATAACTGGTAAACCGTAAGATATAGGCAAAATCTTACTGCACAAAAAATGTAGATCTTGCTAAAACATACAATTTATGTCTGAATAAATTTTTTGTAGAGTGAACCGTTTCGGAGATATTCCTTGTTATGTGTGTGAGTTTCAGAAAACTTAAAACTTTCGTGATCCGAGTGGTCAATAGAGGTCCCACGTGTTGTATAATTTTGTAAACAAATACATCATAATAACTGTGAGATAATATGTTATTAATATGCTTATTTCTCTTCCTTTACAGGTAAGTGAACCTCTGGCGTCACAGTCCTCGGTTATGAAGACTTGAGGCAAACTTAAACGTCACCTCCATAAACTTGGAAGTTACAGGTTTGGTTTTTATGAATTATATTAGCTGAAAAATCCTTGCTAGCCTCTCTGGGTGCAAATTTTAGGCTTATATTACATTTGACCAACTTCACGTGGCATTAGTTTGTTCAACAATATACGGACGAGAGGAGACCGCGTGATCTTGGGTACTTTTAGATACGAGAGTGAGTCGGCCAGCCTGTCAGCGAGTCTGTATGTGTCGTCGAGTGATTGTATCGTAATAGTAAAGATATAAGAGAGAGAGAAACTGGAGAAACATTATTAGAAGATAAATTGTGAAGTATATTTGCAACAAGAAGAAAAAGTGACAGGGGATTTCGCATTATGTCGTCTCTGTTAAAATACATTTATTTCTTATGAAAATATCTTAAAAACATAGCATTTCAATCAAAGTAATTATATTAATTTTGAGAAAATAAATATTTTGGGATATTTCCGCGCTTAAGGGGCAGTTTGCGTTGGGGGAAAGTTCTTCTACATCAATTTATTGGCAAAAAGCGATATCAGATCTATCTAGAAGGCAGTAGAGGAACTAAAAATACCTTTTTTTCGATTGAGGGGGCGCAATTGCATCCGTGCAGTTAAATTACTGTGTTAAAATGACAGCCATATCGTTTAATTTGTAACCGATAGATGGCAACAGTGGGTAATTACGCCGTTTATTTTATTTGTGTTAAGCCCCTGGGGAGTTAGCGTGTAATGAAAATGGAAGAGTCACAATAACGTAACGTTTTTCGCTTACTGGTAATTTGTGTCACTTGTTTATAAACGCGGAGCGAGTCTGTTTTATCGCTGGCTGTGTTAATTCGTCTTGTAAATCCAGCTCGTGTAAATATATGATCCTACCTTCGACTAACACGTGACTCTTCTGTCCTGAGCCGCTTTTACTTACTAGGTCTTGTCTTATATACAAACTTCAGTGTCAAGATTTCACGCCTCTGAATCCGAAAAAGTCTTTAAAGAAAAAGTTCCGCGCGTCGCTTTCTTTGTCAACAGTACAACTCAAAACCAATAATCGCCATTTAAGTTTGTAGCGCGTTTCAAATATATGCTATAACAGACAATATTTATAGCACTGTTAATGTAGCCCCACGTTGGGCGCCATTTATAGCGAGTTTAAGCTTATTGACTTTATGAGTGAAATACTACCTTACTTTACTTTCTCATATTACGTAATCCTGCGTAGAGGCACAACTCGTTGGAATGGCTCGGTCTAGCTCTAGACTTAAACTTATGGGACTATTTGAACTTCAAAGGGCCGTGGTAACAGATCGATATAACGTTAACGATAATTTTTTCATAGTCATGCTTTCAAATTCCGTTCTGTTTGCACGGTTAAGAATAAAAAAAATGAATATAAATATTTCGAGTCTATGATTTCTAAGTATTTCAAACTCATAGAACGTAAATATCAATTTTTGTAGGATTTATACCAAATTTTAGTGCATTGTTGCTTAAACTGTAATTTTATACCGTGAATATCAAAACCCTAAATTATATATGCACAAAATTTGAAGTTCCTATTTTAATAATTCTAAATTTTTCAACTTTTTTTTAAAACAAACCCCAATGAGGCAGAGTCGGGAGGCAGCACTAATGTCGCCGACTGTACAACCCGCACTACAAGGTTTTAATAAGGCGCCGACCGAGAGGATGTTCCATCAACATTTACGTAGAGATTTGCGGCCCCCCCTCCCCGCACCCCCGCACGGGGGCGAGTTTTTAATAAGGACCAAACGCACGACGTATAATCCCAAATATATTACTACGAAATCTTCCGCCGTGAAAAATAGTCCTGCTTATGTACATGTATTAATGCGCCATTATTTGTCACAGTCTTCACAAAATTAAATCTTTTTACTTCATAATTCTTTCGTGAGAACAAAAGAGAGGAGGAAGAGGGCGTCTTGACTTTCTTTTGTTCTGCTCGGCCATTGTGATCGCGTTCCTTGCAAACAGTCGTACTTTCGTCAGAACTCAGTTCATAAACAATAAATATCTCCGAAATGGTTCACTCTACAAAAAAAATTGATTGAGACATAAATTGTGTATTTTAGCAAGATCTACATTTTTCGTTTAGTAAGATTTTGTCTATCTGTAACGGTTTACGAGTTGTTCACAAGTTATCCAGAGTAAACAGAACTACATAGGCTATAGTCAAAAAATTCAAAATATACATTTAATTTGTCATAAAAATATCTCAAACATATGACATTTTAATCAAAATCGTTAGACCAATTTTGAAGAAAATAAAAATTTTCCAAAAATTTCCCTTGTAAAGTGTAGCTTAGTATGATGAAATTTTCTTCAAAATCTTCGTGTCGTATCCTTGAAATACAGTAAACTTAATTACCAAATTTGGTTTTTAACCCACTTTTCGTTTTCGAGTTATGCTGTTTAAGGTCACACACGCAGACGGAGTTTTTTGTAAAAATGCCTTTTTTGTATTAGGGGACCTCAAAATATATTGGGTGAAAATGAAGTGGTCTGGTATAATTTAGGTTAGAGTTTTGTGTAAACCAAGAATCCTCGAACCACGCGGCGGGGGGGGGGGGGGGGTACAATTAAGTGCGTATCTTGCAGAATGTGATGAGTCATGTGACGACCAAATAGCTGGGGATTTAAAACTCCTCCGGTAAGTTCTAGCGCCGTGCTCACTTCCTGTTGCGGATCCCGGAAACTGCTCTCGCTTCATCAGTCTCCAGATTACTCCATTTCCTGAACTCCGATTGGAACCTGCCCACAAACTGACGTTTGCTTTACTCCACTGGCTGTAACCATGGTAACGGACGAAAGTGTGGCATAGGCTTCGTACAAGGCGGCTATGCAAACACCGCGCATTGTTGTAATCACACTTTACAAGAAACAACTGTAATAGTATTATTAACTGTTTCCATGGTAACTAGGACTGGACAAGAATAACATTCCATCAGGTTACTATGGAAACAGTACTACGTGTTGTTATATTCCAGGAAACAACTGCACTATATTAACTGTTTCCATGGTAACTAGGACTGGACAAGAATAACATTCCATCTGGTTACTATGGAAACAGTACTACGTGTTGTTATATTCCAGGAAACAACTGCACTATATTAACTGTTTCCATTGTAACTAGGACTGGACAAGAATGACATTCCATCAGGTTACTATGGAAACAGTACTACGTGTTGTTATATTCCAGGAAACAACTGCACTATATTAACTGTTTCCATGGTAACTAGGACTGGACAAGAATAACATTCCATCAGGTTACTATGGAAACAGTACTACGTGTTGTTATATTCCAGGAAACAACTGCACTATATTAACTGTTTCCATTGTAACTAGGACTGGACAAGAATGACATTCCATCAGGTTACTATGGAAACAGTACTACGTGTTGTTATGTTAACTGTTTCCATGGCAACTAGGACTGGACAATATGATACTACTCGTATAAGGAGGCTGGTACGGGTGGTGGTGTACATATGTTTTCCAGCTGGGGTACGTAGGTATTCATGTTGTCCAATCAAAGACTGCTCAGGCGGGCGTTGTGCGAGTGGCTGTGTGCAAGTCAAGAGTATTGGCAGGTGCTGGTGATTGATGCAGGCGATGTGGTCAGCGACCACGATGATTAACGGCTCGAGCACGCCCGCCTCTCGACACCACATAACTTACCCGCCCCCCCCCCCCACGCCCCCTTCCTGGGGGTCGATACCCACCACCACCACGGCTCCAGCAGATTTGTTTACTCCTGGTCAGCCTTCTTACAACAATTACACACAGCGGCGAGCGAGCACCCTTCAACATATGACCTTCTCTCTTCATTCTTCTAACAAGTAGTCGTGCGAGAAATTTAATATTCGATTGTATACTTACTGTTCTGCTGAAATTCCGAAATAGCGACTTATTAGTTTAAACAAGGATGAAGTATTTGTCAATAATAGAGAAAAGATCGGAAACGCTTAATGCTAGAAAACATTTTAGAGGATATTCGGGAAGTTCAAAAATATACGATTCATTTGTCATAAAAATATCTCATGTGTTACACTCACATGACTTTCTCTACTCTTGTACTAACCATTCTTACAAACTCTTATTCCTATGTCTTCTTCGTATTAGTTGAAATGGTCTTTTAAGAGCTGGGTGTTATATTATGGCTTTGAAATTGGGTTCTTTTTATATAACTAATAAATAATTAATATACTTAACGAAGTCCATAGTTTTTGTACAGTAGTATTTAGTGAAAATCATTAAAACCATTTGAGAGAATGTTTAAGAATGTTTCATGCAAAGCTTTGTTTGCAATGGCAGCTATTTTCGTATAGAAGTCACTGGTATTGTGATTTCTAACCTGTTTTCATATTTGTTTCACAGCTACCGCTATATAAGTGACTTGATACCACTTAATGTGGAATTAGACGGATCATACAAGAACTAATAGTACAGTTTTCAGACTCGAGATGGCAGGGTTGTTCAAGAAGTATCGAATCTGACACACAGATGGCGTTAGTTGTTTCAAAACATGATTTTAGTATAAATTAACAGTTTAAGCTTGAAGTTTGAATATTCTAAGTTGTCTATTAATTGCTTGGCAGCCATTAATAATGACTGTGTCCAGTGAATTTGTAAACATGGATAAAAGTGGTCATCGCTATGTAATATAACAGTTTCATTTGAAAGGTGCTGTGTCAGGGACTCTGTGACAACTTGTAGATAAGGACTTGGCGTGCACAAGGACGAATTGAGGCCGCGTCCACCAGTCAGGTTCCAGCACGTCCTTCCAGGGACCTTCCAGAGACCTTCCAGAGGCGAAATGCCTCTGGAAGGACGTGCTGGCACCTGCCTGGTCGACGCGGCCCTAACTCGCGGTTTCCAGCGACTATACTCAAGCGGGGTAAAGGATGGGGAGGTCCCTCGTGTGCTGGCACGAGTACATCACGATGTTACGTTGGTTCTTGTTAAACACGCTAATTGAAATAAATATATTAACGATATAAACTAGGTACAAGTGCTATTTTTGGAAGCTGGTAACATAAACATGTTATTTTGGATTTAGGAGCCTAAAAACGAATATTTCTATTGAAACCTTCACATTGAACATTTTGGTGAAATGCAATAGTTGTATTTTCTATACCTAGAAGTGACCTCAAAACATGTATTTTCTGCGGCATGTCGTACCTGCTGTGTACGTCACAGGGAAGGTTATTACCCAGAGAAACAACAGAATAGCACATAGTTTGTATAACGATTTCCTTAACACTCCTCAGGTTTACTGCTTAAAATAAGACAGCCAGTGGCGGCTGGTGAAGGAGGACGTCAAACGTAGCAGTAAACAGAATCAAAGTTGCTTGAGCTTGGGGGGGGGGGGGGGGGGAGGAGCGAAATTAAATTGCACCTCCTCGTGTTTAAATTATAATCTCCGTAGACTGCGGTTCGTGGGTTCGAGATTAATGTGTAGTAACTTTTGGCGTGGAGTGTACACAGGGATGTAAATTACAAGGAAATGACCGGAGGCAGAGCGATAAAAACTGCTGTTTATTCCGGAACCAACCGGAGAGAGGCTGATATGGGACCTCCCCGGAAACCTGCGTCATCATCCAATAATAATCAAAACCTGATGTACCTACCTTCATCAAACAAATATTACCTACTCTCACATGAGTTTCTCTACTCACTCTTGTACCAACCATTCCTTCTTGGCTCCTTAAATTGGACCTACATAATAGTTTTTTAAATGTTTATTACACAAACACTTAATACAGCTTCAAACACAGAAAAGTGTGATGTAATTTTACGTCAGATCAGCGGTTTTAGTGTGTGTTGTTGAAGAACGTACAGAAAAAGTCATGTGAATGTAACAAATAATAACTTGTTATGTTCATCGAAGTATTAATTCTTCAATTTTATATATTATTGCGGCAAACGCGAGCCACCTGTGTCTCGTGGACCACAGTTTGGACATCTTTGTTCGAGTTCAAATACAAAGTTTACAAACGCGTCGAAATGTTACGCAAAGGTGCGTGTTTGTGCAAGCGGCCGGCGGAACTCTTTTGTTTCTATTTTTTTACAGTTCCATGTTGGAGTAATCAAGGAGATTGGCACATGAAACAAAAGCAAAGCGAGTTTTTATATCACGTGTTAGTGGAGGCTTAGTACGCAGGGCTGGTTCCAGTAGACCGTGCCCAGGCTAATTGGGAGAAACTTACTGGGAGGTTCTGAGATCGACTCTTGGAGCTTTATCGTTTAAAAATGTATATCTCGTTAAACCACATAATTTATGTCTACAAGTAACCATTTCCGAGATATTTCTTGTTACTGGTTTGAACTTTCAGATATTTAAGCTTTTCTCAAATAGGCAGTTGTTATTCGTTTTATTTTATGTTCTGAATATGCAAACAGCTCTTAAAATATTTCACTATCACTTGAGGATAAGAACATTTTGTAGAGGAGTGAGTAGAGATAGTCGTGTGAGTGGAGCTTATGAGATTTTTGCCGTGAAGGGTTTTTGGGGGAGGTGTACGTGGGGTGGGGAAATAGCCCGAGGGATATTGTGAAATATTCGCCTCTTGATTGCCGCGAACAGACTCCAGGGATACCAACCCTAGTAAGATAAAATCTGAATGTGCTATTGTATATTTATTTTGATATCGTAGGTTCGCTGGACGCTGCCGAACCCGTTGCTATGACAACGCTCTGAGATTGGATTTGGACTGCGTCAGTTGCCCACCGGAAATTCGATGTTCTTGTCAATAGAGGGGGGGGGGGTGGGGGTGGGACCGCCAAAGTGCAGCAGAGTGGAGTTCCGGCCGGAGTTAAGCGCTAGAGCCGACGTTTTTCTTTTTCCGGAAGGCCCAGCCGGAGCTTTGATATATCGCTGAGGTTAAAGACCATGCCACGCGGGTTTAAAAAGGGCTAATGGACAGCGGGGAATCACCTTTAACAAAAGTGTTTCTTTCACTGCCACCACTGCCATCACCACCACCATCCTTTAATTTGGGCTCTGACTTTCGTCAATGAAACATGACTAGAGTGGTCACAATATCGTGTACACTTGGGGACATGGATGGTTGACTCGTATCCACAACTCGCCACATTCCTTCACATTAATGAGGAATATCTCCGAAATGGTTCACTCTACAAAAAAATTTATTTGTACATAAATTGTGTATTTTAGCAAGATCTACATTTTTTCTATAGTAAGATTTGGTCTATCTCTGACGGTTTGCCAGTTATTCAAAAGTCTTCCAGAGTAAATACGACTACAGGGGCTATTGCCAGAAAATTCAAGATATACATTTCATTTGTCATAAAAATATCTCAAACATATGACATTTTAATCAAAATCGTTGGAGTCATTTTCAAGAAAATCAAAATTTTCGAAAAATCTTCCATGTAAAGGGTAGTTAAGACTGGGGCTATCTTCTTTAAAATCTTTGTTTCGCATCTTTGAAAAATGCTCAATTTAAATACCAACTTTAGTTTTTAACCGACTTTTCGTTTTTGAGTTATGCTGTCTAAATACACACACGGACCTCAAAATGCTAGGGGTTGAAGCCTTAAAAGTAATATAGAGGGTAGGTTTGGTTGGTGGATGTGAATATGTTTAAGTCGACAACGTTGCAACGAGGTTGGTCAGGGAATTGAACCGGTTTGTGTATGATTGGCCTTCACTCGCACAGTAAACATTGAAGCACAAGGCAGGGTATGAGTTTACGTACACGAGACACCTCCCTGTGGTGTTTGTTTATATACTGAGCTAGTGAAAGTGACGCACACACACAGTCTGCAGCGTTGCCAACTTGTTTTCCAGAAAACTCAAATATCTCCGTAGGAAATGGTCAGAAACCGGTATAGTGAGAAGAGAAACTCATGTGAATATAGAGGAGTTGTTCCTGGAACTATCTACACAACACCGCAAGTTTTTGCAACGTTGGCGATACCGTCTCTTTGTACAGAGAAGCAGTTTCATGGCGATATTTGATAAACACGCAGTGAACGGTAAGTAACTTTCCACTTTTTTGTTAGATTCACTTAGCCTTGCTGCTGCGCTATATTGCCCTTATTTTAATTACAGCGACGCTTCCTGCACCTCAAGGTGTTGTTTGTCTCGGTTGCCATGGCAACGCCACCTGAAACACCGCTCGCCTGCCTGTCTCTATAGAAACTGCCTTCAAGTTTCCTCTTTTCATATTTATCGCCTTACATGTATAATTTTACCTAAGGAGCAAATTTAATTTGCAAAAATTCCTAAACAAGGGATGTATTTCACTCACATGACTTTTTCTACTCACTGGCATCTGCGAATAACATTACTTCTATAAGTTCTGCTAAACTCACACATATAACAGCGAATATTTCCGAAACGGTTCATTCTACAGAAAAAAATGGAGCTTTACCTTAAGTACGTAGTAGAGAAACTAAAAATTATGTTTATGTCTTACTTTGTTAAGGTGAAATATGTTTCATACAATGTAGACTTTATTTTGAGACACCTTGTAGTGTCAAGCTATGATAGAAGTTTCGAAGGGATAAAAACCAATGTTCTGTGGAAGGAATATATGAACTGTTCCATTTTGTTGGAGTGAAGTTGCAGTGTGGTATGTTTTCTGACCAATCCCGTGCAGGTGAAAGAAAGAAGAGCGTGTAATACGAAAGCCACACCTTCATTTGATGGAGGCGAGTTTAAATTCCGATACAGAAGAGCCCCTTCTTTCGATATTATCGGCTAGTCATGGATACCAGCTGAAGCTACCGGGCATCCACTTGCCAAGTGCGTTCTCTTCCCCGCAGTGCTTCAGGTTCTCTGTAACACTTGCCACCTCTGACACCAGTGTGAGCAAATGATGCGATTTTCGTGCTGCAAGCGAGAACGTCACGCGCTGCCCGTATGGCAGGTAACTTGCGATAGCTGTATAAAGGTTAGAAGTCTATTAATAACTCAAGCCAATGGGCTATTGGACTACCAACTTGGTCAATATGACGTATGACAATAACAATAGCAGAATGTAAGGTTATGTTCGCAACATTTTATCACCAGAATTTGAAATACAGTATATCTTCCTCATTTAAACTTCTATACAACGTCTGTCTACGTTCTCTGTGCAAGACAGACCTAACCACCACAAACAGAACGCACCGTTAGCTACATTCCCGTTCTAATGGTTGTTTTAACAATGACACCCTGGAGAGAGAGAGACAAAGAGCAACTTTAGGAAGCTGCGAGTCAACTGCCCTAATGTCTCTGTCTCTCTCACTCCCTCTCGGTTGGCAAGAAGCCGCCGCGGATCACCAGGAAAGCGGATTTACACATAAAAACCTTCCTTCTTCTCTTTACAAAAGAGGACCACAAACCTCGCATATTATTTCTTTTTGTGTGCGAGTTTTGTCGAGGATATTCTGTCTGTTTTCTTTGTGGGCAGCAAGAGATGATTATGCAGGTATTTTATATCATTCCTCTGCGTCCTTTACGTGTAGTGCACCCATACATCGCTTTAGTGGTTCAATGTCAGGCCTAGTTACCATGGAAACAGTTAATATAGTGCAGTTGTTTCCTGTGCTTATTTCCTTGTAGGTACAAGGGGAATATTAGCATACAGTCAAATCTTTTAAAGCTTTGACATCCCGTTCTCTTTGCACGATTAACATATAAAAATGAATAACGATGTTCCATTTGACAAAAGTATAAGCTTTCCAAAGCTTATACAAATAAAAAGGAATATCTCCGAAATGGCCCACTCTACAAAAAAATTTATTCAGGCATAACTTGTGTGTTTTAGCAAGATCTACATTTTTGTGTAGTAAGACTTGGTCTATCTCTAACGGTTTACTACTTATACAAAAGTCATCAAGAGTAAACAAGACTACTTGGGCTATAGCCAGAAAATTTAAAATATACATTTTATTTGTCATAAAAATATCTCAAACATATGTTATTTTTATCAAAATCGTTAGAGCCATTTTCAAAAAAAATAATTTTCCATGTAAAGGGTAGTTTAGGGTGGAGAAATTTTCTTCAAAATCTTCGTGCCGCATCGTTGAACATTAAATACCAACTTTGGTTTCTAACCCAGTTTTGGATTTGAGCTATGCTGTTAATACCCAAAGAGCGCCTTTTCTTTTGTGCTCAGGGGGCCTCAAAACATATTTCCGGTGAAATCTCGACATCAAGTTTATGGAAAAACACAATACTTCTTCTATTTACTATGCATATAAGGGACCTTGAAACTGATATTTGCAGAGAAATGTTGGAGTGGAATGCAGTACTGGTCGCCCTTGTTAAGTATTATAACAACCCTTGCAGTGTATGCGCGCACATTAAGCGGGATTTAGACCTTGAGGAAAACCCCCTCGCTAAACAGTCGGTAATACAGCGCATGCCGTTTATCCTCATTTGGTTGGTAGGACCGCCGCATGTCGCTAGCGAGCATGCAATTCGTTTTCATTTGTTTGTATTCTTGTTCCCTCATACAATTCATTTTCATCTGTTTTTAAGGTTGTACAAGTTGAATATGGCGTAAGGGAGGTAGTACTTACAAGGAGAGGGCTGGCGGCTTTGGGGGAAATAGGAGGGGGAGAGTCAACCCCTCTCCAGTTGGGTGTAATACTATAGACAAAGTGAAGTTCGTGGTGGCGCCCAACCTGGGGCTAATTTTGGGACGGTGTCTTGTAGCACAGTATAGTCGAGCTTTCCGTGGTATTCGAGACAGAGCCACCGTGCGGCGGACTGGGCGGGTCGGCGTTAGCGTCCCTTGGCCAGATAGTCAAGCCAATCACAAATCTACGTTGCTCGGTCCCATACCTGTCCTGCAGATCCCTCTCCACATAATACAAATAACTCGTAAATACATATTTTGAAGTCCCTACCACACAAAAAGCGTATTATTTTCTCTACTGGTAAGTAGGGGAAGTATTGTATTCCACCCAAAACTTAGATGTCGAGATTTCACTGGAAATATGTTTTGAGGCCCCCTGAATCCAAAAAAAACACATTTTTAGAAAAACGTCCGTGTGTGTCTGTGTGTCAGTCTGTGGACAGCATAGCTTAAAAACGAAAAGTCGCTTAAAAACCAAAGTTGGTATTTAAGTTTAATGTCTTTCAAGGAAACGACACGAAAATTTTGAAGAAAATAGCTCCACCCTAAACTAACCTTTACATGGAAAATTTTTCAAAAATTTTGATTTTCTTGAAAATGGCTCTATCGATTTTGGTTAAAATGTAATATGTTTGAGATATTTTTATGACAAATGAAATGTATATCTTGAATTTTCTGGTTATAGCCCCTGTAGTTGTATTTACTCTGGACGACTTTTGCATAACTGGTAAACCGTTAGAGATAGACCAAATCATAATATACAAAAAATGTATATCTTGCTAAAATACACAATTTATGTCTAAATAAATTTTCTTGTAGGTTTAACCATTTCTGAGATATTCCTTGTTATGTGTATGAGTTTCGGAAAACTTAGAACTTTCGTGAAATGGATCATCGTTGTTCATTTTTTATATGTTAAGTGTGCAAAGACAACAGAATCTCAAACATTTCACTATCGCACAAAGCCTACTGTATTCCCATATTCCCCTTGTACCTACAAGGAAATAAGCAATAAGATAATTTGTACAAATGTTTATCTCAACTAACACGAAGAAGATATAGGAATAAGAGTTTGTAAGAATGGTTAGTACAAGAGTGAGTAGAGAAAGTCATGTGAGTGGAACACATCAGATTTTTTCTCCAAATTTTCACTACATTAATAAGAGAATTGCTTTGGACACAATTTTAATTTAATTCCAATATTTAAATTGAGTGAGGAAACTTGAATAATGACTTACGAAATTTGTCTGTTCTTTTGTTTGGTGCCACTGTGAGCAGATGATGACGTCATACAACTTGCAACATGCTCTGTGTCTAGTAATATAGCCACCAATAATATATTTTTATTGACCTCTATCTTGCATTATGTTTCATTTGACGAAAGTTTGTATTCCGAAAGTTACACGAATGACAAGGAATATCTCCGAAATGGTTAACTCTACAAAAAAATTTACTTGGACATAAATTGTGTATTTTAGCTAGATCTACATTTTTGGTATAGTAAGATTTGGTCTATCTCTTACGGTTTACCAGTTATACAAAAGTCATCCAGAGTAAATACGACTACAGGGGCTATAGCCAGAAAATTCAAGATATACATTTTATTTGTCATAAAAATATCTTAAACATATGTAATTTTAATCAAAATCGATGTAGGCATTTTCAATAAAATTAAAATTTTTTAAATATTTTCCATGTAAAGGGTAGTTTATGGTGGGGCTATTTTCTTCAAAATGTTCATGTCGTATCCTTGAAAGATACTAAGTTTAAATACCAAGTTTGGTTTTTAACCGACGTTTTGTTTCTGGTTTAAGCTGTTCACAGACTGAGAATATTAGGAAGTAGAGTGTGTAAGAGTAGAGTATAATTTCTTGGGTATTTAGCGAGGAGGTGGTGGTAGTATTGTTGAACAAGGGGATGACTGATGCGGTCGAGTTTATGGCATGACAAAGCGCTCGGACAATGCTGTCGTATGATTTAGCGAGCGCCAGACTCCAGTGACGTATACATACATATAACCAGGGGGAAAACATTTTTTATCATTTCCAGTTGGCCAAACACTGTGGGGTTCTTTTTGTTTCACTTTAAGTCAAGCTTTGTGACAGATGACAGATCTTGTTTCCCTGTCACGGTTTGTTCAAACACGGGCCGGGCGTGTCTTTCTTAATATCAGTCTCCATCCTTCCTTCCTTCATATTCATATCACGTGTTGTCAAAAAACAGTTTCCTGCAAGATGTCTTTAAAAAGAGAACACTCAGAGCATATTTGATACGTTACAGCCCTGTTTTTACATTCCTCCAAGAGCCATGTCGCTATGGGGGGGCGTGGATTTGTATAAATGCTAAACAGCAGTCATCTATCAGCCGCCATTAAACGTTGTGAGTGCACCTTTGACGTAGAGCGGTTCACGAGATGCGTGTTTAATTACCAGAGAGCAAGGAAATGGGGAGAAATTGGTCCTGGGCTTGAAGCGCTTCCTTGCGGTGAAATATAGTGACAGACACGCCCCCTCTCACCTCGCCCACTAACATTTTTCTTGTCGGAATGTTGGCAGCGATCCAGGAGGAGGTAGCTGGTCTCTCGAGCCAGAGGTGTGGCGGTTCGAGCTTGTGGTGGTTACTGTAATTATCCAATTAGCCGTGATAATCCCCGGTTCACACGTGCGGCGGGTTGCATACAACTGCCCAGCGATTTCTTTAACTCCGGGGCCGATCGATGAGTAACGAGCCTAATCGATCGGAAAGTAACTAGATGTTCCAACTCCGGTACACCGAAAAATTTGGCTTATTGCATTCGTATAACGTTCTATGTCCAGTAGTAACCTCAAAATGATCGTACCGAAATACATGTTTTGACATCCCCTGTATCTAAGAAAGTATAATTATTATTATTGAAATACTATATTAAAAAATCTGATGTGTTGCACTCACATTACTTTCTCTACTCTTGTACTAACCATTCTTACAAACTCTTATTCCTATATCTTCTTCGTGTTAGTTGAGATAAACATTTGTACAAATTATCTTATTGCTTATTTCCTTGTAGGTACAACGGGAATATTAGAATACAGTAGGCATTGTGCGAAATCAAATGTTTGAGATCCTGTTGTCTTTGCACACTTAACATATAAAAAAATGAACAACGATGATCCATTTCACGAAAGTTCTAAGTTTTCCGAAACTCACACACATAAAAACGAATATCTCCGAAATGGTTCATCCTACAAGAAAATTTATTGAGACATAAATTATGTGTTTTAGCAAGATCTACATTTTTTGTATAGTAAGATTTGGTCTATCTCTAACGGTTTACCAGTTATGCAAAAGTCCTCCAGAGTAAATACAACTACAGGGGCTATAGCCAGAAAATTCAAGATATACATTTCATTTGTCATAAAAATATCTCAAACATATGACATTTTAATCAAAATCGTTAGAGCCATTTTCAAGAAAATCAAAATGTTCGAAAATTTTTCCATGTAAAGGGTAGTTTAGGGTGGGGCTATTTTCTTCAAACTCTTCGTGTCGCATCATTGAAAGACATTAAACTTAAATACCATCTTTGGTTTTTAACCGACTTTTGGTTTTTGAGTTATGCTGCTCAAGACACACACACACACACACACACACACACAAACATAAACACACACTAAAAAAGATATTTGTTGGGTTCAGGAAACTTCAAAATATTTCTCTAGAGCTCCGAATTTTCCCTATACGCAGTAAAGAAGGTAAAAATTGACATTAAAGCGGAAAAGAGGCAATGTGACTGTTACACAGTGACCCTTGTTGTTCCTCTCCGTCGATAAAAGTTTCACTTCCGCCGGATGTGATCCCCTTCCCCACATTTCAATCCCCTCCTCTCCAAGATTAGAGGCTGAGTGCACCCCGTTTGTTTGCTCATTCCCTGTACGGGGAGTACAAAGACCGTTTTTTGTTTTTACTGTGCTCGGGGAACAATAGGGCCGACTTCAAGTGGTCCAGTCGGATGCTTTTAATTATTCCAGAGGTCTTCCCCCCACACGAGAGGGGCGGACAAAAAAACAGGGCATAAATATATAAAGGCACGATAAATTTCACTATTGCGCGCATTCCTGCTTGCCCCCGGGGGGGGGGGGGGTTACTGTGTAGCAACTGACGCTAGCTTTTGTTTCCAGGTGAAACTCTCATATGTCTGTCTCTACCCATGAAGAGATTGAACGGATTTATAATGCTGCAGTTTACAGAGTCCTGGCATAGCTACAGTACTAGTGTCTCCCTCTCAAAAAATTCGATGTGGAGATTTCACCGGAGCATAACTCAAAAACGAAAAGTCGGTTAAGAACCAAAATTGGTATTTAAGTTTAATATTTTTCCAGGATACCACATGAAGATTTTGAAAACAATTCCTCCACCCTAATTTACACCTTACATGGAACATTTTCCGAAAATTTTCATTTTCTCGAAAATGGCTACAAATATTTTGATTAAAATGAAATATGTTTAAGATATTTTTATGCCCAATGAAATGTATATCTTGAATTTTCTGCCTATAGCCTCTGTAGTCGTATTTACTCTGGACGACTTTTGCATAACTGGTAAACCGTTGGAGATAGACCAAATCTTACTATACAAAAAATGTAGATCTTGCTAAAACACACAATTTATGTCTCAATAAATTTTTAATAGAGTGAACCATTTCGGAGATATTCCTTGTTCTTTGTGTTAGTTACGGAAAACTTAGAACTTTGTGAAATGAAACATCGTTGTTCATTTTTTTATGTTAACCATTCAAAGAGAATGGAATTTGCAACTTTTAAAATATTTCACTATCACTCAAAGTCTAGAGTATTCTAGTATTCCCCTTGTACCTAAAAGGAAATAAGCAATAAGATAATTTTAGTTTTAATGGTTAGTACAAGAGTAGAGAAAGTCATATGAGTGCAATATATCAGATTTTTTTTTTTGTATTCAGGGGACCTCAAAACATACATTTCCGGTGAAATCTCGACATCGAATTTTTAAGTGCAATACAATACTTGTGCAGAAAGTAAAAATGCCGCATTTTACAGTTCAAACGGGGCAGTTGTATCTGACCACAGCAGAGGGTTCATGTGATTGGTCCCCAAAGGGCCAATTAGAGCGCGTTGTTTGTCACATTGTTACACTGCCTCTATATTGATATTTACGCTACCTTCCTTTGTCGCGAACCAGAACACGTAATGCTGTAGACAAGTGAATGTCGCGAGGCAATTTGCTTTCCAAGACAAAATACTTCGCAGGGGGGCCGACCTACTTACTAAACTCTCCGCGAGAGGCGTTAGTGTCACCAAGCTTTCCTTTAACATCTTCTTACACCGCTCGGTAAACCCCGAGCATTTTAATTAAGAACCACAAATGGGAAATGAAAACAATTTCTACAAGTTTCAATCAACATTCCGCAAAGTTGATGATTCGCGTTAATATAAGATCAGGCGCGCGAACGCGCGCGTGTGTGTCTGTCAGTCTGTGGACAAAATAACTCAAAGACAAAAACTCGGTTAGCAACCAAAGTTGGTATTTAAGTTTAAAGTCTTTGAAGGATGCGACACGAAGATTTTTAAGAAAATAGCTCCACCCTAAACTACCCTTTACATGGAAATTTTTTTGAACATTTTGAATTTCTTGAAAATGGCTGAATCGATTTTGATTAAAATGTCATATATTTGAGATATTTTTATGACAAATGAAATGTATATCTTGAATTTTCTCGCTATAGCCCCTGTAGTCGTATTTACTCTGGACGACTTTTGCATAACTCGTAAACGGTAAGAGATAGACAAAATCTTACTATACAAAAAATGTAGATCTTGCTAAAATACACAATTTGTCTCTCAATCAATTTTCTTGTAGGGTGAACCTTTTCGGAGATATTCCTTGTTTCGCGAAATGGAACAGCTTTGTTCGTTTTTTATGTTAAGCGTGCAAAGAGAATGGGGCTTTAAAAATATGACTCGCTGAAAGGCTACGTAATCTAATATTGCCCTTGTATCTACAAAGAAATAAGCAATAAGATAATTTGTATAAATGTTTATCTCAACTAACACGAAGAAGATATAGGAACAAGAGTTTGTAAGAATGGTTAGTACAAGAGTGAGTAGAGAAAGTCATGTGAGTGTAACACAACAGAATTTTATCTAATTTTCGGTTGGAGTATAATAGTTATAGAATAGGTATAGAAAAGTGTAAATACTGATAAGATAGCAGATGTATATAGGTTAAAGCGTTTTCTATTAATCAGTACCCGGACGTTTGCTATGGCGATTGGGGGATTTCAGTAATGTTAAACGAAGAATGGAAAAAACGTGGGAAAATGTTATTGTGGTGACCTTGATTTCTATTAGAAAGCCATTGGATGGGTTTATCGCGCACACAGTCTGTGGCCTGTCAGACCCCACTCCCCCCCCCCCCTCCCCCTGGGGCCTAGCACCATTATCCCAGTTCCAGGAGAGTAGAAGTTTCAGAGATAAAGTGCAGGGACGTTCGGCTGACCCTGGAGCCATAAATAACAAGGGCCGCACTTAGTCCCCTCTTGCCAAAGTTGCGGTGAAAGAATCCCACGGTTCACATTCACACTGGTTTCTCTACTCACTACTCGCCTACCTCGCACTCAACAGGTTCTCAATTCGAGTCTCGGCTAGGGCAGAATATATACGTTTTCATGACCCTTAAAACCCCCTCCCCAAAAAATTACCTATTTAGAAAAATCTGACGTGTCACACTCACATGACTTTCGCTACTCACTCTTGTACTAACCATTCTTACAAACTCTTATTCCTATTATTTTATTGCTTATTTCCTTGTAGGTACAAGGGCAATATTACAATACAGTAGGCTTTGTGCGATAGTCAAATGTTTTAAACCTTTGAGATCCCGTTCTCTTTGCACACTTAACATATAAAAAAATGAACAACGATGTTCCATTTCACCAAAGTTTTAATTTTTCGAAACTGATACAAATGACAAGAAATATCTCCGAAATGGTTCACGCTACAAGAAAATTTATTGAGACATAAATTGTGTAGTTTAGCAAGATCTACATTTTTTGTATAGTAAGATTTTGTGTATCTCTTACGGTTTACCAGTTATACAAAAGTCGTCCAGAGTAAATACGACTACAGGGGCTATAGCCAGAAAATTCAAGATATACATTTCATTTGTCATAAAAATATCTCAAACATATGACATTTTAATCAAAATCGTTATGGCCATTTTCAAGAAAATCAAAATTTTCAAAAAATTTTCCATGTAAAGGGTAGTTTAGGGTGGGGCTATTTTCTTCAAAATCTTCGTGTCGGATCCTTGAAAGACATTAAACTTAAATACCAACTTTGGTTTTTAACCAACTTTTCGTTTTTGACTTATGCTGTCCACAGACTGACACACACACACACACGCGCGCACACACACACACACACACACACACACACACACACACACACAGACGGACCATTTTCTAAAAGGTGGAAGACAATACTTCAGTAGAGAAGGTAAAAAAACACCGCAGCGTGGTGTGTCGTGAACCTAAACACATACCCTGCCCTGTCCTTCCGTGTTTACTGTGCGAGTATGGGCTAATCACAAGCGTTATCTCCCAAAACTTTACACGACCGACTTCTTGACATACAGAAACCGGTTCAATTCCCTGACCAAGCTCCACACAACGTTATGCAGTTACTTCACGTCTGAAAGAGCTGCTCGGAGTATACGCAACGAATTTGGATTTATTTTTTCAAAATCGGGTGATCGAAGAACAAAATGCCATTAGACTTTTTTGTTTGTCATGCTTCAATGGGGCATATATTAGAAGGAATGTAAGAACTTCCCCTACACCCTTTGTATCTGGTAGTCGCGGCCTCAGAAACTAATAGTTTACCCCAAAACGAGCTATTGGTAAGTCTTGTGGAAACCAATTAAAAGCATTTTATTTGAAAACTATGTTAAAATTATCAATTTTATCAGCGTTTTTCCAATTAATATCTAGAATGGTGTCATGGGTTTGTATACACGATGAGGAAATTTGGCAACTCTGTGCAGCAACAAATCAGAGAATATTAAAACACATTTATTGGGGAGCTGGGCACTTTGAAGTGAGGCAGTGATGCGATCAGAGAGTGGTTTTTGTGCTTCAGTGGTTCAGACTCGCATCGCTGGATCTGCCAAAGGGCATCCCTAATGAGGAGGGCCGATCAAACAGCCGATCACATTATCGTCACAAAAATGTATGTGGATGTCTGATAGGTCGTGAGGTCATCGGGCCCCAGCTGACCTAAGAACAACCGTTAAATGGGGCACCAACCTTTGTCAAATGGGGCACTTCAGTTTTGCTTAAATGGAGCAAGTTAAGAATATGTGACGTGTGTTTATTGTGTTAACATTCACTTGCCTTATTTGTGTCAGATTCGGAAAACAAAAATTTCCGAACAGCGCATGCGTACAAACCCCTAAAGAGTTGGCAGTGTGACGTAGGAAGATATTTCAAAATAGAAGACGTATTTCAAAGAGCTTTAAACTTTATAAACAGTACTAAAGTACAAATAAATTTTGAAAATAGACAAGTTTATGATGTAAAGACAGTTCCTTGCAAGACATGGCGGTGGCGGGGGGGGGGGGGGGGAGCTGGGGGGGGCGGCACTGCCAGGCGCGGAGCAGACCATGGAAAAGAAGAAATCCGATATCCCAGTGCAATATAAGTTTATTTTAAATGTGAATGGTATCACATTGCTGCCACACTGACAGAGCAATATATCCCTTCTCCAACTGTCGCCAAGCGTCGAATTCAACACGCAATATTCCCGCCTCAGCTCAAACGGGGAGGGGAGGGGAGGGGGACATGCAATTCTCGTGTTTATTGTGAAATTCTACTCCGTTCTTCTGTCACCTAGCAACGATTCTGTCTGCTTTACAAACAGCCGAATAGCGCTCTGCGTGGTTATTGCATTACATGTGTTTATTACCTGGAAGTTGATTCCTCCAGACAGAGGAAAAAACACGTTCTTGTTCAAACAATTGAGTTGCACTTACACAACAATACCGTAGTAGTGAAGTATTGCTGTTTCCATGGTAACTAGGACTGGACAGACCAGGTTACTATGGAAACAGTACTACGTGTTGTTATATTCCAGGAAACAACTGCACTATATTAACTGTTTCCATAGTAACTAGGACTGGAGAAACCAGGTTGATATGGAAACAGTAGGGACATGTTGTTATATCTGTGAAAGAACTGTTTCCATGGCAACATGGATGTATCAGGTTTGGTAAGCGATGGGCCGACCGCGACTCATTAGAATGCAGGAGCCATTATATTTTCCCTGTGATCAAAGAAACGCGCCAGGTGCTTGACAGTGAGTATTATTATTATTATTTTTACACGATGGGATAAAGAAAGGTGTTGGAAATCTCAGCCCCCGCGCGAACAATAGTGTCCCCAGATCGATATTGTGACGTCACGCCCGCGGGGGTGCCATTACATCTGTAATTACGGTGCGAGATCTCCACGTGGGGCCCCCAGCTGGGGTATGGAGGGGGGTCACAATCTGTGTTCCACAATTTCGTATACCCACAAGCCTTCCAAAAAGAGGAACTCTGTGGACAAACGCGGGAAACTGTGCCCCACTACTGTAACATCATGTCGCGCCTTTTATCTGTACCAGACAGATTTGTCTAGTGTACTTTCAGGGCAGTTTTATTTAGTGTTTGATGCTATGAAAGACATATATCGATAGAGTACTTGATTGTATAGCTAAACATTATTGATAAAATGTCTACTTAGGCTGCTTGGAATCAGGAATAATTAGTCTTCTCTTGTCTGTCACGGCGGTGACTCCGGCACGTCAGCCGATGTGTCAGGTCCTGGGAAGAAGCACGATATAAAGGCACTCTACAGGCAGAACTACTACGGTGGGTCCCTAACAGGTGCAGGCAGTTCTTCAGCCCGACTAGGAACGTCTGCCTGGTTAATTAGTTCTCATAGTCGACCACAGCGACTACCTTCAGCCGAACACTATATGTGCAAAGCTGAAGTCCCGTCACAGCGCATTCTACTGGCCACATACTCTCATATTTCTTGCAAAATACAATATTTGTATTATAGTGGAGGTAGAACCTACTATCCTGCAGGCAGAGACGACGAGCGGCGTCACGTGGTTCACTGACAGCTG
Organism: Tenodera sinensis; assembly: GCA_030765045.1. Classification (NCBI taxonomy): domain Eukaryota; kingdom Metazoa; phylum Arthropoda; class Insecta; order Mantodea; family Mantidae; genus Tenodera; species Tenodera sinensis. The sequence continues at coordinate 180,485,956 of CM060966.1, forward strand.
AAGTCTGTCATGGACATAAACAGAAGAATATCTGTTGCCAACCTGACACTGTCCAAGGCGACAACATATCTTCCTTAGTCTAATTGTCCACTTTGAAAGGTATCTACAAGCCACATTAAAAGCATTAGAGCACCTCACAGCTACTTACGTCACATCACTGTAACAATAATAAGTATAAGAACAAGAGCAACATTCACATGCTTCCGCGGATTTCATACTTCCGGCGTTGGCAACATACGCTAAATAACTTTCTTCACCGCACGGACGTAGTGTGTACTGTAACGTTAAGTCAGAATGAAACAAAAGGGACTAAAGGGCTCACGTGAGTGACTTGGGAAAACCCCGAAGAATCCCAACCTGAGGGAGGTCCACCACAGACGCTACCCCTTAAACCACCCAGCTCGCTTCATCGCTAAGCTAACATTTTCAGTTTTATATTGTGAAAAATGTCGTATTTTTTCAATAGAATAGAATTTTTTAAAAATACTATTTTTTTTATTCAGGGGGCCTTAAAGGATATTTGCGGTGAAATCTTGATACTTAAGTTTTGAGTGGAATGCAACACTTCCTATACTTAGCAGATACAGGAAGTAAAAATGAAGATTATTTTGTTTAGTGAAACGATATCAGATGCTGTAAGTGAGGTTAGGGTTTCATGCGCCTCTGCCGGCACAGTTTCTCACGACCATCAGTACGCATGCGCAGAGGAGAGAGGTTATAAAAAATCTGATGTTACACTCACATGACTTTCTCTACTCAGTCTTGCACTAACCATTCTTACAAACTCTTATTCCTATATCTCCATGTTGGTTGAGATAAACATTTGTACAAATTATCTTGTCCTTGTAGGTACAAGGGGAATATTAGAATACAGAAGGCTTTGTGCGACAGTTAAATCTTTTTGACCTTTGAGATTCCGTTCTCTTTGCACGATTAACATATAAAAAATGAACAACGTTGTTGCATTTCGCTAAAGTTCTAAGTTTTCCGAAACTCACACACATGACAAGGAATATCTCCGAAATGGTTCACCCTACAAGAAAATTTATTCAGACATAAATTGTGTATTTTAGCAAGATCTACATTTTTTGTACAGTATAATTTGGTCTATCTGTAACGGTTTACCAGTTATGCAAAAGTCGTCCAGAGTAAATACGACTACAGGGGCTATAGCCAGAAAATTCAAGATATACATTTCATTTGTCATCAAAATATCTCAAACATATGACATTTTAATCAAAATCGTTACAGACATTTTCAAGAAAATCAAAATTTTCGAAAAATCTTCCATGTAAAGGGTAGTTTAGGATGGGGCTATTTTCTTCAAAATCTTCGTGTCGTATCCTTGAAAGACATTGAACTTAAATACCAAATTTGGTTTTTAACCAACTTTCCGTTTTTGAGTTATGCTGTCCACAGACTGACACACAGACACACACACACAGACCTTTTTCTAAAAATGCTTTTTTTTTATTCAGGGGGCCTCGAAACATGTATTTCCGATGAAATCTCGACATCGAATTTTTGGGTGGAATACAATACTTCCCTTACCAGTAGAGAAAGTAATATTTTAATGATCCTATACTTATTATATACCATATATTTTATTATATAAGCTTATACTAATCTTACCATATGATGTACCTGAACCCTTAAAACAGAAGCTTTATCAGTTTAACTCTGTGCGCAAGCGCTGTAGTTCCTTGCCACATTGTACAAATTTTAAAACAACATATTTCGAGTCATGCCTCGTTGAAAATGCTCTGCCGCACTTATATAAACTAGAAAAGTTGATAAAAAATAAGTTTACTCTTTGAATCATCTTTAAGAAAATCCGTGAAAAGTATGTACCTATAATTGCCAATAAACAATATTCAGAGATCCATTTTCGGGAGCGTCCAACTCAGACGCAACGTTTTTTAAACTTTTATAATTTGTGACATATTTCAAAACCTAGGTGTACCAAATTTTATCAAAACCATACTAAAAACAACTTGACAAAGTTTGCTAAAATCACAGAGCAGTTTTAATACCATTTGTGTATTGAGCGGACCTCAAAACGTGCATCTGTCGTGCGGAATGGCTGTGAACTTTGGTAGCGAAAGTTGGCATTCTTCTACTTGGCCATCTGCCGTTGTGACAACGAAATCCCAAAGAACATAAAACTGGTTGCGCGCGCTATCTCGAGTTGCAGTTGTTTCGCCTGATTACGGAACAAAATGGCCGGCTATTAAACAGGCTTAATGCGAGCGGAGACCTACTATCGCGTCGTGGCCAAGCGGGGCGGGGGCGGCGGCGGGGGGGGGGGGGGGCACATGAAGAGTGTGTGGGGAGACAACAAAAGAAGCGCCACCTCACACTTGTTCACATTTTAATTGTTGACAGGATGTAAAGCAATCAACGGTGGGTAGAGGGGTGGGGGGGGGGGGGGGGGTCGGGGATGCCTCTGCAGAGATAGCCTCGGTCCAACCTGACACCAATATGTTCCAGACATGGCTTTAAAATATAGCATGGTTGTCATGGAAAATACAACACGCAACAATCCTAGTTACCATGGAAATAGTTGAGATAGTGCAGTTGTTTCCTGGAATATAACAACACGTGGTACTGTTTCCATAGTAACCTGATGGAACGTTATTCTTGTCCAGTCCTAGTTACCATGGAAACAGTTAATATAGTGCAGTTGTTTCCTGGAATATAACAACACGTAGTACTGTTTCCATAGTAACCTGATGGAATGTTATTCTTGTCCAGTCCTAGTTACTATGGAAACAGTTAATATAGTGCACTTGTTTCCTGGAATATAACAACACGTAGTACTGTTTCCATAGTAACCTGATTGAATGTTATTCTTGTCCAGTCCTAGTTACCATGGAAACAGTTAATATAGTGCAGTTGTTTCCTGGAATATAACAACACGTAGTACTGTTTCCATAGTAACCTGATTGAATGTTATTCTTGTCCAGTCCTAGTTACCATGGAAACAGTTAATATAGTGCAGTTGTTTCCTGTACATCAGCAATATAACAACACGTAATGTTACCACAGTAACTTCTCAAATGGGACATCGTTATTTATTTTTTATCTCTTACCCATACAAAGAAAGTGGAATTTCAAAGCCATCACATAGCGATCAACTCTTAAAACACTTAAATATCACTTGAACATACTGTATTCCCATACTCCCCTTCTACCTGTGAGAGTGAGTAGAGAAAGTCATGTGAGTGCAGTAAGGAAGCATTTTTTGAAACCCCTGGTACATCTTATTGCACTTCCCTTTCTGCTAGAGCGAGCCAGCGACCTGAAGAAGTCATCAGCCGAAGCATTCACTTCATTAAATGCTCGACAAACAAAAGAATGTTGAAGGAGCGTTTCTTCCTTTGTTTTTAATCGCGCTAGCACGTTGCCATAGCGACGGCCCGAGACAAACGTATTTTCCATTTTGCCGCAGTAATCATCATGACAATGGTGATACACGATGATCATAAAACTCGCACCGCTTAATGGTCCAGGAGTTGCGGGGGGGGGGGGGGGGGGTGTTACCGACTCAGTTAATTAAACAAGGATGTTGCCCCCTGAAATAATAAATACATCACTTTTATGTTACAGTTGGCCATGCATACACCTGGACAGTTGAAACACGCTACGGTTTTAAAACACGCAGGTATTCTAAAAGTTCAACATTTTAACATGAACTTCAAGGAAGAATGGATGATATAAAATTAATTAAAATATAGAGTCTTCCAAAACTAAATTCAAACATTAAGCCGCTATAAATATTATACTATTAGAGATAAGAAACATTCTAAATTAGTCGCATTAAAATCTGGAGATCGTGAAGGCCATGTTGCGGGAAGTGCCCACTGAGGAGTCCCGATATTAATGCCAATGCAAGATGGCGCTCCACCCCATATCTGCACCGAGGCAATAGCCACTTCCCAAATGTTTGTCCTCGGTGATCTCCAATCCCATCCGGCCATATTTTGTTTTGGAGTCACCTTAAAGAACAAGCTTTCTTGACCTATCCAACAACCCGACTGCAAGTAAACCACGTGATCTGGCAATAAATTGCAAATATTTTATCACGTCTGTATAAAATTCAAAGTATAAATTTCCATTGATATAAAAAATCTTAAACGTATTACATTTTAATCAAAAATTTGAGAGCCATTTTTGAAAAATCAAAATTTTCGAAAAATTATCCATGTAAAGGATAGTTTAACGTGAAGCAATTTTCTTCAAAATCTTCGTGTCGCATCCTTGAAAGACATTAAACTTAAATACCAACTTTGGTTTCTATTCGAGTTTTCGTTTTTGATTTATATTCACCAAAGAAATGTGACTTGGAAATTTCTTACAATACGTGACCCGAGCACACAGTGTCTTTGCGACGGTTGTAAACGAGGCTTCCGTCAGACGATAAGGCAGGCGGCTGTTATTATCATCGTGCATGTCAACACAGTATTTTAATATTACTTGTCTACCAGCTAACTTAACTTTCGTTTTGCAGGCACCAGTGGCGGATTTCAAGACTGCTTCATTTTGACGACAAAATGAAATTATTTAATCTCCAAAAAATATTGAGCTGTATTCTGAAGACATTAGTAACTTAGAACGATGAACTGTAATGAATCTAACATAAAGAGCGAAATAAATAATGGTTCGATAACACCGTAAACATTTTAAATGGCTGCTGGAATTTTCCACAGGAGATTCTAGAATGTTCTGTGGGTGGGGAAAAGGGAACTTGCAGAGTATTCCTGGTAGTGTGACATGGTCGTAGCGATCCGCCACTGGCAAGTAACAACATTTGCCAGCAGGCAGAGCCTTCATTACCAGTCACATTCCCCAGGCGGCGCTGAACAAAACTTCCCCTCTGATCAGCGCGGGGCGTCCAAATTTCATTAATATTTCAGACGCCGCGGTTCTCGGCGATGAAAATAAGCAAAATTATATGCTAATGTGTAACTCCGGCATTCGACGCTACGCGGCGCGACCGACGCGACGCCTCAAACGATTTCTCTGCGTCAGATATTACTATATCAAACTCGTGCGCAAATTATAAGTTGTTTCAACAATTTGTGTGTTGTTTTCAGGTAAGAGTCCCAATGACTGTGTCGTCTTATAGGGTAACATACACAATCTGTGTATCTGACTGGAGCGCTCCAGTCCAACAAAAGGGCGGACGCCGATTCTCGTAATTAAAAGGGTATTGTTGTGCGCTGGGCTAATGGAGGGGGAGGGAGGGGGGGGGCGGGTCTGGATTTGACAAATTGTGGACCCGTGCTATCGATCCAGCATCGAACGCAGGCCCTTCAGAGGCGCAGCCACCGCCTCATTACCGTCCCCTCATCAAAAGGATTCGCTGCCATCTTAAATCATCGTGTTTCCTTTCACACAATAATTAAAATGTTTGTACACTCGGCGACAAAAATATTCACCGAAACACAAGTCCTACTTCTGCTGCACAGCGTTCTCTGTTCTTAAAGAAACCAGGTTCAAATCCTGGTTAGGGTAGCGAAGTTTTAATTAATTATATTTCTCTAACGTTTTATTACATAGTTTAAGAGTTGGCCTCTGTGTGATGTTATTGAAATTATAGTACATGTCCAATGCATGGAAAATACTAAGTACCGCGGATATAGGACTAAGTACCGCGGATATAGGACTAAGTACCGCCGATATAGGACCAAGTACCGCGGATATAGGACCAAGTACCGCGGATAGAGGACTAAGTACCGCGGATATAGGACCAAGTACCGCCGATATAGGACTAAGTACCCCCGATATAGGACTAAGAACCGCGGATATAGGACTAAGTACCCCCGATATAGGACTAAGAACCGCGGATATAGGACTAAGTACCGCCGATATAGGACTAAGTACCGCGGATATAGGACTAAGTACCGCGGATATAGGACTAAGTACCGCGGATATAGGACCAAGTACCGCGGATATAGGACTAAGTACCGCGGATATAGGACCAAGTACCGCCGATATAGGACTAAGTACCGCGGATATAGGACCAAGTACCGCGGATATAGGACTAAGTACCGCGGATATAGGACCAAGTACCGCCGATATAGGACTAAGTACCCCGATATAGGACTAAGTACCGCGGATATAGGACTAAGTACCGCGGATATAGGACCAACTACCGCCGATATAGGACCAAGTACCGCGGATATAGGACTAAGTACCGCGGATATAGGACCAAAAACCGCGGATATAGGACTAAGTACCGCGGATATAGGACTAAGTACCGCGGATATAGGACTAAGTACCGCGGATATAGGACCAAGTACCGCCGATATAGGACTAATTACCGCGGATATAGGACTAAGTACCGCCGATATAGGACCAAGTACCGCCGATATAGGACTAAGTACCCCCGATATAGGACTAAGTACCGCCGATATAGGACTAAGTACCGCGGATATAGGACTAAGTACCGCCGATATAGGACCAAGTACCGCGGATATAGGACTAAGTATCGCCGATATAGGACTAAGTACCGCGGATATAGGACTAAGTACCGCGGATATAGGACCAAGTACCACCGATATAGAACTAAGTACCGCGGATATAGGACTAGGTACCGCCGATATAGGACCAAGTACCGCGGATATAGGACTAGGTACCGCGGATATAGGACTAAGTATCGCCGATATAGGACTAAGTACCGCGGATATAGGACTAAGTACCGCGGATATAGGACCAAGTACCGCGGATATAGGACTAAGTACCGCCGATATAGGACTAAGTACCGCGGATATAGGACTAAGTACCGCGGATATAGGACCAAGTACCGCCGATATAGGACCAAGTACCGCGGATATAGGACCAAGTACTGCGGATATAGGACTAAGTACCGCGGATATAGGACTAAGTACCGCCGATATAGGACCAAGTACCGCGGATATAGGACCAAGTACCGCGGATATAGGACTAAGTAAGGCGGATATAGGACTAAGTACCGTCGATATAGGACCAAGTACCGCGGATATAGGACTAAGTACCGCGGATATGGGACTAAGTACCGCCGATATAGGACTAAGTACCGCGGGTATAGGACTAAGTACCGCCGATATAGGACTAAGTACCGCGGATATAGGACTAAGTACCGCGGGTATAGGACTAAGTACCGCGGATATAGGACTAAGTACCGCGGGTATAGGACTAAGTACCGCCGATATAGGACTAAGTACCTCGGATATACGACTAAGTACCGCGGGTATAGGACTAAGTACCGCGGGTATAGGACTAAGTACCGCCGATATAGGACTAAGTACCGCGGATATAGGACCAAGTACCGCGGATTAGGACTAAGTACCGCGGCTATAGGACTAAGTACCACGGATATAGGACTAAGTACCGCGGGTATAGGACTAAGTACCGCGGGTATAGGACTAAGTACCGCCGATATAGGACTAAGTACCGCGGGTATAGGACTAAGTACCGCCGATATAGGACTAAGTACCGCGGGTATAGGACTAAGTACCGCCGATATAGGACTAAGTACCGCGGGTATAGGACTAAGTACCGCCGATATAGGACTAAGTACCGCGGGTATAGGACTAAGTACCGCCGATATAGGACTAAGTACCGCGGGTATAGGACTAAGTACCGCCGATATAGGACTAAGTACCGCGGGTATAGGACTAAGTACCGCGGATATAGGACTAAGTACCACCGATATAGAACTAAGTACCGCGGGTATAGGACTAAGTACCGCGGATATAGGACTAAGTACCGCGGATATAGGACTAAGTACCACCGATATAGAACTAAGTACCGCGGGTATAGGACTAAGTACCGCCGATATAGGACTAAGTACCGCGGGTATAGGACTAAGTACCGCGGATATAGGACTAAGTACCGCGGATATAGGACTAAGTACCGCGGATATAGGACTAAGTACCGCGGACTTAGGACTAAGTACCGCGGATATAGGACTAAGTACCGCGGATATAGGACTAAGTACCGCGGGTATAGGACTAGGTACTACCGATATAGAACTAAGTACCGCGGGTATAGGACTAAGTACCGCCGATATAGGACTAAGTACCGCGGGTATAGGACTAAGTACCGCAAATATAGGACTAAGTACCGCAGATATAGGACTAAGTACCTCGGATATAGGACTAAGTACCGCGGATATAGGACTAAGTACCGCGGGTATGGGACTAAGTACCGCGGATATAGGACTAAGTACCACCGATATAGAACTAAGTACCGCGGGTGTAGGACTAAGTACCGCCGATATAGGACTAAGTACCGCGTATATAGGACTAAGTACCGCGGATATAGGACTAAGTACCGCGTATATAGGACTAAGTACCGCAGATATAGGACTAAGTACCGCGGATATAGGACTAAGTACGCGGATATAGGTCTAAGTACCGCGGATATAGGACTAAGTACCGCGGATATAGGACTAAGTACCGCGGAAATAGGACTAAGTACTGCGGATATAGGACTAAATACCGCGGATATAGGACTAAGTACCGCGGATATAGGACTAAGTACCGCGGATATAGGACTAAGTACCGCGGATATAGGACTAAGTACCGCGGATATAGGACTAAGTACCGCGTATATAGGACTAAGTACCGCGGATATAGGACTAAGTACCGCCGATATAGGACTAAGTACCGCGGATATAGGACTAGGTACCGCGAATATAGGACCAAGTACCGCCGATATAGGACTAAGTACCGCGGATATAGGACTAAGTACCGCGGGTATAGGACTAAGTACCGCCGACATAGGACTAAGTACCGCGGATATAGGACTAAGTACCGCGTAAATAGGACTAAGTACCGTGGATATAGGACTAAGTACCGCGGACATAGGACTAAGTACCGCGGATATAGGACTAAGTACCGCGGATATAGGACTAAGTACCGCGGATATAGGACTAAGTACCGCGGATATAGGACTAAGTACCGCGGGTATAGGACTAAGTACCGCGGATATAGGACTAAGTACCGCGGATATAGGACTAAGTACCGCCGATATAGGACTAAGTACCGCGGGTATAGGACTAAGTACCGCCGGTATAGGACTAAGTACCGCGGATATAGGACTAAGTACCGCCGATATAGGACTAAGTACCGCGGGTATAGGACTAAGTACCGGCGATATAGGACTAAGTACCGCGGATATAGGACTAAGTACCGCGGGTATAGGACTAAGTACCGCGGATATAGGACTAAGTACCGCGGGTATAGGACGAAGTACCGCGGATATAGGACTAATTACCTCGGATATAGGACTAAGTACCGCGGGTATAGGACTAAGTACCGCGGGTATAGGACTAAGTACCGCCGATATAGGACTAAGTACCGCGGATATGGGACTAAAAACCGCGGATATAGGACTAAGTACCGCGGGTATAGGACTAAGTACCGCGGATATAGGACTAAGTACCGCGGATATAGGACTAAGTACCGCGGATATAGGACTAAGTACCGCGGATAGAGGACTAAGTACCGCGGATATAGGACTAAGTACCGCCGATATAGGACTAAGTACCGCGGATATAGGACTAAGTACCGTCGATATAGGACCAAGTACCGCGGATATAGGACTAAGTACCGCGGATATAGGACTAAGTACCGCGGGTATAGGACTAACTACCGCGGATATAGGACTAAGTACCGCGGATATAGGACTAAGTATCGCAGATATAGGACTAAGTACCGCGGATATAGGACTAAGTACCGCGGATATAGGACTAAGTACCGCGGATATAGGACTAAGTACCGCGTATATAGGACTAAGTACCGCGGGTATAGGACTAAGTACCGCGGATATAGGACTAAGTACCGCGGATATAGGACTAAGTACCGCGGATATAGGACTAAGTACCGCGGATATAGGACTAAGTACCGCGGATATAGGACTAAGTACCGCGGATATAGGACTAAGTACCGCGGATATAGGACTAAGTACCGCGGATATAGGACTAAGTACCGCGGATATAGGACTAAGTACCGCGGATATAGGACTAAGTACCGCGGATATAGGACTAAGTACCGCGGATATAGGACTAAGTACCGCGTATATAGGAATAAGTACATCGGGTATAGGACTAAGTACCGCGGATATAGGACTAAGTACCGCGGATATAGGACTAAGTACCGCGGGTATAGGACTAAGTACCGCCGATAAAGGACTAAGTACCGCGGATATAGGACTAAGTACCGCGGATATAGGACTAAGTACCGCCGATATGGGACTAAGTACCGCGCATATAGGACTAAGTACCGCGGGTATAGGACTAAGTACCGCCGATATAGGACTAATTTCCTCGGATATAGGACTAAGTACCGCGGGTATAGGACTAAGTACCGCCGATATAGGACTAAGTAGCGCGGATATAGGACTAAGTACCGTGGATATAGGGCTAAGTACCGCGGGTATAGGACTAAGTACCGCGGATATAGGACTAAGTACCACCGATATAGGACTAAGTACCGGGGGTATAGGACTAAGTACCGCCGATATAGGACTAAGTACCGCGGGTATAGGACTATGTACCGCCGATATGGGACTAAGTACCGCGGGTATATGACTAAGTACCGCCGATATAGGACTAAGTACCGCGGGTATACGACTAAGTACCGCGGGTATAGGACTAAGTACCGCCGATATAGGACTAAGTACCGCTGATATAGGACTAAGTACCGCGGATATAGGACTAAGTACCGCGGATATAGGACTAAGTACCGCGGGTATGGGACTAAGTACCGCGGATATAGAACTAAGTACCACCGATATAGAACAAAGTACCGCGGGTATAGGACTAAGTACCGCCGATATAGGACTAAGTACCGCGGATATAGGACTAAGTACCACCGATATAGAACTAAGTACCGCGGGTATAGGACTAAGTACCGCCGATATAGGACTAAGTACCGCGGGTACAGGATTAAGTACCGCCAATATACGACTAAGTACCGCGGATATAGGACTAAGTACCGCGGATATAGGACTAAGTACCGCGGGTATAGGACTAAGTACCGCCGATATAGGACTAAGTACTGCGGATATAGGACTAAGTACCGCCGATATAGGACTAAGTACCGCGGGTATAGCACTAAGTACCGCGGATATAGGACTAAGTACCGCGGATATAGGACTAAGTACCGCGGGTATAGGACTAAGTACCGCGGATATAGGACTAAGTACCGCCGATATAGGACTAAGTACCTCGGATATAGGACTAAGTACCACGGGTATAGGACTAAGTACCGCGGGTATAGGACTAAGTACCGCCGATATAGGACTAAGTACCGCGGATATAGGACTAAGTACCGCGGATATAGGACTAAGTACCGCGGGTATAGGACTAAGTACCGCCGATATAGGACTAAGTTCCGCGTGTATGGGACTAAGTACCGCGGATATGGGACTAAGTACCACCGATATAGAACTAGGTACCGCGGGTATAGGACTAAGTACCGCCGATATAGGACTAAGTACCGCGGATATAGGACTAAGTACCGCGGATATAGGACTAAGTACCGCGGGTATAGGACTAAGTACCGCGGATATAGGACTAAGTACCGCGGATATAGGACTAAGTACCGCGGATATAGGACTAAGAACCGCGGATAGAGGACTAAGTACCGCGGATATAGGACTAAGTACCGCCGATATAGGACTAAGTACCGCGGATATAGGACTAAGTACCGTCGATATAGGACCAAGTACCGCGGATATAGGACTAAGTACCGCGGATATAGGACTAAGTACCGCGGGTATAGGACTAACTACCGCGGATATAGGACTAAGTACCGCGGATATAGGACTAAGTACCGCAGATATAGGACTAAGTACCGCGGATATAGGACTAAGTACCGCGGATATAGGACTAAGTACCGCGGATATAGGACTAAGTACCGCGTATATAGGACTAAGTACCGCGGGTATAGGACTAAGTACCGCGGATATAGGACTAAGTACCGCGGATATAGGACTAAGTACCGCGGATATAGGACTAAGTACCGCGGATATAGGACTAAGTACCGCGGATATAGGACTAAGTACCGCGGATATAGGACTAAGTACCGCGGATATAGGACTAAGTACCGCGGATATAGGACTAATTGCCGCGGATATAGGACTAAGTGCCGCGGATATAGGACTAAGTACCGCGTATATAGGACTAAGTACATCGGGTATAGGACTAAGTACCGCGGATATAGGACTAAGTACCGCGGATATAGGACTAAGTACCGCGGGTATAGGACTAAGTACCGCCGCTAAAGGACTAAGTACCGCGGATATAGGACTAAGTACCGCGGATATAGGACTAAGTACCGCCGATATGGGACTAAGTACCGCGTATATAGGACTAAGTACCGCGGGTATAGGACTAAGTACCGCCGATATAGGACTAATTTCCTCGGATATAGGACTAAGTACCGCGGATATAGGACCAAGTACCGCGGGTATAGGACTAAGTACCGCCGATATAGGACTAAGTAGCGCGGATATAGGACTAAGTACCGTGGATATAGGGCTAAGTACCGCGGGTATAGGACTAAGTACCGCGGATATAGGACTAAGTACCGCCGATATAGGACTAAGTACCGCGGGTATAGGACTAAGTACTGCCGATATAGGACTAAGTACCGCGGGTATAGGACTAAGTACCGCCGATATGGGACTAAGTACCGCGGGTATATGACTAAGTACCGCCGATATAGGACTAAGTACCGCGGGTATACGACTAAGTACCGCGGGTATAGGACTAAGTACCGCCGATATAGGACTAAGTACCGCCGATATAGGACTAAGTACCGCGGATATAGGACTAAGTACCGCGGATATAGGACTAAGTACCGCGGGTATGGGACTAGGTACCGCGGATATAGAACTAAGTACCACCGATATAGAACAAAGTACCGCGGGTATAGGACTAAGTACCGCCGATATAGGACTAAGTACCGCGGATATAGGACTAAGTACCACCGATATAGAACTAAGTACCGCGGGTATAGGACTAAGTACCGCCGATATGCGACTAAGTACCGCGGGTACAGGATTAAGTACCGCCAATATACGACTAAGTAACGCGGATATAGGACTAAGTACCGCGGATATAGGACTAAGTACCGCGGGTATAGGACTAAGTACCGCCGATATAGGACTAAGTACCGCGGATATAGGACTAAGTACCACCGATATAGGACTAAGTACCGCGGGTATAGCACTAAGTACCGCGGATATAGGACTAAGTACCGCGGATATAGGACTAAGTACCGCGGGTATAGGACTAAGTACCGCGGATATAGGACTAAGTACCGCGGGTATAGGACTAAGTACCGCCGATATAGGACTAAGTACCTCGGATATAGGACTAAGTACCACGGGTGTAGGAATAAGTACCGCGGGTATAGGACTAAGTACCGCCGATATAGGACTAAGTACCGCGGATATAGGACTAAGTACCGCGGATATAGGACTAAGTACCGCGGGTATAGGACTAAGTACCGACGATATAGGACTAAGTTCCGCGGGTATGGGACTAAGTACCGCGGATATGGGACTAAGTACCACCGATATAGAACTAGGTACCGCGGGTATAGGACTAAGTACCGCCCATATAGGACTAAGTACCGCGGGTATGGGACTAAGTACCGCCGATATAGGACTAAGTACCGCGGATATAGGACTAAGTACCGCGGATATAGGACTAAGTACCGCGGATATAGGACTAAGTACCGCGGGTATAGGACTAAGTACCGCCGATATAGGTCTAAGTACCGCAGATATAGGACTAAGTACCGCCGATATAGGACTAAGTACCGCGGGTATAGGACTAAGTACCGCCGATATAGGACTAAGTACCGCGGATATAGGACTAAGTACCACCGATATAGAACTAAGTACCGCGGGTATGGGACTAAGTACCGCGGATATAGAACTAAGTACCACCGATATAGAACTAAGTACCGCGGGTGTAGGACTAAGTACCGCCGATATTAGACTAAGTACCGCGGGTATAGGACTAAGTACCGCCGATATAGGACTAAGTACCGCGGATAGAGGACTAAGTACCGCGGATATAGGACTAAGTACCGCGGATATAGGACTAAGTACCGCGGATATAGGATTAAGTACCGCGGATATAGGACTAAGTACTGCGTATATAGGACTAAGTACCGCGGGTATAGGACTAAGTACCGCGGATATAGGACTAAGTACCACGGATATAGGACTAAGTACCGCCGATATAGGACTAAGTACCGCGGGTATAGGACTAAGTACCGCCGATATAGGACTAAGTACCGCGGATATAGGACTAAGTACCGCCGATGTAGGACTAAGTACCGCGGGTATAGGACTAAGTACCGCCGATATAGGACTAAGTACCGCGGGTATAGGACTAAGTACCGCGGATATAGGACTAAGTACCGCGGGTATAGGACTAAGTACCGCCGATATAGGACTAATTACCTCGGATATAGGACTAAGTACCGCGGGAATAGGACTAAGTACCGCGGGTATAGGACTAAGTACCGCCGATATAGGACTAAGTACCGCGGATATAGGACTAAGTACCGCGGGTATAAGACTAAGATCCGCGGATATAGGACTAAGTACCGCCGATATAGGACTAAGTACCGCGGGTATAGGACTAAGTACCGCCGATATAGGACTAAGTACCGCCGATATAGGACTAAGTACCGCGGATATAGGACTAAGTACCGCGGATATAGGACTAAGTACCGCGGGTATGGGACTAAGTACCGCGGATATAGAAATAAGTACCTCCGATATAGAACTAAGTACCACGGGTATAGGACTAAGTACCGCCGATATAGGACTAAGTACCGCGGGTATAGGACTAAGTACCGCCAATATAGGACTAAGTACCGCGGGTATAGGACTAAGTACCGCGGATATAGGACTAAGTACCGTGGGTATAGGACTAAGTACCGCCGATATAGGACTAATTACCTCGGATATAGGACTAAGTACCGCGGGTATAGGACTAAGTACCGCGGGTATAGGACTAAGTACCGCCGATATAGGACTAAGTACCGCGGATATAGGACTAAGTACCGCGGATATAGGACTAAGTACCGCGGGTATAGGACTAAGTACCGCGGATATAGGACTAAGTACCGCCGATATAGGACTAAGTACCGCGGGTATAGGACTAAGTACCGCCGATATAGGACTAAGTACCGCCGATATAGGACTAAGTACCGCGGATATAGGACTAAGTACCGCGGATATAGGACTAAGTACCGCGAGTATGGGAATAAGTACCGCGGATATAGAAATAAGTACCACCGATATAGAACTAAGTACCGCGGGTATAGGACTAAGTACCGCCGATATAGGACTAAGTACCGCGGGTATAGGACTAAGTACCGCCGATATAGGACTAAGTACCGCGGGTATAGGACTAAGTACCGCCGATATAGGACTAAGTACCGCGGATATAGGACTAAGTACCGCGGGTATAGGACTAAGTACCGCGGGTATAGGACTAAGTACCGCGGATATAGGACTAAGTACCGCGGATATAGGACTAAGTACCGCGGGTATAGGACTAAGTACCGCCGATATAGGACTAAGTACCGCCGATATAGGACTAAGTACCGCGGATATAGGACTAAGTACCGCGGATATAGGACTAAGTACCGCCGATATAGGACTAAGTACCGCGGATATAGGACTAAGTACCGCGGATATAGGACTAAGTACCGCGGATAGAGGACTAAGTACAGCGGATATAGGACTAAGTACCGCCGATATAGGACTAAGTACCGCGGATATAGGACTAAGTACCGTCGATATAGGACCAAGTACCGCGGATATAGGACTAAGTACCGCGGGTATAGGACTAAGTACCGCCGATATAGGACTAAGTACCGCTGATATAGGACTAAGTACCGCGGATATAGGACTAAGTACCGCGGATATAGGACTAAGTACCGCGGGTATGGGACTAAGTACCGCGGATATAGAACTAAGTACCACCGATATAGAACAAAGTACCGCGGGTATAGGACTAAGTACCGCCGATATAGGACTAAGTACCGCGGATATAGGACTAAGTACCACCGATATAGAACTAAGTACCGCGGGTATAGGACTAAGTACCGCCGATATAGGACTAAGTACCGCGGGTACAGGATTAAGTACCGCCAATATACGACTAAGTACCGCGGATATAGGACTAAGTACCGCGGATATAGGACTAAGTACCGCGGGTATAGGACTAGGTACCGCCGATATAGGACTAAGTACTGCGGATATAGGACTAAGTACCGCCGATATAGGACTAAGTACCGCGGGTATAGCACTAAGTACCGCGGATATAGGACTAAGTACCGCGGATATAGGACTAAGTACCGCGGGTATAGGACTAAGTACCGCGGATATAGGACTAAGTACCGCCGATATAGGACTAAGTACCTCGGATATAGGACTAAGTACCACGGGTATAGGACTAAGTACCGCGGGTATAGGACTAAGTACCGCCGATATAGGACTAAGTACCGCGGATATAGGACTAAGTACCGCGGATATAGGACTAAGTACCGCGGGTATAGGACTAAGTACCGCCGATATAGGACTAAGTTCCGCGGGTATGGGACTAAGTACCGCGGATATGGGACTAAGTACCACCGATATAGAACTAGGTACCGCGGGTATAGGACTAAGTACCGCCGATATAGGACTAAGTACCGCGGATATAGGACTAAGTACCGCGGATATAGGACTAAGTACCGCGGGTATAGGACTAAGTACCGCGGATATAGGACTAAGTACCGCGGATATAGGACTAAGTACCGCGGATATAGGACTAAGAACCGCGGATAGAGGACTAAGTACCGCGGATATAGGACTAAGTACCGCCGATATAGGACTAAGTGCCGCGGATATAGGACTAAGTACCGTCGATATAGGACCAAGTACCGCGGATATAGGACTAAGTACCGCGGATATAGGACTAAGTACCGCGGGTATAGGACTAACTACCGCGGATATAGGACTAAGTACCGCGGATATAGGACTAAGTACCGCAGATATAGGACTAAGTACCGCGGATATAGGACTAAGTACCGCGGATATAGGACTAAGTACCGCGGATATAGGACTAAGTACCGCGTATATAGGACTAAGTACCGCGGGTATAGGACTAAGTACCGCGGATATAGGACTAAGTACCGCGGATATAGGACTAAGTACCGCGGATATAGGACTAAGTACCGCGGATATAGGACTAAGTACCGCGGATATAGGACTAAGTACCGCGGATATAGGACTAAGTACCGCGGATATAGGACTAAGTACCGCGGATATAGGACTAATTGCCGCGGATATAGGACTAAGTACCGCGGATATAGGACTAAGTACCGCGGATATAGGACTAAGTACCGCGTATATAGGACTAAGTACATCGGGTATAGGACTAAGTACCGCGGATATAGGAGTAAGTACCGCGGATATAGGACTAAGTACCGCGGATATAGGACTAAGTACCGCGGATATAGGACTAAGTACCGCGGATATAGGACTAAGTACCGCGTATATAGGACTAAGTACCGCGGGTATAGGACTAAGTACCGCGGATATAGGACTAAGTACCGCGGATATAGGACTAAGTACCGCGGATATAGGACTAAGTACCGCGGATATAGGACTAAGTACCGCGGATATAGGACTAAGTACCGCGGATATAGGACTAAGTACCGCGGATATAGGACTAAGTACCGCGGATATAGGACTAATTGCCGCGGATATAGGACTAAGTACCGCGGATATAGGACTAAGTACCGCGGATATAGGACTAAGTACCGCGTATATAGGACTAAGTACATCGGGTATAGGACTAAGTACCGCGGATATAGGACTAAGTACCGCGGATATAGGACTAAGTACCGCGGGTATAGGACTAAGTACCGCCGATAAAGGACTAAGTACCGCGGATATAGGACTAAGTACCGCGGATATAGGACTAAGTACCGCCGATATGGGACTAAGTACCGCGTATATAGGACTAAGTACCGCGGGTATAGGACTAAGTACCGCCGATATAGGACTAATTTCCTCGGATATAGGACTAAGTACCGCGGATATAGGACTAAGTACCGCGGGTATAGGACTAAGTACCGCCGATATAGGACTAAGTAGCGCGGATATAGGACTAAGTACCGTGGATATAGGGCTAAGTACCGCGGGTATAGGACTAAGTACCGCGGATATAGGACTAAGTACCGCCGATATAGGACTAAGTACCGCGGGTATAGGACTAAGTACCGCCGATATAGGACTAAGTACCGCGGGTATAGGACTAAGTACCGCCGATATGGGACTAAGTACCGCGGGTATATGACTAAGTACCGCCGATATAGGACTAAGTACCGCGGGTATACGACTAAGTACCGCGGGTATAGGACTAAGTACCGCCGATATAGGACTAAGTACCGCCGATATAGGACTAAGTACCGCGGATATAGGACTAAGTACCGCGGATATAGGACTAAGTACCGCGGGTATGGGACTAGGTACCGCGGATATAGAACTAAGTACCACCGATATAGAACAAAGTACCGCGGGTATAGGACTAAGTACCGCCGATATAGGACTAAGTACCGCGGATATAGGACTAAGTACCACCGATATAGAACTAAGTACCGCGGGTATAGGACTAAGTACCGCCGATATACGACTAAGTACCGCGGGTACAGGATTAAGTACCGCCAATATACGACTAAGTAACGCGGATATAGGACTAAGTACCGCGGATATAGGACTAAGTACCGCGGGTATAGGACTAAGTACCGCCGATATAGGACTAAGTACCGCGGATATAGGACTAAGTACCACCGATATAGGACTAAGTACCGCGGGTATAGCACTAAGTACCGCGGATATAGGACTAAGTACCGCGGATATAGGACTAAGTACCGCGGGTATAGGACTAAGTACCGCGGATATAGGACTAAGTACCGCGGGTATAGGACTAAGTACCGCCGATATAGGACTAAGTACCTCGGATATAGGACTAAGTACCACGGGTGTAGGAATAAGTACCGCGGGTATAGGACTAAGTACCGCCGATATAGGACTAAGTACCGCGGATATAGGACTAAGTACCGCGGATATAGGACTAAGTACCGCGGGTATAGGACTAAGTACCGCCGATATAGGACTAAGTTCCGCGGGTATGGGACTAAGTACCGCGGATATGGGACTAAGTACCACCGATATAGAACTAGGTACCGCGGGTATAGGACTAAGTACCGCCCATATAGGACTAAGTACCGCGGGTATGGGACTAAGTACCGCCGATATAGGACTAAGTACCGCGGATATAGGACTAAGTACCGCGGATATAGGACTAAGTACCGCGGATATAGGACTAAGTACCGCGGGTATAGGACTAAGTACCGCCGATATAGGTCTAAGTACCGCAGATATAGGACTAAGTACCGCCGATATAGGACTAAGTACCGCGGGTATAGGACTAAGTACCGCCGATATAGGACTAAGTACCGCGGATATAGGACTAAGTACCACCGATATAGAACTAAGTACCGCGGGTATGGGACTAAGTACCGCGGATATAGAACTAAGTACCACCGATATAGAACTAAGTACCGCGGGTGTAGGACTAAGTACCGCCGATATTAGACTAAGTACCGCGGGTATAGGACTAAGTACCGCCGATATAGGACTAAGTACCGCGGATAGAGGACTAAGTACCGCGGATATAGGACTAAGTACCGCGGATATAGGACTAAGTACCGCGGATATAGGATTAAGTACCGCGGATATAGGAATAAGTACTGCGTATATAGGACTAAGTACCGCGGGTATAGGACTAAGTACCGCGGATATAGGACTAAGTACCACGGATATAGGACTAAGTACCGCCGATATAGGACTAAGTACCGCGGGTATAGGACTAAGTACCGCCGATATAGGACTAAGTACCGCGGATATAGGACTAAGTACCGCCGATGTAGGACTAAGTACCGCGGGTATAGGACTAAGTACCGCCGATATAGGACTAAGTACCGCGGGTATAGGACTAAGTACCGCGGATATAGGACTAAGTACCGCGGGTATAGGACTAAGTACCGCCGATATAGGACTAATTACCTCGGATATAGGACTAAGTACCGCGGGAATAGGACTAAGTACCGCGGGTATAGGACTAAGTACCGCCGATATAGGACTAAGTACCGCGGATATAGGACTAAGTACCGCGGGTATAAGACTAAGATCCGCGGATATAGGACTAAGTACCGCCGATATAGGACTAAGTACCGCGGGTATAGGACTAAGTACCGCCGATATAGGACTAAGTACCGCCGATATAGGACTAAGTACCGCGGATATAGGACTAAGTACCGCGGATATAGGACTAAGTACCGCGGGTATGGGACTAAGTACCGCGGATATAGAAATAAGTACCTCCGATATAGAACTAAGTACCACGGGTATAGGACTAAGTACCGCCGATATAGGACTAAGTACCGCGGGTATAGGACTAAGTACCGCCGATATAGGACTAAGTACCGCGGGTATAGGACTAAGTACCGCGGATATAGGACTAAGTACCGTGGGTATAGGACTAAGTACCGCCGAATTAGGACTAATTACCTCGGATATAGGACTAAGTACCGCGGGTATAGGACTAAGTACCGCGGGTATAGGACTAAGTACCGCCGATATAGGACTAAGTACCGCGGATATAGGACTAAGTACCGCGGATATAGGACTAAGTACCGCGGGTATAGGACTAAGTACCGCGGGTATAGGACTAAGTACCGCGGATATAGGACTAAGTACCGCCGATATAGGACTAAGTACCGCGGGTATAGGACTAAGTACCGCCGATATAGGACTAAGTACCGCCGATATAGGACTAAGTACCGCGGATATAGGACTAAGTACCGCGGATATAGGACTAAGTACCGCGAGTATGGGAATAAGTACCGCGGATATAGAAATAAGTACCACCGATATAGAACTAAGTACCGCGGGTATAGGACTAAGTACCGCCGATATAGGACTAAGTACCGCGGGTATAGGACTAAGTACCGCCGATATAGGACTAAGTACCGCGGGTATAGGACTAAGTACCGCCGATATAGGACTAAGTACCGCGGATATAGGACTAAGTACCGCGGGTATAGGACTAAGTACCGCGGGTATAGGACTAAGTACCGCGGATATAGGACTAAGTACCGCGGATATAGGACTAAGTACCGCGGGTATAGGACTAAGTACCGCCGATATAGGACTAAGTACCGCCGATATAGGACTAAGTACCGCGGATATAGGACTAAGTACCGCGGATATAGGACTAAGTACCGCCGATATAGGACTAAGTACCGCGGATATAGGACTAAGTACCGCGGATATAGGACTAAGTACCGCGGATAGAGGACTAAGTACAGCGGATATAGGACTAAGTACCGCCGATATAGGACTAAGTACCGCGGATATAGGACTAAGTACCGTCGATATAGGACCAAGTCCCGCGGATATAGGACTAAGTACCGCGGATATAGGACTAAGTACCGCGGATATAGGACTAAGTTCCGCGGGTATAGGACCAAGTACCGCCGATATAGGACCAAGTACCGCCGATATAGGACCAAGTACCGCGGATATAGGACCAAGTACCGCCGTAATAGACCAAGTACCGCACTACTTCCAGTTCTAAGTTGCACGTACACTGATCCAACAGTCAGTCCATGTTTGTTTTTTACGGATACGGATCCAAAAGGCCACACCCTGTATGGATACGGGAGAAGAAGCTCGCTAATTGGCCTGGTAGGTATATAGGTCATCTAAACTGACTCTACTTGACGTTAATTATCGGGTAAATCCCCCAGGTGGCTCCCCCGCCGACCATTTGCAGCACCAGGCTCCATATGAAACATTCACAGCCTCCTCCTCTTCTTCACAAATCCATGTTTTTTAATTGAGACGATCTTGGCAGTGAAATAAACACGGCCCCCCCCCCCGCCTCTCTCTACAGAACATCGATTACACACACAAACACACTGCCAGAGAGAACCCACGCTCAGCTGTAAAGTGAAGTGTAACCTTCACATGTGTTTCCCTACCCACATTCGTTTATTACTTTCTCTTCTACGTGTACTAAGTAAGGGAAATCCATTCCACTCAAAATAACGTTGCCCAGATTTCACCGGAAATTTATGTTTTGAAGTCCCTTGAAATCAAAAAGAGCACTTAAAAAGTCCCTGTGTGTTTGTAGTCTGTGAACTTTAAACTCAAAAAAAAAAATCTGTTAAAAACGAAACTTTGTATTTAAGTTTAATGTCTTTCAAAGATGCAAGACGAATATTTTGAAAAAACTCCTCCACCCTAAACTACATGGTTTTTAACCGGCTGTTTGTTTTACAGATATCTGATCCGCCACTGGGATACGCCACTGAACACCTCCCTCTCCATTTGCGCATGTTTCTATTGTATCGTTTGTTGAACATGCGATGAATCGACTTGCAATTTTATCCCATCTCTTGTGAACAACGAAATAAATACGTTCCGTCATGTTTTTCATTTGCTACATACAGATGTCAGCACATACACGGTCGCCATGGCAACCAGCTAAACTTGTTACTGTTAAATTGGTTGCAAGTGCTATTCAAAAAGCTCATATGTAAACCAAACTGATACGTTTAATTTGGGTTAATGAGCCCTGAAATGGGCACAAAGGTAGCAAGGACCCTCTGCTGTGAGTTCGGCGAAATTCAATAAATGTCCCAGTTTTGTGGCGAGGTTAATTATATCACTGTGTCCATATTAATAATTATAGTAATAATAATAATAATAATAATAATAATAATAATAATAATAATAATAATAATAATAATAATAATAATAATAATAATAATAATAATAATAATAATAATAATAATAATAATAATAATAATAATAATAATAATAATAATAATAATGACGGCATTAACGGGACAAAGTGTACACATTTCAAGACTGTGTAGCTGAGAGAGATGTAAGGTTGCTATGGTAACAACACAGCCGGACGTGAAACAACTGACGTTGAAGTCTCCTCGTAAAGCAACCGCAACCCAAGGCTCTGTGTGTGTGTGTGTTTTTCCTGGTTATTGCTTGCAGTAGCAGTCGTTCCTTTGATGTGCTGGAGACCCTGTGTTCGACTCTCTGCTTCACCTCGGTCAAGATGTCTTCCACTTCACAGCCTCGCGTGTCTACATTGTAACTCTCCAGCAGTTAGGTTAAATTGCACGTGCCACAATACATTACTCCAGATGAAATAGCTTTATAACCAAAACTTTTTTACTGTATTAACAAAAGGTAGACTTTTTCTACTTTAGAATTAAAATAGAGGCCTAAAATTTGGTGTACTAGTTATTCTACGCCTATGCAATAAATTTGCGCATTTGTTTTCCAAAATATTAATATTTATTAGAAATATGAATCTTTTCCATTCAGAACAGAATAAAACGAGATATTACTAACTACAAAGAAAAAAAAGGAATGTGCGTGTATATATGAGAGTAATCAACAAACAAATGCACAGTTTTATTTAACAATCTATGTTCTACATGCCCTGAAAGTTTCAACTTAATCCATTTATATTTACTGTAAAAAAGTTTACCCTAAACTACAAAAATTGTTTTGTGAAGTGCAATACATAAGATTTCAAGATTTAGGAGTCCAAAACATGCATTTCAATATGGAATTTTTCAGTGGAACAGAATGCTTTGCTTCTAGAAGGGAAAGTTATGAACACATATTCCATTAACAACTTTCACAGCTGCAATTCCCACGCGCTGTTTGAAAATAGTATCGTCTTAGCTCCAACATGGACCTGGGGACAGCTAACATGACGTCAGAACGGTCCAACACCGTTTACTTCCCAGAAATCATCCGCTCAGACTAATCTGGGAACACCTACCTGTCGTCTACTGTATCTAGAAAACAAAGGCGAGCCGAGCCGCGTCAAAGCGAAACCGTCTCCATGACATCCATTAGGAGAAAAATATGAAACACTTTTCAACCTCGTTACCATGGAGATGATTAAGCCCTTAATCCAGGGGAAGGATATGTACTTGTGTCTCGTCGTCATGGAAACGAGTCTTCTTGCTTCGTGGCTTAGACGTAAGCACATATTCACATGGCATTCTCTACTCAGAAACTTTTATTGTGGATATTGCTTCTGATACAAATATTTTAAATACATATGAGGTTTCTTTCCAATAATAATTATGAATTGTGAATGACAAAAGTGTCGCAGATGTGGATGAATGATTGAATTACGTTCTGCAGGGAATGTAAGAATGACGTAAACAACCTAGCTGCACCGCCATGTTGGGGCTGCTCCAGACGGCGCAGTTGTACACAGAAGTAAGGAATCTCTGCTGACAGTGATAAATGCAAACGGCTCAAACTCCCCGCCCCCATCTGTTACATTAAGTGTTAGAAGATTATCGATTGTATCCCATCCATCTTCATTCTCTCTATTGTTTCCGGCAGCTCAATTGTTGTCAGGCATTTCCAAATGTTTTATAATGGAAATAAAAACTCAGCCAAACAAGATTACAGTTGTAGCAAAAAATGCCTAAGTGTAGAAGTCTTTCGTAATATCTAACTAGCGGAAGAATTAATTAAATCCACGCTTTTACTTCACATTTTTACTTTATCTATTGGTAATTAGAGGAAGTATTGCATTCCACCCAAAAATTTTCTCTCGAGATTTCACCGGAAATATATGTTTTGAGGCCCCCTGAATCCAAAAAAGCGTTTTAAAAAAACGCTCCCTGTGTCAGACTGTCGACAGCATAACTCAAAAACGAAAAGTCTGTTAAAAACCAAACTTGGTATTTAAGTTTAATGTCTTTTAAGGCTGCGACACGAAAATTTTGAAGAAAATAGCCCCACTCTAAACTACCCTTCACATGGAAACTTTTTCGAAAATTTCGATTTTCTTGAAAATGGCTCAAACGAGTTTGATTAAAATTTAATATGTTTAAGATATTTTTATGACAAATGAAATGTATATTTTGAATTTTCTGGATATATCCTATGTAGTCCTGTTCACTCTGGATGACTTGAATAACTCGTAAACCGTAACAGATAGACAAAATCCTACTCTACAAAAAATGTAGATCTTCCTAAAACAGATAATTTATGCCTCAATAAATTTTTTGGTAGAGTGAACCATTTCGGAGATATTCCTTGTTATGTGTGCCAGTTTCGGAAAACTTAAAACTTTCGTGAAATGGAACATCGTTGTTCATTTTTGTAATGGTCCAATAGAAACAAGAGATTCCAGTAGACTTTGAGAGATAGTCAAATGCTTTAAAAGCTGGTCACTATGTGATGACTTTGAAATTTCACTTCCCCAGCACATACATTTAGCAGAAATGTCGCGACCGGTACTTACATCAAGGAACAATTTTCATAATGACAAAAATAAATTCAGGAAGTAGGCTTACACAGATCGCATTGTCTTTTGTTCTTTCTAAATTCTTTTCTTTGTTGCCCAGATTAATCTCGCCAGTTCTTCCAACTCCCCACGCACCAAAAATCCATAATTAATTCTGCGGGGAATACCCTAACATATTCACACAGACTGACAGACATGGCTCAAGTCGCGAGGGAAATCACGTGGTCGTTACATCATGGGGAGGGGGAGGGCGGGGGGCTCTTCCTTGGGTAAGCAGCCCCAGAGCGTGGCAACTCTGCAGAACGGTGCCTGGGCATTTAACATAGCGATAATTATTGTGTTACATCTACAACTCCAGTATATCACCTAGGATTGGGCAAGAATGCCATTCCATCAGGTTACTATGGAAACAGTACTACGTGTTGTTATATTCCAGGAAACAACTGCACTATATTAACTGTTTCCATGGTAACCAGGACTGGACAAGAATAACATTGCATCAGGTTACTATGGAAACAGTACTACGTGTTGTTATATTCCAGGAAACAACTGCACTATATTAACTGTTTCCATGGTAACCAGGACTGGACAAGAATAACATTGCATCAGGTTACTATGGAAACAGTACTACGTGTTGTTATATTCCAGGAAACAACTGCACTATATTAACTGTTTCCATGGTAACTAGGACTGGACAAGAATAACATTGCATCAGGTTACTATGGAAACAGTACTACGTGGTGTTATATTCCAGGAAACAACTGCACTATATTAACTGTTTCCATGGTAACTAGGACTGGACAAGAATAACATTCCATCAGGTTACTATGGAAACAGTACTACGTGTTGTTATATTCCAGGAAACAACTGCACTATATTAACTGTTTCCATGGTAACCAGGACTGGACAAGAATAACATTGCATCAGGTTACTATGGAAACAGTACTACGTGTTGTTATATTCCAGGAAACAACTGCACTATATTAACTGTTTCCATGGTAACTAGGACTGGACAAGATTAACATTCCATCAGGTTACTATGGAAACAGTACTACGTGTTGTTATATTCCAGGAAACAACTGCACTATATTAACTGTTTCCATGGTAACTAGGACTGCACAAGAATAACATTCCATCGGGTTACTATGGAAACAGTACTACGTGTTGTTATATTCCAGGAAACAACTGCACTATATTAACTGTTTCCATGGTAACTAGGACTGGACAAGAATAACATTCCATCAGGTTACTATGGAAACAGTACTACGTGTTGTTATATTCCAGGAAACAACTGCACTATATTAACTGTTTCCATGGTAACTAGGACTGGACAAGAATAACATTCCATCAGGTTACTATGGAAACAGTACTACGTGTTGTTATATTCCAGGAAACAACTGCACTATATTAACTGTTTCCATGGTAACTAGGACTGGACAAGAATAACATTCCATCAGGTTACTATGGAAACAGTACTACGTGTTGTTATATTCCAGGAAACAACTGCACTATATTAACTGTTTCCATGGTAACTAGGACTGGACAAGAATAACATTCCATCAGGTTACTATGGAAACAGTACTACGTGTTGTTATATTCCTGGAAACAACTGCACTATATTAACTGTTTCCATGGTAACTAGGACTGAACAAGAATAACATTCCATCAGATTACTATGGAAACAGTACTACGTGTTGTTATATTCCAGGAAACAACTGCACTATATTAACTGTTTCCATGGTAACTAGGACTGGACAAGAATAACATTCCATCAGGTTACTATGGAAACAGTACTACGTGTTGTTATATTCCAGGAAACAACTGCACTATATTAACTGTTTCCATGGTAACTAGGACTGGACAAGAATAACATTCCATCAGGTTACTATGGAAACAGTACTACGTGTTGTTATATTCCAGGAAACAACTGCATTATATTAACTGTTTCCATGGTAACTAGGACTGGACAAGAACAACATTCCATCAGGTTACTATGGAAACAGTACTACGTGTTGTTATATTCCAGGAAACAACTGCACTATATTAACTGTTTCCATGGTAACTAGGACTGGACAAGAATAACATTCCATCAGGTTACTATGGAAATAGTACTACGTGTTGTTATATTCCAGGAAACAACTGCACTATATTAACTGTTTCCATGGTAACTAGGACTGGACAAGAATAACATTCCATCAGGTTACTATGGAAACAGTACTACGTGTTGTTATATTCCAGGAAACAACTGCACTATATTAACTGTTTCCATGGTAACTAGGACTGGACAAGTATAACATTCCATCAGGTTACTATGGAAACAGTACTACGTGTTGTTATATTCCAGGAAACAACTGCACTATATTAACTGATAACTTAAGGAGAACAACAACACGCTGCTGCGAAGAGTCAATGACCCGCACGGTGGGGTTGATGCGATTATAAACATATTAATAATTGTTCGCATTTGTACGCTAAAAGACGGGTTTCACATTCACAGTAATTTTTCACCTTGTTATAAGAGGCTCGGGGCTCTAATCCGTAACAGGCCTTTATTCACAAGCCACGGCATCTATTGAATTTCTCCCAACAAGTGCGTTCTTTTCGCCGTACCCTAATGCGATTATCAAACTTGGGCGACGGTGCGAACAATTGAAGGGGATGTACCAATTTACTAAACGGCGAGACAGAGAGGGACTGAGAGAGAACTCTCAGATTGAACTCAACACATAAATATTGAATTATAAATCCTCCAAGTATCAGTTGTTATTTTCTCTACTAAGTACTAAGAGCAAGTGAGTGAAATGTTTCATTTAGTTCAAGAATTCCATGCCAAGATTACATCAGAAACATATACATATACTGGAATGAAGTGCCAGTTCGAAAAATCCCACTTCTGACACCAATGTGACCAAATTCCAAAACGCCAGTGCAATTACCTGTTCCCACTTTATTTTCTTCTAACTGAATGTACAAATGCACAGTTCTCTTTTACTGACGTTAACGCAGTCTACAGTCTGTTGTAATATTACAACTCACAACTGTTTTCTTCTTGTAACTTTGACTCACTCCTTTCCCTGTCTTCCTCACTTTCTGTGTCAGTCAAACACTAATTCTAACGATACACTCATTAACTATTCCGCTATCTTCCTTTCGACGCGACCGCACACAAGCAGCTGACACACACACTAAAACTAAAAGCCGGTTGCAAACTCTAGTGGCCTCGCCTTGTTATATAACCACGATGAGGTAATGCGGATCCTTCTCGAACTCTACATGTTCTAAAACTTCTAAAAATGCATGGCCGCTAGATACTTCTCGAATAATTACGAAAATCCTTTGACGTGCCACGCTCATTGTTACACTAAGGCCGGATTGCATCAAAGTTAATCTCAGTTCGACCGCAGAAAGTGTCATTCAGTCAAGCTAAACATGTAATTTTGGTTCTAGAGGGCATGATCTAAGTTCATGGTATCTTGATCTAAGTTCGGATGCAGGTGCTGTAACGCCTAATGTGAGGGCGACTTCCCTGCTCTATTTGACAAGTGCGGCGACAAACGCCTTCAATTTAGCCAAGCCCGCTTTACAGCTCTGGTGGAGAAGTTGCCGATACGTGAAGGGTAGAGGCCCAAGTTTAGGAGCAAAGGAACAGTACTGTAAATGTTCAAACTATCTATATGGTATCTATCTATACAACTATCATGCAGTATTTGATGACCAAAACGTCACTTACAAGCAAAAATCCTAATTTTTACTTATTCAGTTACTTACCTTTAACCAGACACGCATTTACCGCTATCTGCAAGAAAATGTGTCTTAGAAGAAAGGTGCATTTTCCTGCTGCCGTGCTCCTGCCGCGACGCTCGCTCAAGCTTCCAACCCCGAAACACATCTAACGAAATGCAAAACATCCATATGCATAAAACCTATATGTTCTAATACTTTATCGGCCCATTGTCTGTTAACTGTATTGTTTATCGTGACACGTACACCCTCCAAGGCTACCTTGCTGGATTTCCCGACTACCGGCTGCCGTTGTGTGCGCGGCTAGTCAGTACTGGGCCTCTGAAAATCCACACTGCGTTCAAGAAATCCATCTTTATGATCTTAGAGTTGGACTTTGGTGTGCTGTTAGAGCTAGACACATAATTGGTCCAATATTTTACGATCAGACAGGAACCTAAATGACATTTTCACCCCATTTTTTCATGAACTCAAACACGTACTGGGTGGTTCCCACAAGATTGTGCTACTGCCCATACAGCACAGGAGTCTATCAAGCCAAACACTCCATCAACGTGTAATGAAATTTTACCAGAGAATTTCCCAAGACAATAGACACATAAAATCTTTTTTCTTTGCCTTCGTACTCCATAAATCTTCGACAAAATACTTTGTCGAAGTTTCGCTCCGCGCGCGTAGAGAGGTTAAACAGTGCTTGTGATATTTAGATGTTGCGAGACGACGATGTAAATGTGCGGCGTTTTGCCTACCTCCTGTCTTAACTCGGCGAATATTGCACCTTCGCCAGTTAATAATGCTACAACCTTTTGAACTTCACTGTATTTGTTCTTCTTTTTTGTATATGCTTGACTCCTTTACTTGAAAACTTTTAATAATTTCCCCTTCGTGCCTTGTTAGAAGAGGATTCAGGTCTCCCCGGAATATGACGTCACCACTGGGGAGTTAGAACTTCACTTTAATAACAGATGTCACCGCAGTCGGACACTCATTTAAAATTACATTTAACGAAATTTTCTTTTTCATTCTGACCAGCTGAAATACCCGACGTTGTCCGTGCTTTGATGATTTATCACTACAACATTTAGACTTAGGTTGTACTTGTCCAATAGTCTTGTGTTTCTTTGTTACTAACTGAAATACCCGACGTTGTCCGTGGTTTGATGATTTATCACTACAACATTTACACTTAGGTTGTACTTGTCCAATAGTCTTGTGTTTCTTTGTTACTAACTGAAATACCCGACGTTGTCCGTGGTTTGATGATTTATCACTACAACATTTAGACTCAGGTTGTACTTGTCCAATAGTCTTGTGTTTCTTTGTTACTAGCTGAAATACCCGCCGTTGTCCGTGGTTTGATGATTTATCACTACAACATTTACACTTAGGTTGTACTTGTCCTATAGTCTTGTGTTTCTTTGTTACTAACTGAAATACCCGACGTTGTCCGTGGTTTGATGATTTATCACTACAACATTTAGACTTAGGTTGTACTTGTCCAATAGTCTTGTGTTTCTTTGTTACTAACTGAAATACCCGACGTTGTCCGTGGTTTGATGATTTATCACTACAACATTTAGACTTAGGTTGTACTTGTCCAATAGTCTTGTGTTTCTTTGTTACTAGCTGAAATACCCGCCGTTGTCCGTGGTTTGATGATTTATCACTACAACATTTACACTTAGGTTGTACTTGTCCTATAGTCTTGTGTTTCTTTGTTACTAACTGAAATACCCGACGTTGTCCGTGGTTTGATGATTTATCACTACAACATTTAGACTTAGGTTGTACTTGTCCAATAGTCCTGTGTTTCTTTGTTACTAACTGAAATACCCGACGTTGTCCGTGGTTTGATGATTTATCACTACAACATTTAGACTCAGGTTGTACTTGTCCAATAGTCTTGTGTTTCTTTGTTACTAACTGAAATACCCGACGTTGTCCGTGGTTTGATGATTTATCACTACAACATTTAGACTTAGGTTGTACTTGTGCAATAGTCTTGTGTTTCTTTGTTACTAACTGAAATACCCGACGTTGTCCGTGGTTTGATGATTTATCACTACAACATTTAGACTTAGGTTGTACTTGTCCAATAGTCTTGTGTTTCTTTGTTACTAACTGAAATACCCGACGTTGTCCGTGGTTTGATGATTTATCACTACAACATTTAGACTTAGGTTGTACTTGTCCAATAGTCTTGTGTTTCTTTGTTACTAACTGAAATACCCGACGTTGTCCGTGGTTTGATGATTTATCACTACAATATTTAGACTTAGATTGTACTTGTCCAATAGTCTTGTGTTTCTTTGTTACTAACTGAAATACCCGACGTTGTCCGTGGTTTGATGATTTATCACTACAACATTTAGACTTAGGTTGTACTTGTCCAATAGTCTTGTGTTTCTTTGTTACTAACTGAAATACCCGGCGTTGTCCGTGGTTTGATGATTTATCACTACAACATTTAGACTTAGGTTGTACTTGTTCAATAGTCTTGTGTTTCTTTGTTACTAACTGAAATACCCGGCGTTGTCCGTGGTTTGATGATTTATCACTACAACATTTAGACTTAGGTTGTACTTGTTCAATAGTCTTGTGTTTCTTTGTTACTAACTGAAATACCCGGCGTTGTCCGTGGTTTGATGATTTATCACTACAACATTTAGACTTAGGTTGTACTTGTCCAATAGTCTTGTGTTTCTTTGTTACTAACTGAAATACCCGACGTTGTCCGTGGTTTGATGATTTATCACTACAACATTTAGACTCAGGTTGTACTTGTCCAATAGTCTTGTGTTTCTTTGTTACTAACTGAAATACCCGACGTTGTCCGTGATTTGATGATTTATCACTACAACATTTAGACTTAGGTTGTACTTGTGCAATAGTCTTGTGTTTCTTTGTTACTAACTGAAATACCCGACGTTGTCCGTGGTTTGATGATTTATCACTACAACATTTAGACTTAGGTTGTACTTGTCCAATAGTCTTGTGTTTCTTTGTTACTAACTGAAATACCCGACGTTGTCCGTGGTTTGATGATTTATCACTACAACATTTAGACTTAGGTTGTACTTGTCCAATAGTCTTGTGTTTCTTTGTTACTAACTGAAATACCCGACGTTGTCCGTGGTTTGATGATTTATCACTACAACATTTAGACTTAGGTTGTACTTGTCCAATAGTCTTGTGTTTCTTTGTTACTAACTGAAATACCCGACGTTGTCCGTGGTTTGATGATTTATCACTACAACATTTAGACTTAGGTTGTACTTGTCCAATAGCCTTGTGTTTCTTTGTTACTAACTGAAATACCCGACGTTGTCCGTGGTTTGATGATTTATCACTACAACATTTAGACTTAGGTTGTACTTGTCCAATAGTCTTGTGTTTCTTTGTTACTAACTGAAATACCCGACGTTGTCCGTGGTTTGATGATTTATCACTACAACATTTAGACTCAGGTTGTACTTGTCCAATAGTCTTGTGTTTCTTTGTTACTAACTGAAATACCCGGCGTTGTCCGTGGTTTGATGATTTATCACTACAACATTTAGACTTAGGTTGTACTTGTCCAATAGTCTTGTGTTTCTTTGTTACTAACTGAAATACCCGACGTTGTCCCTTCCTCGGTCCACGAATGCCATGTTGAACAAAAACATTGATTATTTAACTCCCACTCTGGTGTCGAATGGTGCGTAAAGGATCTGAACTTTCTGTAATTAAAAGAAAACCAAAAGACACGAGGAATCAGTTTCTCTTCAGCCTATAGCTACAATAGTTTTTGAGAATTTGTATTTACATATAGTCTTATAATTCGGAAATTCTTTATAAAATCTCAAATATTTATTGCACGATTCTATGGCAAACAGCTCGTAACATCTATCGGAAAAAATCGCAACCTCGCAACTACGACCTTACGACACACAGCTCGTATTGTCAAGTAATGTAATAATAATAATAATAATAATAATAATAATAATAATAATAATAATAATAATAATAATAATAATAATCATAATCATAATAATAATAATAATAATAATAATAATAATAATAATAATAATAATAATAATAATAATAATAATAATAATAATAATAATAATAATAATAATAATAATAATAATAATAATAATAATAATAATAATAATAATAATAATAATAATAATAATAATAATAATAATAATAATAATAATAATAATACTTTACTATACTTGTTTATGTAAAACATTACTTTCACATGGTTTTCTCTATTCGCTTTTCTGTTAGGCAATAGATATATTCTATATTTCCGCTTCAACATACAACTCATACAATTTTCTATAGTGAAATATAAATGCAATGTATTACAGATAAATAA
Organism: Tenodera sinensis; assembly: GCA_030765045.1. Taxonomy (NCBI): domain Eukaryota; kingdom Metazoa; phylum Arthropoda; class Insecta; order Mantodea; family Mantidae; genus Tenodera; species Tenodera sinensis. The sequence continues at coordinate 180,519,507 of CM060966.1, forward strand.
ATATCTTTTCCAAAAAAGTTAGGACCTTTTAGAAAAAAGCCGAGCCCAGCTCGGTCGCCCAGGTAGAGTGAGTAAACAGAGGTAGTTGTGTTGCAGCCGTGAGGTTGGTATGACTGTGACAGGTGCATATATCAGCGTCATGTCTTCCTTTGAACCACCGACCGACCGGGGATTCGAACACGGCACCGTTTCCATTTCCCAGGCGGAATGCCTGTCTGCCTGCGGAAGGAGTCGAACCAAGGAAACCACCGGCCGCTGTTGCCGACACATTATTTTCCAGCTCACGGCCCAATGGATTATATAAACATTGCGCACGAAAGCAGATTTCCGTCCTGAAATATGCATGCACACAGAGCACCGCATTTGCATGGACGATAAAATTTTGCATACGCTACTCATATGAAACTCTGATATACATAATTACATAACCTTCCATGTATACATAAGCTTTTTAGCCTGCTCGCCTCCAAAAAGAACCGAATGGGGCAACCTTTGGGAGCATTTGACTCGAAGGTGTTCAGGGTCTATACACAAACCACGGACAACGTCGGGTATTTCAGTTAGTGACAAAGAAACACAAGACTATTGGACAAGTACAACCTAAGTCTAAATGTTGTAGTGATAAATCATCAAACCACGGACAACGTCGGGTATTTCAGTTAGTAACAAAGAAACACAAGACTATTGGACAAGTACAGGCTAAGTCTAAATGCTGTAGTGATAAAGCATCAAACCACGGACAACGTCGTGTATTTCAGTTAGTAACAAAGAAACACAAGACTATTGGACAAGTACAACCTAAGTCTAAATGTTGTAGTGATAAAGCATCAAACCACGGACAACGTCGTGTATTTCAGTTAGTAACAAAGAAACACAAGACTATTGGACAAGTACAACCTAAGTCTAAATGTTGTAGTGATAAATCATCAAACCACGGACAACGTCGGGTATTTCAGTTAGTGACAAAGAAACACGAGACTACTGGACAAGTACAACCTAAGTCTAAATGTTGTAGTGATAAATCATCAAACCACGGACAACGTCGCGTATTTCAGTTAGTGACAAAGAAACACAAGACTACTGGACAATGCAGTGCTTGCATGCGTACTGACGGACAAGGCAGTGCTAATGAGCACTCTCCGAGGAGAGTGTTTGATGAAGGTAAACCGTCTAGATAGATATTAATATTGGAAATGTGAGATCTTATTTCTACGTTCCTTGTAAAGGCAGGTAGGCAGGTAATAACCGCAGTGTGTACCTGGTCCGGGGTTTGAACACTGGACAGGTCTAATTGCAGACAACCACAACCAATATACGAGATATATCCGGGCCGAAAGCATGCAATATCCGCGTGGGACAAAGGCAATACAAACTGATTACTGCCTTCCAATGATCCGTGCCATACATCAGTACTGGATAGATATCGCGAGGCCTACCTCCCATCTGAGAGAGAAACGCAGAGTCGTTGCAGCAGGCAACTCATATATACGTGCAAAAAGAACGGTATCTGAAAGCTTTAAAAGATTTGACTATCGCACAAAGCCTACTGTATTCTAATATTCCCCTTGTACCTACAAGGAAATAAGCAATAAGATAATTTGTACAAATGTTTATCTCAACTAACACGAAGAAGATATAGGAATAAGAGTTTGTAAGAATGGTTAGTACAAGAGTAGAGAAAGTCATGTGAGTGCAACACATCAGATTTTTTTTTTTTTTTTTTTTTTTTTTTTTTTTTTTTTGTCTTTCCTATAGTAATATCTCCATTTTTTATAGTTATTTTTCCCTATGTCTTACTAGTGATACTAAAGTTTTTTTAGAATAAAGAGGACTACAGAAAATTTTACCAGAATAATCAACATAAATATTTCATTTCTCATGAAAATATCTTAATATATTTAAGTATAATTTTTCACGTGTTTTTAGAAATATAACGAAAACCTAGCGGACTTTGTCCTGTTTAAACGTTGTATATTCAAAAAATATAATTTGTGTGTATAAACTAAAATATCACAATGAAAGAAACAACCAAAACATCGCTAATACCGCGAATTTCGCTTCTCTCGTAGGTTAGAAGTCGCCATTGCGCATGCTCTGTAGCGGGAAGATGGTCATGTTTGTTGACATTAGGCGGGCGGGCTCCAGGTTCTACCTACAATGCACAACATCACAACACTCCTAAGTAATTACTTCATTCTCTTTAATGTGAACAACGTACTATTATCTAATGCATAGCTGCGGCAAAAACGTTCTAGAATCCTATCGCAGAACAAAATACCGGAAAGTTTAAAACGCGGTCGCAGCGCTACATAACGGATCCTGTTGTAAACCTAAACCATCCAAAAATCAACAACACATAGATAAATAAATTAATTAAAAGCAACATATTCTAGCGGGTCAAATTGTGAATGTAATCCATTCTCGAATGACGTTATAACAATAAAATGAAACGCCGATATATAAAACGCCCTGTCTACAGACACACCAGTGAAACGCCGTGTATGAAACGCCCTGTCTACAGACACACCAGTGAAACGCCGTGTATGAAACGCCCTCTCTACAGAAACACCAGTGAAACGCCGATATAGGAAACGCCCTGTCTACAGACACACCAGTGAAACGCCCTGACTACAGGCACACCAGTGAAACGCCGATATATGAAACGCCTTGTCTACAGACACACCAGTGAAACGCCCTGGCTACAGACACACCAGTGAAACGCCGATATATGAAACGCCCTGTCTACAGACACACCAGTGAAACGCCCTGACTACAGACACACCAGTGAAACGCCGATATATGAAACGCCTTGTCTACAGACACACTAGTGAAACGCCGATATATGAAACGCCCTGTCTACAGACACACCAGTGAAACGCCGATATATGAAACGCCCTGTCTAGAGACACCAGTGAAACGCCGATATATGAAACGCCCTGCTAAAGACACACTAGTGAAACGCCGATATATGAAACGTCCTGTCTACAGACACACCAGTGAAACGCCGATATATGAAACGCCCTGTCTACAGACACACTAGTGAAACGCCGATATATGAAACGCCCGGTCTACAGACACACCAGTGAAACGCCGATGTATGAAACGCCCGGTCAACAGACACACCAATGAAGCGCCGGTATATGAAACGCCGTGTATGATACGCTGTGAATGAAACGCCGTGTATGAAACGCTGTGTATGAAACACTGTGTATGAAATGCCGATATATGAACCGCCGTGTATGAAACGCCGACATATGAAACGCCGTGTATGAAACACTGTGTCTGAAACGCCGTGTATGAAACGCCGATATATGAAACGCCGTGTATGAAACGCCGTGTATGAAACGGCGATATATGAAACGCCCTGTCTACAGACACACCAGTGAAACGCCGTATATGAAACGCCGATATATGAAACGCCGTGTATGAAACGCCGTGTATGAAACGTCGTGTATGAAATGCCGATATATGAAACGCCGTGTCTACAGTTACACCAGTAAAACGCCGTGTATGAAACGCCGTATATGAAACGCCGTGTATGAAGTACGTATATGAAGCGCCGTGTATGAAACGCCAGGTATGAAGCACGTGTATGAAACGCCGTGTAGGAAACGCCGACATATGAAACGCCGTGTATAAAACGCCCTGTCTACAGACACACCAGTGAAACGCCGTGTATGAAACGCCGTGTATGAAGCACGTATATGAAACGCCGTGTACGAAACGCCGTCTATGAAACGCCGTGTATGAAGCGCGTGGAACAGAACGCATCTAACGCAGCTTGCTGAACGGTCAGTGCCACCAACGTAGCGACAAATAAGCTGCCTACACCAAGCCAGATTAGAATCTATGGTGACAGTCGCGACGTCCCCGTCTTCTTCTTGTTCTTCTTCTTCCCAATTTAGCCGCCTCCACCCCCCCCCCCGGCCCTCCCCCTGCTTATGTCAATGGAGGGAAGAAGAGACTTAGCGAGGTCCTGTGGGAAATCTAACGCAATCTGGACCTCCATTTTATCAGCCGGCGTAGTCTCGTATCCTTGGAGATTTCTCTCTTTTCCTTTTCATACTCTACTCGTCGTCTTTAGTTTCGCTGATAGATGGCAGCACTGTCTTTTCAACAACGTAAATCCCATCATTTGATGTCTTCTTTTTCTATCCTCCCGTGTTGAGACAGATTCTCAGTTTCCCATTCTCTTCTTTTTATACTGCGGGGGGGGGGGGGGGCGGGGGTTACGAATACCCGGTAGTAAATCTGAAAGGAAGAAGGTTCCTCCGCCACACGAAGTAGTTCCTCGTCGATCCATTTTCAGGGCGCGCGTCTGATTACCTAGCTCCTCGACACCGCAAGTATTTACCGTCTCCATGGCAACGGGTTAGGTGTCTGATAACGTCCGGCTTCATGCAGCAGAACGTAGGTATCACTTGGCCAAGCCACGAGGCGCAATGTTAAACTGTCTACGTGTTTACGCACAAACACGGCAAGACAGTGTATGCACACTCTGTTCACATGCGATCAGGACAACCACGTGTCATATATCGGCAGGCGCGAGAGATCATCTATTTGTGTTAAACCACTGTATCATTTCCCTGTTGTAATAAACAAGATAAGAAGTGATCGTAGCGCTCGACAGCAAAGGTCAATACGCCTCGTCGCTTTGGCAACATGTTCCCATAGCAACATGACAGATACCAATCTCTATGTGTATCCATGGCAACCAAATATGAATATGTCAGCCATATTAACTATATATTAACATATATTTCACCAGAAATATATTTTGAGACCCCGTCAATCCAAAAAAAAAGCATTTTTGAAAAAGGTCCGTGTGTGTGTGTGTCTGTGTGTTTGTCAGCCTGTGGACAGCATAACTCAAAAACGAAAAGTCGGTTAAAAACCAAAGTTAGTATTTAAGTTTAGTGTCTTTCAAGGATGCGACACGAAGATTTTGAAGAAAATAGCCCCACCCTAAACTACCCTTTACATGGAAAATTTTTCAAAATTTTTGGTTTTTTTAAAAATTTCTGTAACGATTTTGATAAAATTACCATATATTTAAGATATTTTTATGACAAATGAAATGTATATTTTGAATTTTCTACCTATAGCCTATGTAGTCCAGTTTACTCTGGATGACTTTTGTATAACTAGCAAACCGTAAGAGATAGACCAAATCTTACTATACAAAAACCGTAGATCTTGCTAAAACACACAAATGATGTGATAATAATAACGCAAGTGTGAGAGAGAGATTAGCGCTATCTTATATACGTGTTTGTACTTGTGCCTGGACGGGCGTGCCGGACCGTATCACCGCACATTCATCTCACTGCGCATGCGCAGCTATTCGTACATAATTAGTGAGACGAGTTATGGCGCTGTGAATTGGACGTTAATACTCTAGCACTTGTTTTTATTGCACGGGTGTTGTAAAATGTAGCTTTTACGTGTGACACATTTCCTGGACCGTTTGTAAGGTGCGCAGTAAATGTGCGCACAAGTGAATTATGGCTACTAAAATGAGTATTGCTAATTAACAGATGGCAGCACTGATAATGACGGGCTTTGTACAACAGAGATACACGATACAACATTATTATTGTCATTATTATTATTGTTATTATTACTATTATTATTAAATTAGAAAATATGACGATAAATTATATGGCCTAAACTTTTGGAGTGTATTTTCGTAATCTTCAAAACTATTGCTCTTTAAATTAATATTATATTGAAATTTACTTTAAAAATCTGATGTGTTACACTCACATGACTTTCTCTACTCTTGTACTAACCATTCTTACAAACTCTTATTCCTATATCTTCTTCGTGTTCGTTGAGATAAACATTTGTACAAATTATCTTATTGCTTATTTCCTTGTAGGTACAAGGGGAATATGGAAATACAGTAGGCTTTGCGCGATAGTCAAAACCTTCTAAAGCTTTGAGATTCTGTTCTCTTTGCATACTTAACATATAAAAAAATGAACAACGATGATCCATTTCACGAAAGCTGTAAGTTTTCCAAAACTCACACACATAACAAGGAATATCTCTGAAATGGTTCACCCTACAAGAAAATTTATTCAGACATAAATTGTGTATTTTAACAAGATCTATATTTTTGGTACAGTAAGATTTCGTCTATCTGTTACGATTTGCTAGTTATATAAAAGTCTCCCAGAGTAAATACGACTACAGGGGCTATAGCCAGAAAATTCAAGATATACATTTCATTTGTCATAAAAATATCTCAAACATATGACATTTTAATCAAAATCGTTATGGCCATTTTCAAAAGAATAAAACTTTTCGAAAAATTTTCCATGAAAAGGGTAGTTTAGGGTGGGGGAATTTTCTTCAAAATCTTAGTGTCGCATCCTTGAAAGACATTAAACTTAAATACCAAGTTTGGTTTTTAACCGACTTCTCGTTTGTTAGTTATGCTGTCTACAGACTGACACACAGACACACGCGACATGGAATTTTCGGGTGGAATACGCTACTTTGTCTACTTACCAGTAGAGTAAGTAGTAGAGAAAGTAAAAAAGGAAATTAAATTTTAAAGCTATAACAATGAATGTAATGTGAGAGTGGATATCGTCAGTTCGAAAGAAAGAGCAAACAGACGTTTCTCGTAAAACAATGGAGCCGCGCTGAAACAAAAAAGGGGACGGAAGGCACTAAAAACGTCGGGGCAACAATGTGCACTATGTTGTTATTATTGAAATACAATTAACATCGGATTTCCACAACAATGAGTTAGAGCGGCGGGCGCCTGATACATTAACAATGGACCATTACAGCGACGTATCGGATTATATCGGACCGCCCTGGCACGCTACATATTTTAACACTGCGAGTAATTAGCAAAGTGCAGTGGGCGCGTTCGTCTGCACCAATAAAATGGGGCAAGTTTAGTCTAATGGGGTTACTTTTCTTCCGGACATATGTATGTGTAGGTGTGTGTGTGTGTGTGTGTGTGTGTGTGTGTGTGTGTGTGTGTGTGTGTGTGTGTGTGTGTGTGTGTGTGAGTGTGTGTGCCAGTTGCCCAGCGAGCGAGCGAGGATGATGGAAGATGTGTGTGTCTTTGTCACGCTGAAACCGCCTTGCGCGTAAACAACAACCTTCCAGATATTATAGTTATGAGTAGGATATTCACCCTTGTCATATAAATCAAGTTTTCCAGTAATATACGTGCTTTACCTGATTCCCTTCCCCTTATATAGGACTTAGACTCTGTTTTTTTTTTTTTTTTTTTTTTTTTTTTTTTTTTTTTTTTTTTTGTCGGGTGCACTGTTTTAAAAATACTCCTTGTTATTTGTGCCAGTTTCGGAAAGCAAAACGTTCGTGAAATGGAACATCGTTATTCATTTTTTATATGTTAGCTGTGCAAAGAAAACGGAATTTGAAAGCTTTAAAAGATTTGACTATCACTCAAAGCCTACTGTATTCTAATATTCCCCTTGTACCTACAAGGAAATAAGCAATAAGATAATTTGTACAAATGTTTATCTCAACTAACACGAAGAAGATATAGGAATAAGAGTTTGTAAGAATGGTTAGTACAAGAGTGAGTAGAGAAAGTCATGTGAGTGCAACAAACTCATCACGCACCCCCTTTTAGCTGTAAATAGATGAAAACAAAGGTACAAGAAGAAGTCATATGAATGTGAAACAACTGATCAGGTCCCTGCGGCCTCAGCGAGGAGGGGAGAGAGTCTTCAACAAAAGCCAGCCAGCCAGCGAGCCTCGTCAGCAAAAACCCTAACTTGCCTGGTCGGGTAGTATACAGAATTCATTCTGGTCGAAAATAAAAAAGGAGAAAAAGGCATTTATGTCCAACCTCACACACGGTTCATTATCTGCAGCCCCCCCCACCCCCACCCCGCCACCCCCCCCCCCCCAGTCCTCTCTACCACCACGCCGGCCGCCATTTTACATTTTTTTCTGATTTATTGGCGGCCAACTTCAGTCTATGCTGAAACCATACATGTATGTGCACTGACAAACAAAAACCCTTTGCTCCTTTGACGTCACACATATGCCGGGAGCAGAAAAATCTGTCGATACGGCTGCAGAGAGCCTTTGTACAAACGGAATATCACAATCGCCAAATTATTGACTCTTTCGTGGTACAGGCTGACTGTCAGTCACTGCACACACACCCACCATCATCACCACCACCACCATCATCATCATCATCATCATCATCATCATCACCATCATCATCATTATCATCATCCTATTTGTTTATATTTCACAACTAATTTATAATGCTTTCCACAGATGTGTTGAAACGTTGTTATCCAAAAATTATTTAATACGCGAATTTCGCTTCTTCTGTGGGTTAGAAGTTGCCATTGCGCATGCTCTGTAGCGGGAAAAAATTAATATATTAAATTTGTAGGTTTAGGGAGTGGTAATAGAATGACGTATATACATAATTGGATTCATGATATATAATATAATCTAATGCTGAACTGCGGCAAAGGCGTCCTAGAGTCCTATCGCAGAACCAAATACCGGAAGGTCTAAAACGCGATCGCAGCACTGCTTGACGGATTCAATTGTGAACCTAAACCATCCAAAGACCAACAACATATAAATTAATTAATTAATTAGAAAGCATATTCTATTGGGCCAAATCGTGAATCTAAACCATTCTTGAATCACTTTTGTGTCATGAACATCGCTGCAGGAGAGACAACAATACTAAAGCAATAAACCAGAGAGTTTCGTATTTAAAAAAAATTTGAGAGAGGATCGTTATTTTTTACTTCAAAATACAGGGGTGTACAAGCAAGATTTTGACATTTATTATCACGTGTTTGGAAATATAATTAATTTTCAGTGTGACATCCGTATCTTATATATCACAAAAGGGAAATTGAAGAAGAAATTTACGAGCTTAGGTACATGACAAGTGTGTTCATATATCATAATGAAAGTCGTGGCCAAATATATATGTGTGGAACTTTGTTTGAGGCTGCTCGTAATGATGCAAATTATCATCATTTTGAAACATCTCAAGATACTTGGTCAGTAAACGTGGGACATTTCTCGAACCGAAAATAGCGAATATCTCGGAAATGGTTAGGACCACAAAAATAATTTATTTGGAATAAATAAATAAAATAAACTGTATGCTTTTACGATATCTACTCTTATATTGCAACAATACTCAATAGTGACATACATCAATTTAACACACTTACACGTCCACGGTTACTCTGCGTCACTTTGTCCTGTTCCACTCGCAGGATCCTCGGCAACTCGTGACTCCTAAGGGCGTCCATACCCAGGACCTCCGCCTTGTGACGTACAACCACAGACTTGGTCTGCGTCATCATCAGCGCATCGTGGATGATCTGATATGGTTAGAGCACCTGCCTGGTCTGTGGTTCAAATCCCAGCTGTGCCATTGAATTTCTCACTTCCGATTCTACCTCCTAAATGCGAAGTTTCTGATTAATCAGACATATTGAATGAAGAGGTATAATGTTTGTAACGGGACTGTACCTGACACATATAGTAGAGAAGGGAAGCAAAAGGAAATTTAAAACAAGGCAGCGCTTCCCTTCAAAGGAAAACACACAGCGCGAGTGAATAACAAAAGATAAACTATTGGATACAACTCTTCTAATAGGAAATTGGCTTTATTTCGTCAGCGGCTTTTTGCACTCGCATCTCGGGCAATGCAGTGTTTTAAAAAATCTGCTTGCTTGCTTCCATTTCAAAAGTTCAATGTGCTATAGAGAAACAATTTAACGATTGCCTGGCGCAACAATGGTTCTCACTCTCACCTCATTATATTCCACTGCATCTACATTGTCACAACAATAAACTGCACTATGTTAACTGTTTCCATGGTAACCAGGACTGGACAAGAATAACATTCCATTAGGTTACTATGGAAACAGTACTACGTGTTGTTATATTCCAGGAAACAACTGCACTATATTAACTGTTTCCATGGTAACTAGGACTGGACAAGAATAACATTCCATCAGGTTACTATGGAAACAGTACTACGTGTTGTTATATTCCAGGAAACAACTGCACTATATTAACTGTTTCCATGGTAACTAGGACTGGACAATGACGTTACCATGGAAACAGTGCAAGTCCCTAATGTACAGAGTGTATTAGGTTATCGCTGAACAATAAGACCAAGACGCAGTAAACAAAGAAAGCAGTGTTTTTCGATGCAGCTCCGTCTACTGGGATTCTGTATGGATCTGTTCAAACATGGGAACAAAGTTAAACTGGGAAACAGTTTTAACAATAGAAGCAGAGCTGCGCCTCTGACATGAGTTGTTGTTTACCGACATTATGTGATTACTGCTCCCCCCCCCCCCCCCCCGACTCCTCCTACTGTCTCTTGTTTTCTGATACATGTTTCATGAGGTAGCAGGCTTCAGATGTGCAGATTGCAATCATTTCATTGCGTCAGTTTTATCCAAAGAAGAATATAGACAATCGCGAGCGAGTTCATGTGTGCATAATATGTGTGAATGCGAAGGGGATAACCCATTCAATCTGATGTGTCACACTCACATGACTTTCTCTACTGTTGTACTAACCATTCTTACAAACACTTATTCCTATATCTTCTTCGTGTTAGTTGAGATAAACATTTGTACAACTTATATTATTGCTTATTTCCTTGTAGGTACAAGGGCAATATTATAATACAGTAGGCTTTGTGCGATAGTCATCCCGTTCTCTTCATTTTTTTATATGTTAAGCGTGCAAAGGTTTAAAAGATTTGACTATCACACAAAGCCTACTGTATTCTAATATTCCCCTTGTACTTACAAGGAAACAAGCAATAAGATAATTTGTACAAATGGTTAGTACAAGAGTAGAGAAAGTCATGTGAGTACAACACTTCAGATTTTTACAGAACACCTGTGTTGAGGGGACATGAAAGGGGTATTTAGGGTGGAATACAAAACCTCCCTTAACCATGTAGTATATATTAGAAAAGATAAAAACTCAACTTCGTGCTTGCACCACCAGATGTTTTCCGCTGTTATAAAATCCTACGCCGATGTCAAACTCGATTTAGAGCCCGTGCTTACAACAAAATAAAATAAAAAAAAAAAGATTTCGCAGCCGGGTGTGAAGGTTGTCAGAATCAGGTATACCAACTGTGTGTGAATCTCCAATATTCAGAGAATAATATTTATGTATTTTTTATCCCCACGCCCGCTACTGGAGTTCCCAGAGGGGGGGGGGGGTTGGGGAGGAGGAGGCGTTTATTTTTGAAATTCAAACTAAGAATGTGTGGAAGAGACTCGTGGGTATCAGTGGCGGACTGTCTATATCACCTTCCTATAGTACACATTCATATTATTTTCTCTTCCCGTCTCTCTACAAGTTATTTTTACTCTATAAAAGAATATTCTTGTAGGTTAGCGGAATACAGTGAGCTGAAGTAAGAGTAGGTCTCTTTGTGATGACTTTGGCATTCCATTCTCTATATAGGTATGATACGAGAAAACCAATAGCGGCTTTCAGGTTCAGAAAAATATATTTAAGAATTCAAACCAATATCAGAGAGTACCTCGGAATTGGCTAACGCCACACAAAAATGTACTTAAATTGTGTGTTTAAGGAGATCTATATTTTTGCTAAGATATACATTTTACTTTTGATGAAATTTAAACATATGGTATTTTAATCAAAATCGTTAGAACAATCTTTTAGAAAATGAAAAGAAAAAAAGGTTGCATATTTTAAGGGGTAGTTTAGGGTGGGAGATTTTGTTTGAAGATCCTTCGGTTGCACCCCTGGAATATAGTGAATTTAAACAATATTGGTATTTGTAAGACAATTTTGTCGGTCATGCTGCTCACACACACACACACACACACACACACACACACACACACACACACACACACACGTTCCTCTACATCCCCCCCCCCCACACACACAAAGAGTTTTTCCAAAACTATTCCATTTTTATTCACGGAACTGAAAATATGGACGGTACGTGTTTGACATTACAGAAAGGTTTTGCTGTGGGACTAGTGGTGTGAGGTGTACAACAATATAAAGGTGTTCATGAAGGATGTTTGAAACCTGAATGTCCTTGTAGGTTAGTCTTGGATCTTCCCTAATCATTGTGGTGATATTGTTGCTGGTGTGTCTCTTCATCTTTAAGAGATTGCCGCCCCCTCTTAAATTCTACAAACCAGTGAAACACAGTGTCACGTGACAGAGAACTTGTCTCCGGTCAGATCTTTGCGTGCTATGTATAATGTTGGATGCCAAGATTTATTTAAGGGCTTTGTTTCTTCCTTGCTTATGTTTGTAAACCTGTATGACTTCACGGGCGCAGTAATGAAGAAGTCAGGACAGCTGAGTGGGCCTGGTGTTAAACTGAACGATAGAGTAGGTTGTTTTACATAGCAGGCGCTGTATCAGCAGGCGCGCGGCGGAAGCAATTTGCCCTTAAGTGGAATTGAAGACGTTCGGTGTAACCATCTGTTTCCGGGTTCCGCCAGCACCGCAATTTGAGGTCACTGTTCCACAAAAGACGTAAATTGCTGACTGTTGTGCACGCTTTCTTCGAATCAATTACTCTATCGTCCGTATTAGGCTACTTCATAGTAACCAGAGTAGGTAGCTACTTTTACTCCAAATTTGGGACATTAACCAAAACAATTGTCTTACATGCTCATTACATTTTCTACCTTCTCTACCACGTATAATAAGTAGAGGAAGTAGAACAACTAGTGCAGTTGTTTCCTGGAATATAACAACACGTAGTACTGTTTCCATAGTAACCTGATGGAATGTTATTCTTGTCCAGTCCTAGTTACCATGGAAATAGTTTATATAGGCACTTGTTTCCTGGAATATAAGATGTAGTGTTGCGATAGTAACCTGATATCATTGTTGTTGAGGTGTTATTTACTGAACATTAGGAATATAACAATATGTAGTGTTTCCATGGTAACGCTAGCGTCCACTGTGCAGTAGCAGCAGCAGTACAAAACAAGAAGGCATTGTTCCAGATTGTTGTGTGTTGGAACTTGGGCCCCTGTCTCTCCCCCCCTCCCTCCCTGGCTATTGTACGCACGCTTAACGCCTGTCCACTGCAGACCGTGCGTCCCCTAGCGCCGCAGATATATATGACAGGAGAGAGAGAGAGAGAGAGAGAGAGAGAGAGAGAGAGAGAGAGACAGAACTAGGCAAGAAGCTCCCTCACATTTACTCCACTTTTTCCCTCTTCGATACAAATCCTGCATTTTAGATAATACAAACACGAGTCGGTTTATAACTACGTAAAATACCCAAATGTGTATTTTTTCTACTACATATAGTAAATAAGGGACTTATTGAGTTTACTATATCCAAATCAATAAAATATTCTTCTAGACTAAGAAACGGGCTTCTTTATTCCACTCCAGCTCCGGCAAGCATCATCAGCGGCGTCGCGAAATTCTCCTTAGCCTCTTACCTTAATATCATCCACAAATCTTCTGTTTTAACCACTAACATTCTTCTTTAATATATATTTTCGTTTCAATTTCACTTTGATGGTTTCATTAAATCTCATTAGATGGTGTTCTTCAAGTTCTGGTTCGGTATCACTGTTACTTGTAACAGTGTCAATTTTAACAAATGTATAATATTCTAAGTTCGTTTTGGGTTAGGAATTTTAAATGAAAAATTTAGTTCTGGGAAAGGTCAAAGACGATTCCACTGGAAACAATTATATTTAGTAATTCTTCATCAGTGGCGGTTCCTGTGTGAACGAGCTTTCCTCTATACGAACTTGCTCGTTTAATTTTCCTGCGCCCTCTTTACCAAATGCCAGCGCATTCAGTCAACAAGCTGTAGAGCCGCATAATCCGTGTTTTGCGACTGGGTGAGGGGTCGCGGGGAGCGTGGAAAAGCTTGTACTAAGTAATACGGCGACTACGACTGTTACCGCGCAAGCGCACAAGTCTCTGTTTTCCTTGCTACGAGCATTTCCCTCCCAGGAGTTGCAATCAACTAGACAGTTAGCCAACTTGACGTTTCTAAATACAATATAGCCATTTTTTATATTAAAATAACTTATTTTAATATTGTAAACATAATTACATGTATTTTTATTAAGCTATTATATATGTATATATGGCTGCGCCGTAGCCGAGTGGTTAGACCATTCGCTTCTCACCAAAGCAGCGGGAAACGGAGCGAGATAAATCGTTCGGGTTTATTCTTAGCAGAGAATCTGTTTTTGTACTTGTTGTTTGTGGCCAAGAGAAGCGGCTTCAGGACAAGTAATGTCTGTTGCGATATTGGCAAACATGGCAGCAAATGATAGCTCAATTGTCCATATGAATTGCGAATTACAATACTGCACACCCACTGCGACAAGTCACGAGCCGCCACTGCAACATGTATATACATGACGAATCTAACAAGAAGCCAGTTCTCCTGACAATAGTACAGAGTTAACCATCATTTATACGAGCCAAAGTGAGTGCGCATGTTAGCTCTTAGAGCCACAGTTACAAGGATTACCTGTCGTGTGCACACGAGCGAGTGAGTAGAGAAAGTCATGTGACGTCTGATGGTATTTAATGGCGTGCTCTGAGTGCATGTTAATCCTCGTCCCCTAACCTTCTTATGTAAACTGTGTGATAGCGTCTCTTCTCTTTTGACTGCTCCCGTAAGATGACCTGTACACTGGCACACAGAAATCCCTTCCACGGCAACTACTTCACAACCCACTTGTAAGTGTATACGATATGCTCTTTAATATAAACCTCTTTCGACATAGCTGCCATCTACCACAACAGAATATAACTATTTCGATTAGCTTCAAGCGTAGTTCCTTAGTTCAACTACAGAGGGTAGCAGATGTAATTTTTCTACTGTATTAGGAAACCAAAACAAAATATAGAGAAATATAAATCACAGAATTAAGGAAACTTAAGGTTATGTTTAGAATTATAGTCAAGTATGAATTTCAGAGTTTTGTTAAAGAAAGTTTCCCTATTTCATTAAACAACAGGCTAAACTGACAAACATGTTCTGTTTGAAGGTTGCGATATCATTTATAGTTTCAAGTACCTCGTACTTGTAACAGTAAGAACCTATCCAGGAAACTTGTCTCAAAATATGTGAATTTATCACAATAGACGACTATTTGAAATTGCTGACGTGAATTTTAAACATGAATATTAATCTCTTCACATTGCAGTGTTACCATGGTAACTAACTAAACATGTCCATGCACGTTTTGGTAACAGTTGGCGATCGCATGGCAGCCCGTTGTTGTTACCATGGTAACTGAACTGCCCAACAGATGGCATGCTGTTCACTCTGCATTTAATGAAACACCAATATTTAAACAAACAGATAAACGCTTGCTGCTGTCAACTGTTTCGCAATAACAATGCTGTTTGTCTTTCTATATAAATATTGCTCGTTCTGGAAACAATAATGCAGAACCTTAATTAAGAGCTTCATGTTTACACTCACATGAGTTTCTCTACTCACGCTTGTACTAACCATTCTTACAAACTCTTATTCCTATATCTTCTTCGTGTTAGTTGAGATAAACATTTGTGTCACTTATCTTATTGCTTATTTCCTTGTAGGTACAAGGGGAATATGGGAATACACTAGACTTTGTGCGATAGTCATCCCGTTCTCTTTGCAGGATTGACATATAAAAAATGAACAACGATGTTCCATTTCACGAAAGTTTTAAGTTTTCCGAAACTGATACAAATAACAAGGAATATCTCCGAAATGGTCCACTCTACAAAAAACTTTACTCAGACATAAATTGTACATTTTAACAAGAGCTACATTTTTGGTATAGTAAGATTTGGTCTATATCTTACGGTTTACCAGTTATGTAAAAGTCATCCAAAATAAACTGGACTATATAGGCTATAGCCGGAAATTTTCGAAAATTTTTCCATGTAAAGGGTAGTTTATGGTGAAGCAATTTTCTTCAAAATTTCTCTGTCGCATCCCTGAAAAATATTGAACTTAAATACCACCTATAACTTTTAACGGATTTTTTGTTTTTGAGTTATGGTGTTCAAAAGCACACGCACACACACTTTTTCTAAAAATGCTTTTTTGCTTTAGGGTAGTAAAAACATGTATTTTCTGCGAGGTATCGAATTTTTTGTTGCAATATAATATTTCTCTCCCTTATAATAATATTTTCGAGATATTAAAAGATTCCACATGTGTGGAGAGTTCGTCATTAAAATATTTTGTAATGTGTGTAATGAATTATGGGCAGCTAAATGCATTTATAGATAAATTAATGAATATACATACTCTAGAACTAAATTACACAAATAAATACTGGCTTTGTGTTTCATAGGAGTGTAAAACAAAAGATGCGCGCTGTTTTATAATTACGGGAAATACAAACATCTATTAGGAAATGGATAGTGCTAATAAAACAAATTAAAGCGGACTGCATATTTACTCGCAGGGGAAATGTTTTAATCTACTATGATTTTGCTGTAATTAAAGCTGTTAAACTAGATAGCAAAATATGTATATTTTAACATCAAAGTTGTCTCTGTAATTACTCATGGAATATATAAATAATTAAAGAAATCATAGTAAGATAGATAAGGAGTTGCACTAAGTTGCATATCCTGCACAACATATTAAGCCTTGTCGGTGTTTTTTGGGACATCCTGCATATGTGGTGTGTATATACATAACTGGGATTTTTTTTTTAATTAAGTGTCCCTCAAAACACGTATTTCCCGTAAAATGCAATACCTTCTCTATGTACTAAGTATGTGACAGAAGTGAAAAGTGGTTTGTAAAGAGTGAGTAGAGAAAATTATATGAACGCACAGATGGAATTTTTGAAATTCAGGGTCTCTCAAAACATGCATTTGCCGTAAAATGCAATATATTTTGTATCTACTAATTATTAACTGAGAACTGAAGAGAAGTTTGTAAAGAGTGACTAGAGAAGCTCATACGATAGCACACATGGCCCCTCAAAACACGTATTTCCCCTAAAATACAATATGTTCTATGTACTACGCGACAGAGAAGTGAAAAGTGGTTTGTAAAGAGTTGGTAGAGAAAGTCATATGAATGTATACATGGGATTTTTAAATTCAGGGTCTCTCAAAACGTGTATTTTCTGTAAAATAAAAGATATGTTCTATCTATTAAGTATGTGACAAAAAAGCGAAAAGTGGTTTGTGAAGAGTGAGTAGAGAAAGTCATATGAATGTATATATGGGCTTTTTAAGTTCAGGGTCTCTCAAAACATGTATTTTCTGTAAAATACGAGATATGTTCTATCTATTAAGCATGTGACAAAAAAGCGAAAAGTGGTTTGTGAAGAGTGAGTAGAGAAAGTCATATGAATGCATATATGGGATTTTTAAATTCAGGGTCTCTCAAAACATGTATTTTCTGTAAAATACGAGATATGTTCTATCTATTAAGCATGTGACAAAAAAGCGAAAAGTGGTTTGTGAAGAGTGAGTAGAGAAAGTCATATGAATGCATATATGGGATTTTTAAATTCAGGGTCTCTCAAAACATGTATTTTCTGTAAAATACGAGATATGTTCTATCTATTAAGCATGTGACAGAAGTGAAAAGTGGTTTGTAAAGAGTGAGTAGAGAAAGCTATATGTTGGTACACTTGGGAAATGCTGTGTTTAGTTCAGGCCTCTCAAAACATGTATATTTGTAATGCGTTCTCTGTATTGACAGAGAAGTGAAGAGGCTTGCAGAGGACTGAGTGGAGAAAGCCATGTGAATATAGTGAAGACGCTTGCAGAGGACTGAGTGGAGAAAGTCATGTGAACATAGTGAAGAGGCTTGCAGAGGACTGAGTGGAGAAAGTCATGTGAACATAGTGAAGAGGCTTGCAGAGGACTGAGTGGAGAAAGTCATGTGAACATAGTGAAGAGGCTTGCAGAGGACTGAGTGGAGAAAGTCATGTGAACATAGTGAAGACGCTTGCAGAGGACTGAGTGGAGAAAGTCATGTGAATATAGTGAAGACGCTTGCAGAGGACTGAGTGGAGAAAGTCATGTGAACATAGTGAAGAGGCTTGCAGAGGACTGAGTGGAGAAAGTCATGTGAATATAGTGAAGACGCTTGCAGAGGACTGAGTGCAGAAAGCCATGTGAACATAGTGAAGAGGCTTGCAGAGGACTGAGTGGAGAAAGTCATGTGAACATAGTGAAGACGCTTGCAGAGGACTGAGTGGAGAAAGTCATGTGAACATAGTGAAGAGGCTTGCAGAGGACTGAGTGGAGAAAGTCATGTGAACATAGTGAAGACGCTTGCAGAGGACTGAGTGGAGAAAGTCATGTGAACATAGTGAAGAGGCTTGCAGAGGACTGAGTGGAGAAAGCCATGTGAACATAGTGAAGAGGCTTGCAGAGGACTGAGTGGAGAAAGTCATGTGAACATAGTGAAGACGCTTGCAGAGGACTGAGTGGAGAAAGCCATATGAACATAGTGAAGAGGCTTGCAGAGGACTGAGTGGAGAAAGTCATGTGAACATAGTGAAGACGCTTGCAGAGGACTGAGTGGAGAAAGTCATGTGAACATAGTGAAGAGGCTTGCAGAGGACTGAGTGGAGAAAGTCATGTGAACATAGTGAAGAGGCTTGCAGAGGACTGAGTGGAGAAAGCCATGTGAACATAGTGAAGAGGCTTGCAGAGGACTGAGTGGAGAAAGTCATGTGAACATAGTGAAGAGGCTTGCAGAGGACTGAGTGGAGAAAGTCATGTGAACATAGTGAAGAGGCTTGCAGAGGACTGAGTGGAGAAAGTCATGTGAACATAGTGAAGAGGCTTGCAGAGGACTGAGTGGAGAAAGTCATGTGAACATAGTGAAGAGGCTTGCAGAGGACTGAGTGGAGAAAGTCATGTGAACATAGTGAAGAGGCTTGCAGAGGACTGAGTGGAGAAAGTCATGTGAACATAGTGAAGAGGCTTGCAGAGGACTGAGTGGAGAAAGCCATGTGAACATAGTGAAGAGGCTTGCAGAGGACTGAGTGGAGAAAGTCATGTGAACATAGTGAAGAGGCTTGCAGAGGACTGAGTGGAGAAAGTCATGTGAATATAGTGAAGACGCTTGCAGAGGACTGAGTGGAGAAAGTCATGTGAACATAGTGAAGAGGCTTGCAGAGGACTGAGTGGAGAAAGTCATGTGAATATAGTGAAGACGCTTGCAGAGGACTGAGTGGAGAAAGTCATGTGAACATAGTGAAGAGGCTTGCAGAGGACTGAGTGGAGAAAGTCATGTGAACATAGTGAAGAGGCTTGCAGAGGACTGAGTGGAGAAAGTCATGTGAATATAGTGAAGACGCTTGCAGAGGACTGAGTGGAGAAAGTCATGTGAACATAGTGAAGAGGCTTGCAGAGGACTGAGTGGAGAATGTCATGTGAACATAGTGAAGAGGCTTGCAGAGGACTGAGTGGAGAAAGTCATGTGAACATAGTGAAGACGCTTGCAGAGGACTGAGTGGAGAAAGTCATGTGAACATAGTGAAGAGGCTTGCAGAGGACTGAGTGGAGAAAGTCATGTGAACATAGTGAAGAGGCTTGCAGAGGACTGAGTGGAGAAAGTCATGTGAACATAGTGAAGAGGCTTGCAGAGGACTGAGTGGAGAAAGCCATGTGAACATAGTGAAGAGGCTTGCAGAGGACTGAGTGGAGAAAGTCATGTGAACATAGTGAAGAGGCTTGCAGAGGACTGAGTGGAGAAAGTCATGTGAACATAGTGAAGAGGCTTGCAGAGGACTGAGTGGAGAAAGTCATGTGAACATAGTGAAGAGGCTTGCAGAGGACTGAGTGGAGAAAGTCATGTGAACATAGTGAAGAGGCTTGCAGAGGACTGAGTGGAGAAAGTCATGTGAACATTAATGCTGAACAGACAGATGGCCTATTAGAACGCAGGGTTGCTAATCCGCACGAGGTACGGGGTCGAGACAAAAGGCAACCAACCCTCCACTGTAAAGTTCATCATGGACCATAAAAAAGCGAAGGGGAGTGAAATAAAACACAAATCGTTACCGAGGGATGAAATTCTTTCCCTTTGCTCTCCAGTGCAGTTTTTATAACCCCACTATCTTCCGGCCTTAGCCATCTTTAACCTATTTCCAGCAACTACCAATAAAACTGGAGGAGGGCTGCGTCCCAGTGTGAGTGCTTTCCTTTAACAAGCACAGGAGGACGTCTTAAGTTTACGAGCCGCGTCACAGCCAACTAACTTATCTCATTCCCTTAACTGCTTGCTTTTTTTATATTTCAAAAAAACTTACACTCAACAGAATAAGAGTTTATAATACGTGAACTTGGTCAAATTTTTACTTTCTTTACTACGCACAGTAAGCAGAGTTCGACCCAGAATATTTGATGTCGAAAATTAGTCACTTCAAAGACGTGAAGGAATTTTCCCAGCTGCTATTTCAGGAGTGAAGTAAGTCGACAACGTTACGTTGAGGTTGGTCAGGCAACTGAACCGGTTTCTGAATGTAAACAAGACGGTCGCTTGCAGGGTCATGTAACATTTTGGGAGGTAACGATTCTGATTGCTCTACACTCGCATAGTAAACACGGAAGGACACGGTATGATATTTGTTTACGTTTACGGGACGCCACACTGCGGTGTTTATGTACTGGTCCGGTGAAAGTGAAACCTGTGGTTTTGCCAGCTTGTTTTCGACGAAACTAAAATATTTCAATAGGAAATGGTCAGAGACAAAAACGTAAGATACAAACTGTGTTTCAAATACTAAGATATAGCAGTGTAAATTAATGACTTCCATTCCACCCGGTAAGTTCTGAGGTCCCTTAAATCCAAAAGAACCAATTTTAGAAAATGTTATGAAATGTATATCTTGAATTTCCTGTGAATAGTCTCTGAAGTCCTCTTCAGGAATGTCTTTGTACATTGGTAAACTGTAAAAGATAGACAAAATATTCTGACACCACTCGCGGTGGACAACAAAGAATGGTCGGGGTCAAACCACCACGTTGAAAGACGGTCAAGGCAAGGCTGCCTCATGCGAGCAAACACGTAAGAAAATTCAGTGGTTGAACGAAAGGAATTTTCCAGATTATTCGAGAAGCATCCAGCAGCCGACGTATTTGTAGAAGTTCGAGAAAGGTCCGTGTTATGTCATACTCGCTATATAAAGGGGCGAAGTAGCAACGGTATCATACACCAAGAGTCAAGGTAGTAAATATCCAAGATGCAGTGTTGAGAAGACCCTCCTGCATATGGGCGCCCATTAAGACACACAAGAACTCCGCAATATACAAATAGTCAAAGGCGAGCCGAAACACTGTAAACATGCGAGAGTAAAACTGTTATAGAACAGACACGGCTCTGCGCGCCCGCCCAGCCTGGCTATGTTAGTCTTACTGTCAGTCGTACACATACAGTCGCAGTGGCCGCCACGTGGGGAAGGCAGAGAGTGCCGCACCCCAGCGCTAAGTGCTCCAGTTGGGAAGTTAAACTAACAGCGGTATCGGGAGAGAGCGCGTATTCTATTCCGATTTTCTCAGACGTGTGTAAGAGAAAGTTTATTGACGTCAAACGCGAGTGAAAGATAGACAGTAAGGGGTGTATATAACAGTGAAATACCCGGTCCCGGATCGTAACAATGCAGATCTAATAATGGCTGTCAGGGTCAGGACGGATTCCTCGAGCCCATTTATCTTGGGCGACGGGGCAAGTGTAAATAGGATTTCTGTCGAGCGATGATTTCCTCAGCCAGGGTAGATAGATACGAGAAGGGGGGGGGGATTCGATTGAATGCTAAACATGGCTTACTGAGACGCGCCGAGGCGCTACCAGACGCCGGCGTCGGAGCAGATCGCTATCTGGCACGTCACTCACAGAACAAAATACTTCCCCCATGACGTGCCGTGACGTATAGGGGAATTATTGTATTCCACCTCTAGGAGTAACATGCCTGATGTACAACAATGGTTAGTCAACAGTAGAGAAAGTCATGTGAGTGCAACGCATCACACGAGGGTGCCACAGCTGGGATTTGAACCGCAGAACCTCTGCTTACTAGACAGGAGCTCTAACCATTAGGCTACTGTGACAGCCTGCCAGAATGACACTGAACTCTCCCGATAGACCACAAACGCAGTCTTACGTCAGAGACAGTTACCCCAATGATGACTTAGTCCCGGGATTAAACAACCCTTAAATGGTAATTATTAATATTATTTAATGCTTAGACCACCCCCCCTGCTAAACGGAGGGTCTGTGCTAATTTTCTTGTAGGTACAAGGGGAATATGGGAATACAGTGACCTTTAACGATTGTCAAATCCTTTAAACCTTTCAGATTCCGTTCTCTTTGCACGCTTAACATATAAAAAAATGAACAACGATGTTCCATTTCGCCAAAGTTTTAAGTTTTCCGAAACTCGCACAAATAACAAGGAATATCTCCGAAATGGTTCACTCTACAAAAAAAATTATTTGGACATAAAGTGTGTGTTTTAGCAAGATCTACATTTTTTGTATATTAAGATTTTGTCTATCTCTTACAGTTTACGAGTTATTCAAAAGTCATCCAGAGTAAACAGGGCTACATAGGCTATAGCCAGAAAATTCAAGATATACATTTCATTTGTCATAAAAATATCTCAAACATATGACGTTTTAATCAAAATCGTTAGAGCCATTTTCAAAGGAATAAACATTTTTGAAAAATTTTCCATGTAAAGGGTAGTTTAGGGTGGGACTATTTTCTTCAAAATCTTTGTGTCGCATCCTTGAAAGACATTAAACTTAAATACCAACTTTGGTTTTCAAGCGACTTTTCGCTTTTTAGTTATGCTGTTCACAGACTGACACACACACGGACCTTTTTCTAAAAATTCTTTTTTTTTTTTTTTTGCATTCAGGGGCCCTCAAAACATATTTCCGGTGAAATCTCAACATCGAATGTTTGAGTGGAATACAATACTTCCTATACATACTATACGTAGTAAAGAAAGTAATAAAAAGTGAATTTAATTTCCCTGCGAACCTTGACATAGTTCATACGTCATAAGTAAACAGTGGCGGATGTAGACAGTGTTTTGTTACACAGTATTAATGGTCTGTATATTAAAAAGTTGAACATAAAGACGAAGGGTAATGAAACCCAAGAAGTCAGCCTGCGACAGATGACTAACAATGCTGCCAATTCAAACAGAAACAAATGAAGTTAGTGAAGCAAACGGAGTTCTTTATTTATTTTCTGTATTTATCTTCTTCGTCACGTCTTGTTCTCTCTCTCTGTCTCTGTCTCTCGATATTTTCATCTTAAATATTTTTCATTGTGTGTTTATTGGACGAGCGAGCGAGCGAGCGCACAGTTGTGACAACCTCTGCAAGCGGAAATTACCAGCGCCAGCACAGTGACAAGAACATGTCAGTCACGGTGACGTAGAGACCGGCCCTCCGGCTTAAGGTAGCCGTCCCAGTGCACGTCAAATTATATCTCACCTTGGCAAATCGATTAAATTTTATTTGCTCTACCCGCAAAATTCTGTGAATATTCTCTGAAGTCGTCTTCCTTCTAACTGGTAAACTGTAAGAGACACACAAAACATTACCACATCTAGTTAAAACATAAAATTTACGTCAAATAAAATTTGTTGTAGAGGAAGCCATTTCCGAGATATTCCTTGTCCACCGTTTGAATATGGAAATACTTATCTGATTTTGTCAAATCAGAAGTCATTATTTGAAACATTTCAATATCACTACTGTATTCTCATATTCCCCTTGTATCTGCAAGAAAATTAATAATGGAGCAATTTGAATAAATGTTTATCTGTATTAAAATGAAGTAGATAGAGAAATTAGAGTTTGTTAGAATAGTTAGTACAAGAGTGAGTGGAGAAAGTGGTGTGAATGTAACACATTAGATTTGTTTATAGTGCTCTCGGATTAATATAAGAATATTTACAAGTTATTTTAATATTGGGGTAGTCATTTAAAAGTACGTATGACGTCACCACTTCAGTATTGGTTTGGTTCCCATGGTCGAACTTTCTAGTTTCGGTTTCTAATTGTCTGCGTATGATCGTTGTAAAGGTTGACGCACGCTAGTCCGTCACGACCGGAACGGAATGAAACAGAAAATTTCCGGATCGGATGAGATTGAGCAAACGCACACTGAAGCAGCGGAGTTTCGCTGCTTTCGAGAACAACACCTGCTACACGACTATCTCGGAAGCTTCCGCACGTGGCGAGTCGCCTTTATAAACGCTCGCAGTATTACGTACAGTGATACCTCGTTTATCCATATCAGATATGTAGATATCGTTTTTAAAATCTAAGGTTCACATTAGATAACTTTAACTATAAGTACGTCAAATATTCAGTTTTTAGTTTGATTCAATTTACGATTCCTGCATAAATAAATTACGGTAATATATACGGTACTGTAAAATGCCACTTGTTGAGTGTAAGAAAGATCTAGTACTATCTCACACAGTGCTGACGTGGGTATGTCTCACCAGCGTTGACCTTGATCACTACACCTACGCCAATCTCCTCAGTTTTCAAATACCACATATGAGTTCAGCTGCACATAATTCTGTTACAAGATATAGTTTTATCGTCATAAACGCGTCTGTTTATTTAGGGATTTAAAAATTTTCTTTTGTTTATTACCCATATAATCTGGATTTTCGATTTTCCGGGTTAACTTTGGTCCAAGTTATTCCAAATAAACAAGGTTTTACTGTATGTATTCGGGTTTCTCAACTGATGCTGGTTTTTATATATCTGCACATAAAGAGAATCCACAAGGCACAACACTGAATTGTTAATATCGCCCAGCTACCACAACGCCGTGAGATAATCTTCACAACATATTCATGTCTTTTTATTTTCTCCACTACTATATCAAGTAGACGAAATATTGTATTCCACCCAAAAATTTGATGTCGAGATTTTACAGAAAATGTTTTGAGGCCCCTGAAACAAAAAAAAAGCATTTTAGGATAAAGATCTGTGTCTGTCGGTTAAAAACCAAATTTGGTATTTAAGTTTGTATCTTTTAAGGATGCGACACAAAGATTTTGAAGCAAATTCCTTCAACCTAAGCTGCCCCTTACATGGAACATTTTTTGAGAATTTGGATTTCCTCGAAAATGGCTCTAATGATTTTTGTTAAAATGACATATTTTTAAGGTATTTTTATGAAAAATAAAATGGATATTTTACACTTTCTGGCTAGAGCCTATGTACTCTGTTTATTCTGGATGATTTTTAATAGTTTTTTTTTTATCTCAGACGTACAAAGAAAACGCAATGTCAAAGCTTTAAAAGATTTGACTATCGCTCAGAGGCTACCGCATTCCTATATTCCCTTTGTACCTATAAGAAAATAAGCATTAAAATAATTTACGCAAATGTTTGTCCCTATTAACATGATGAAGATATAGGAATAAGAGTTTGTAAGAATGGTTAGTACAAGAGTAGAGAAAGTCATGTGACTGCAACACATCAGCTTTTGCTATGAATTTTTCCCTATT
Organism: Tenodera sinensis; assembly: GCA_030765045.1. NCBI lineage: Eukaryota > Metazoa > Arthropoda > Insecta > Mantodea > Mantidae > Tenodera > Tenodera sinensis. The sequence goes on from CM060966.1 coordinate 180,545,041, forward strand.
TAGGTCGTCTCCTTAGCCTGGGGGTCAACTAAGGACCTACTTGATCGACAAGAAGCGGACCCTGATGGCGAAGACCGCATAACCGACCGGGAGGTACCAGGGCGCTAACCACATCCCACCTCCAGTGCCGCACTCCAATCATAACCCCTGTTGTGATAAAAGCGTTGTTCTGCTACGGGATTATTATAAGACACATTTGCCACAAAAACACGACAAAGCTCAAATGACACTAAGAATGTGAATGATACGTTCGGACAGTTACTGGAACCCTTACCCTACCTTTGGACATTGACGTCGCGGACGCAAGAATTCGGTTCGGGACTCTGTGTGCCATGTCTCGGCTCTTCCTTTTTTTCTTATCTTCCTCCGCTGTCTCTCAGAATGCAAATAAAACCCAGCTGGGGTCGAGATTTTCAAACAAAAAGTTCGCGGCACGAAATTTGAACCCGAAAAGTAACTCCACACTCGATATTTCATACAACACAAGTATGTTCAACTCACAATTTCCCATTTTACGGTCAAATGGGGCAGTAATTCTGGCTGCTGTATTTTTACGAGCCACCGCGAATTATCTACGTCTTTGTTGTCACCGAATTCAATCGGGAGACACTTAAAACTCGGAGTACCGCTACATATTTAACTAAGAACAATATTTGCATACAAGAGAAAGTCTCTCCTGCCCTCTTGAGGAAGGAAAGTTAACTAATTTCCAAACAGCTAAACTACGAAAAGTTCTTTTTTCCTTCCCTTTCTCTCCCTTCGCGTCTATTATCGTCCATTCTTGCCGGTCTCTGTTATGCAAATGGCCACTTAAACTTCTGAATTCGACTTAAAATTCCTTAACTTGCCAAGTGCATGTACTTGAACATTCTTAGACAAGGACAGACACAATATAGCCTTCCCTTCGTGTTAAAACAACACGTAGTACTGTTTCCATAGTAACCTGATGCAACGTTATTCTTGTCCAGTCCTAGTCACCATAGAAACAGTTACTACAGTGCAGTTGTTTCCTGGAATATAACAACCCGTAGTACTGTTTCCATAGTAACCTGATGGAATGTTATTCTTGTCCAGTCCTAGTTACCATGGAAACAGTTAATATAGTGCAGTTGTTTCCTGGAATATAACAACCCGTAGTACTGTTTCCATAGTAACCTGATGGAATGTTATTCTTGTCCAGTCCTAGTTACCATGGAAACAGTTACTATAGTGCAGTTGTTTCCTGGAATATAACAACACGTAGTACTGTTTCCATAGTAACCTGATGGAATGTTATTCTTGTCCAGTCCTAGTTACCATGGAAACAGTTAATATAGTGCAGTTGTTTCCTGGAATATAACAACACGTAGTACTGTTTCCATAGTAACCTGATGGAATGTTATTCTTGTCCAGTCCTAGTTACCATGGAAACAGTTAATATAGTGCAGTTGTTTCCTGGAATATAACAACACGTAGTACTGTTTCCATAGTAACCTGATGGAATGTTATTCTTGTGCAGTCCTAGTTACCATGGAAACAGTTAATATAGTGCAGTTGTTTCCTGGAATATAACAACCCGTAGTACTGTTTCCATAGTAACCTGATGGAATGTTATTTTTGTCCAGTCCTAGTTACCATGGAAACAGTTAATATAGTGCAGTTGTTTCCTGGAATATAACAACGCGTAGTACTGTTTCCATAGTAACCTGATGGAATGTTATTCTTGTCCAGTCCTAGTTACCAGGGAAACAGTTAATATAGTGCAGTTGTTTCCTGGAATATAACAACCCGTAGTACTGTTTCCATAGTAACCTGATGGAATGTTATTTTTGTCCAGTCCTAGTTACCATGGAAACAGTTAGTATAGTGCAGTTGTTTCCTGGAATATAACAACACGTGTACTGTTTCCATAGTAACCTGATGGAATGTTATTCTTGTCCAGTCCTAGTTACCATGGAAACAGTTAATATAGTGCACTTGTTTCCTGGAATATAACAACACGTAGTACTGTTTCCATAGTAACCTGATGGAATGTTATTCTTGTGCAGTCCTAGTTACCATGGAAACAGTTAATATAGTGCAGTTGTTTCCTGGAATATAACAACCCGTAGTACTGTTTCCATAGTAACCTGATGGAATGTTATTTTTGTCCAGTCCTAGTTACCATGGAAACAGTTAATATAGTGCAGTTGTTTCCTGGAATATAACAACCCGTAGTACTGTTTCCATAGTAACCTGATGGAATGTTATTTTTGTCCAGTCCTAGTTACCATGGAAACAGTTAGTATAGTGCAGTTGTTTCCTGGAATATAACAACACGTGTACTGTTTCCATAGTAACCTGATGGAATGTTATTCTTGTGCAGTCCTAGTTACCATGGAAACAGTTAATATAGTGCAGTTGTTTCCTGTACTACAGTTTTGCCACTGTCTGTACCCAAATTTTGGACGTGGCCTGGCGAGTTTTTGTGTGGTACAGTGGTAACGGAACCGCCTACAGATGGCTCGCCGGTCAATAGAAAGGGAATTGCTAATAATTTACATTTTAATTATCCGACGTGATGATATTGACTTTGATTCAGGGGGCGGTTTGTCATGTAGGGGATTAATGAATTGCACTGCCAAAGTTGTAGAGCTTCTGCGACGCTAATACACGCATCTGTCAATAACGTGGGGGAATTAATTTCACAATAATCCCCAAACATTACCGCTACGGCTTAAGAGTGGAAGTGTTTCCTCAGTTGGCCCATTTCACTTTTATTGCTGATACTGCTGCAGTCAAATGGGGCACTAAAACACTGGCAGTTTATATGAGTGTTTTATTCACATAAAACGTGCAGTACACATGCCCAGGGAATTAATACCTAAATAGACTCACATGGGACAAATTGTGCTTTTCGGAAACGCAAGTAAAACCAAGCGAACACAACTGTGAAAATGACTAAAATCAACAATTTTTACTTTTTCCACTGCGTATAGTAAGTAAAGGAAGTATTATATTCCACTCAAAAATTCGATGTTGAGATTTCACTGGAAATACATGATTTGAGGTCCTCTTATTCCAAAAAATCAGTTTTAGAAGAACGCCCGCGCGCGCGTCTGCTAGTCTGTGGACAGCATAACTCAAAAACGAAATATCGGTTAAAAACCAAAGTTGGTATTTAAGTTTAATGTCTTTCAAGGATGCAACATGAAGATTTTGAAGAAAATAGTCCCACGCTGAACTACCCTTTACAAGGAACATTTTTCGAAAATTTTGATTTTATTGAAAATGGCTCTAACGATATTGACTAAAATGACATATTTGAGATATTTTAATGAAAAATGAAATGTACATCTTGAATTTTCTGACTATAGCCCCTGTAGTCGTATTTACTCTGGACGACTTTTGCATAACTTTTAAACCGTAAGAGGTACACAAACTCTTAATATATAAAAAATGTAGATCTTGCTAAAATACACAATTTATCTCCCAGTAATTGTTTTTGTAGAGTGAACCATTTCGGAGATATTCCAGGTTGTTTGTGGGAGGTTTGGAGAACTTGCACTTCTGTCAAATGGAACATATAGGGAAATGGTAGAATGAGCAAAAACTCCCGTTGTTCCAGGCGCGTCATCATGCTGATGTAATGCGGGCAGTATGTCCAGGGTTTGACCACCGCTGAGTTACATGGACTCGTGTTGGACTGCGGACCACATGCTGAGCATCAAAATACGGATATGACAATACGAGATTTCCAGCTGATATGGCCCATTGTTTTAGCACATTCATAGATTTAACATTGACAAAGACGTCGACTTATGCAATAAATTAGAGTTTAGTGGCCTTTTAGATTATGTCGTACTGTTTGACTGCTGATGGAAATGCTGTTATAGTCCTGAAAAAGAAAAAAACTAATATCTCTTATCGAAATCAACAGATATTGCTCATACAATGGGGCAGATTCCTGTTTCAAAAAAAAATCTGACGTGTTGCACTCACATGACTTTCTCTACTCACTCTTGTACTAACCATTCTTACAAACTCTTACTCCTATATCTTCTTCGTGTTAGTTGGGATAAACATTTGTACAAATTATCTTATTCCTTTATTATTTATAAGTATTAATTATTTATTATTTTCTTGTAGCTACAAGGGGAATACAGTGACTTGTCACTTCACTAATATGACCTAGTTCAAATGCTCACTATCATGTTCTTTATTTGTAACGTAATGAAATACGCACGACGTGGCCTCTTCTTCCGTACATTTCACTCGCTAGGAAGTTAAACGTAATAGTAGAGCCCTGAAAAAAATTCTACAATTTTGTATAGATAGTCATCCTGAATATTAAGTGAACAGCATCATTTTTCGATCGCACAACATGTTTTGGGAGTTGAGGTTCAAATCAATCCTAATGGAACGTGAATATGGAGACGGGCGGTTGTATACGGAAGTCAGCGTTGAGGAACGTGGTGCAAGTAAAGCTCCCTGTGAACACATCGCACAAAAATCAATTTTCTGGAGACGCGCCAGTCCTAGAGGAGTTGGCGATCCTTTGAACTGAAGTTTCTGTAACTGAAATCAAAGTAAGTCCAGCAATTCAACAGGTAGCAGCCTGGAATTGGTTCCGCTTGTCTTTTGTTCTCTTGTCGCCGCTAGGAGCGCTACGGTCTCGTTAGTTCCGCTCACGGTTCATGCTCACCATGTCCATTGTACAGCTTCTTCGAGAAAGGTCTTATTCATACGAGTTTTTCCACTCACTCTACTCTTACTAAAGGGAGAACTACGGTAAAAAATATGTTACACTCACATGACTTTCTCTACTCTTGTACTAACCATTCTTATATCTTCTTCATGTTAGTCGAGATAAACAATCTCATTGATTATTTCCTTGTAGGTACAAGGGGAATGTGGAAATACAGTAGGCTTTGAGCGATAGTCAAATGTTTTAAAACTTTAAGAAAAAGGAATAACGATCTTCCATTTGACGAAAGGTTAAATCTGCCCATTTCGTTTTTGAGTAATGCTGTTACACACACGCGCGGACCTTTTTCTAAAAATGCTTTTTTTTTTAATTCAGGGGGCCTCAAAACGGATATGAGCATCTTTTCAATCGTCCCACTCTTAGATCCCAACAATGTAAACACAAGCCACAAAATAACCGCACGTATTGCGTCATATGTACCTCTGCAATGACGTAGGAGGAACACAGTTCAAAGTCCGGACAGTTCGATGTTGGGTTTATTGACGAAATGTGAACGTCATTCATCTCACACCTCGCCAGTTCTAACTGTCGTGTTGACCAGAAAATCTTTGACGGATACCACACTACCGTATTGCTTTGCGGGCCAAACATAGAAGACCACTACGTATTTGGAAAGATACTATTTTTCAAAAGTGGGTATCAGATAGTGAAAATGTGTTAATATGTAGGAAACCGAAAAAAGAATGCGGTGTGACAAGGAAAAAGATGTGATTAGGTTAACCCTGTTCAGGGGTGGTATGAGGGATGGAAATAAAAGCAGATATAATAAAAAAAAACGAAAAATAAGCGAGAAAAGGAAGTGGATGAGTGAGGTGTAGAAAATTATTAGCAAATTATCATGAAAATAAGCGAACCAAAAGACGAAATTTAAAAGAAAAGTACATTTTAATAAGGTTAATTAACAACAGTTAAACATGAACAGCACACGCAAAAAAAAAATTATATGTAGAAAATGTTATAGAGCTGTCCAATGGAAGAGGCTATTTCAAAGGACAGCGGGTGCGTTGAAACGGTACCATGGATTAATGTTCCTTCCATTTGTATTCGTGCACAATAAACTTACACAGGGTTTGAGTTTTGGAAAACAAACCTTCGTCAAATGGAGCATGGTTGTTCATTTTTTATATCTTAGCCGTGCAAAGAGAACGGAATTTTAAAGATTTGTCTATCACTCAAAACCTACTGTACTCTCATTTTCCGCTTGTACCTACAAGAAAATTAATAATAATAGTATAATTTGTAGAAATGTTTATTTCTTTTAATGTGAAGTAGATAGAACAGCAGGAGTGAGTAGAGAAACTCATGTGACAGTAAGCATGAAACGTACATAGATACAGAAAGGCTAGGTAAGTGACGTCATAGTCTGAGAGTATTTCAGAGCATGACCCAGTTACTGTTCAGAATCGCAGTTACAAAAATTCCTTTCTGAATAGTGCAACTAATTGAAGGCAGGCAGAATCCGCCCCCCCCCCCCCCCCGCCCACCCGGGTGCAGAAAAACTGTCTACCTAGTCCCTCGGGAGGCAGCGGCAGGCAAGTCTGTCTGTCTGTCTGGTTAACTAATATTTGTTCCTGCCAGCCAGCCAGCCATCCCTAGGGACCGACCTACGCAGGGATATACAAGACATCAAAACAAACATTCCAGCGCTCATTTCTACACGCAAAATGAACAAACTATCTATCACTAAGGAGTTCGCTTTTTGCCATCATGCAACGTGACCTCTGTACACTTACGTACATAAATGGTTGGATAAAGTAAACACCTATGTATATGGCTACACGCCTTGGCGTAAACTAGATCCTTATGACAGAACTGATGCTTGAAATATCTTGTTCGTGTTACTTGAGATAAACATTTGTACAAATTATCTTATTGCTTATTTCCATGTAGGTACAAGGGGAATATTACAATACAGTAGACTTTGAGCGATAGTCAAATCTTTTAAAGCTTTGAGATGCCGTTCTCTTTGCATGTTTAACATGTAAAAAAAATGAACAACGATGTTCCACTTCACGAAAGTTTTAAGCCTTCCGAGACTGACACAAATAACAAGGAATATCTCCGAAATGGTTCACTCTACAGAAAAATTTATTTGGACATAAATTGTGTATTTTAGCAGGATCTATATGTCCTACGGTTTACAAGTTGTTCAAAAGTCATCCAGAGTAAACATGACTACATAGGCTATAGCTAGAAAGTTCAGAATATGGCATTTTAATCAAAATCGCTAGTCATTTTCAAGAAAATCAAAATTTTCAAAAATTTTCCATGTAAAGGGTAGTTTAGAGGAAGAATTTTCTTCAAAATCTTCGTGTCGCATCCTTGAAAGAGATTAAACTTAAATACTAACTTTGGTTTTTAACCCATCTTTCGTTTTTCAGTTATGCTGTCCACAGACACACACATGTAGTATTTGGCATAGGATAATAAATTTCACCCTTAAAATCTGACAACTCGAAAATATAAAATTAAGAAAGCTAAATCGGCTGAAAAGCTTAGAGAATGAGGTTCTCGTTTAAGGTGTGATGTATGAACTTTTGGTGCACCCTATACTGGTGCAGATGGTCTTGCAGGGTGCCCGCATACTTCCTTCATCAAAGAGATGGATAGATAGACAGATAGACAGGTGACTCGGTCGGTCCTAATCTAACGAATACAAAATTAATGAAATTCTTCTGGGTGAATTTTGACACCTTATCTTCGAAGGGAACAAACAGTGTTGGGGGTGATTAATGGGTGAACCACCCCTTTTCAACTGTAGGTCAAAGGTCACAGGTTTCTTCCTGCTGCTGCGGTGTTTAATTAAACCCGTGTCAACCGCTTTTTAAGTTCTGTTATTGTTTTGTAGCGAATTTGCATCAAGCTCTCTGTTTGATTGGCTGACAGAGAAACCTTTGTATCTACTGTATGAAAACATCCACGCGCAGTAACCGCCGGCTCTGTACCTCGTGGCTCCCTCTGTGACAGACAGTTCAACCTCCACAACCCCCCACCCCCACCCCACCTGACCCTTAATTGTCACGTCTCCTCTCATCCTTTTCTAAAAGTACTTTTTGATTTTCTCTACATAAACATAAGAGATAGGCAAAATCTTACTATACAAAAATGTAGATCATGCTAAAGCACACAATTTATGTCTGAATATTTTCTTCTATAAAATGAACCATTTCGAAAATATTCCTTGTTATATGTGTGAGTTTCGGAAAACAACTTTCGTGAAATAGATCATCGTTGTTCATTTTTTATATGTTAAGCTTGCAAAGAGAACAGAATCTCAAAGCTTTAAAAGACTTGACCATATTGCCCTTGTAGCTACAAGGAAATAAGCAATAAGATAATTTGTACAAATATTTATCTCAACTAACACGAAGAAGATATAGGAATTGGGATTTGTAAGAATGGTTAGTACAAGAGTAGAGAAAGTCATGTGAGTCTAACACATCAGATTTTTTTTTCTTTCTAAAAGTGAGTCATCAAATACGTACAGTTGTCTTCTCGTAACCTTGACACACTTTTTTCTGCCTCTCTCTGTGTCACAAATAGTTGCCTTCGACGGTCACTCTCGATAAATTGCTTCACGCAAGGAACTCCGACGTGACTTTAAAGTGTTACAACTGATGCGTTATGTTTACTTGTATTTCGTTAATGCACCAGTTTGAAGCAATATTTTTGCTCGTCGATGTGAAACTATTTCAATTAACAATGCTCTACGCCACTTGAAAACTGCCCTTTTGTCACTGATGGAAACAATGAAGATTCTCCCTCTGGGTATGCGTGGGTATTTTCGAAAGAGTGACATATTTTTGTATATAACGGAATTTAATAAAGGCTTAAGGGATGAAGGTTGAAATAAAATGATTAATGTAGGTAAATGGAGAAATTGTGAAATACTGTGCTGACCCGGGAAACCTCCGAAAAGACCCATGGTTTAGGTAAGTCCCCGTGATCGCCACAGACGTTACCCACTAAGCTACTTTCCCTACTTACTGTAGGTACATAAATTAAAGGGTAGTTTAGAGCAGATACGTACGTTAACTGGAGCAGGAAATTAAGCCACTCTTGTTCAAAGTCTTAAATGCAGTGTTTTGTATTACTAGCAGTTAGTTCGGGGTTATGGTTAAAGGGCCCCGGGGAGGCGCAGTAAAACCTCCTCATAAATTGGCGCCGTGCTCACAAACACAAAAACTTTACAACTGCACTTCAACATTAAAAATTAAAACAGCAAAAACTTTCCTTACTTAATCGGACTGAATAACATTCATATGACTTCCTCTGCCCATCTATAAATTCGTTCAGTTTTAAAAACTGTATATTTATGTCCAATCAAGATAAGTGTTCATCACACACACACACACACACACACACACAATTGTACAACAAGCAACTTCGACGATTAACACTCTAAAACTGCTCTTTTTTGGATTCAGGGACCTCGAAACATATGTTTACGTTGAAATCTCGAAATCGAATTTTTGGGTGGAATACAATATTTCCCCTACTTATTAGACGTAGCAGAGAAACTAAAAAATACATAATAAAATCTAGTGAATTTATTGAAATGTGCAAATATAAAGCACCTAGATAGCTGCAGTTAGAAGTAAAGTTGGTCACCCTGGAGTGCGTAAACCGTTTTCCGCACTAGTGAGCTAGTGCACTTTCAGAAGCAGGCAATCTCTACAAAGACGAGAGCCAGGAGCACAAAGTTCAAACGGATATATAGAACAAAGTGCAACGTGACGCAAAGAACGCACCATTAATTATTATTGCAGCCCTAGGCAGAGCTAGCTGATAAAAAGTTATTTATTGACTAACTTTTTCACAAGTTACAGCACCAGAGGGCATGCAGTAGGACAGGTATATTCCTCTGATTGGAGGAAACGCAGTTTTATCAGCCAGCTTTGCTTTTTGTTCCAGCTCCATTCATTTGTAATAAATCATTATTTACAATTTGTTTTCTCAGGTAAAGTAAATATTTGTATGCCACACATAAACCCTAGCGGGTTTATTGACAAATAACACAATGAAATGGCGAAATTGTCATCAAAATGAACATAAACCTTTCCTAATTAAATATGTGTTCTTCAAAACTCAAAATTGCGTTGTTTCTTCCTGGTAGGTTCTACAAAAGCCTCTGTGCAATGCACGTGTTGATTGACGTTTTGAAAATCAGCAATAAAACCAGTTTTTACTTCATCTCCGACTTATATATAAACAAAAAATTGCATTCTACTAAAAAATTATGTTTTGAAGACCCTTGCAACAAAAAGTCATTTTAGAAAACGTGTGTGCGCGCACGTCTGATTGGGAGCCGCATAACTCAAAATCCAAAAGTTGATTAGAAACAAAATTTGTTATTTAAGTTTAGTGACTTCCAAGAATGTAACAAAATATTCCCCCACCTCAAGCTGCCCTTAATGTAAAACATTTTTTTAAAAAGAGCGATTTGAATTAAAATACTATATGTTTAAGATATTTTTATGAAAAAATATATACATTGAATTTTCTGAGAATATTCTCAGAAGTTCTCTTTATTTTGAATTACTTTTGTAATAGTGGTAAATAGTAAGAGATAGTCAAATATAACTGCATAATAAATGTACATCAGGGAACTGAACCGGTTTCTGGATGTAAACATCTCGGTCGCTTGCAGGGTCATTCAGGGAAATGTTCCAAATCTTGCCAAAGAGAGCTGCGCAAAACTTCGGTACTACTCGGATAAAGTCGGTTTACCTCGCTCGATTGAATGTCATGTGCAATGGGGATTCCCCGCATTGTATCAACCAATGTCATAGTGTATTGTGTACGACATGCACTCCTCGAGATGTTGTCAGATAGTAGAGCCCGTAATAGGGATATTGACGTAACAGTAACTTGCAAAATGTATCTTCATAGTGGCGAGCTGTACTTGCGCCAGCTCTAACACTGCGAAATTCCTAAAATGCAACATCAAAACTTTCATCAGGACTTACAGCACTTAACCAGGATAAAACATGAAGTGAAAAGAAGGGGCAGGAAATTCGGAGATACTTCGGGCGACCCGGGAAACCCCTGAAGAAATACTCATTGGTCAGGATAGGCGGTTACAGGCATCGAAAGTACAGTGGGAGTCATGTGACCGTTTATGCATTTCAAGAAATGTCCTGAGCGACTGCGGCGGGTCAACTAATATTTTGAAGCACGTGGTAATTCTCCAGCTGCCAGGGTGAGTCTGTGAGGAGATAAAAACCACACAAGATAAAGCTCTCTACTGAAGTTCTCTTGTCTGTTGGTACAATCTCTTTGACACAGCGCACATCAAAACGTTATCAGCTGTAAAGGTCACGAAATTAGCCCACACAAGTTTATACGTGCTCCGTGAAACATCTAGGGTTGTAATATCCACCCCCTTACTGTAAGTAGACGAACTATCTGCTCTACCCAAAACTTCAATGTCGAGATTTCATCGGAAATGTATGTGTTTTGAAGCCCAATGGAACAAAAAAAAAAAGCATTTTTAGAAAAAGGTCCGTGTGTGTAACTGCCAGCCTGTGGGCCGCATAACCCAAAAACAAAAAGTCGGTTAAACAGCAAAATTGGCACTTAAATTTAATGTCTTTCGAGGATGTGACATGAAGATTTTGAAGAAAATAGCCCCACCCTAAACTACCCTTTACGTGGAAAATGTTTCGAAAATTTTGATTTTCTTGAAAATGGCTTTAACGATTTTGATTAAAATGTCATATGTTTGAGATATTTTTATGACAAATCAAATGTATATCTTGAATTTTCTGGCTATAGCCCCTGTAGTCGTATTTACTCTGGACGACTTTTGCATAACTGGTAAACCGTTAGAGATAGACCAAATCGTACTATACAAAAAATGTAGATGTTGGTAAAATACACAATTTATGTCTCAATAAATTTTCTTGTAGGGTGAACCATTTCGGAGACATTCCTTGTTATGTGTGTGAGTTTCGGAAAACTGACTATCGCTCAAAGCCTACTGTATTCCCATATTCTCCTTGTACCTACAAGAAAATAATAAGATAGTATACGTGGTAGAGAAAGTAACTAAGATAGACCAATCACGTGTTTTGTAACTCAGTAAAGGGAATATAAATTAATGAGAATGCTAAACTCATCAAAAGATGTTTTTCATTGAAAGGAAAACCTCCTTCAATGAACTGTTTCCTTGGGATGGAGCGGCGCAGCTATTTACATTTCTGCATTTAAGGAAAGTTTTTGAGTCGACTGACTGACTGGCTGCTTCACTCTTGAGTTGTAAAGTTGAAAACTACGGCGGATATCAGAAAGAAGTTGCCAGCTGAGAGGGTGCTCTTGATAGCGGCGTAAACAACCCTTACGGTTCCCCATTGTTTACATCTACTGTACACAGGCAGACAAAACTGCCTGCCTGCCCGCCTTACTCCCCGCTCTTCTAGGCTTTCAGCGATAGTCAAATGTTTAAAAGCTTGGAGATTCCGTTCTCTTTGCACGCTTAACATATAAAAAAATGAACAGCGCTGTTCCATTTCACGAAAGTTCCAAGTTTTCCTAAACTCACACTCATAACAAGAAATATCTCCGAAATGGTTCACTCTACAAGAAATTTTATTCCGACATAAATTGTGTATTTTAGCAAGATCTACATTTTTTATGTAGTATGATTTGGTCTATCTCTAACGGTTTACCAGTTATGCAAAAGTCTTCCAGAGTAAATACGACTACAGGGGCTATAGTCAGAAAATTCAAGATATACATTTGATTTGTCATAAAAATATCTCAAACATATGACATTTTAATCAAAATCGTTAGAGCCATTTTCAAGAAAATCAAATTTTTCGAAAAATTTTCCATGTAAAGGGTAGGTTACGGTGGGGCTATTTTCTTCAAAATCTTCGTGTCGCATCCTTGAAAGACATTAAACTTAAATACCAACTTTGGTTTTTAACCGACTTTTCGTTTTTGAGCTATGCTGTCCACAGGCACACACACGGACCTTTTTCTAAAAATGCTTTTTTTTTTTTTTTTTTTTTTTTTTTTGGATTCAGGGCTCCTCAAAACACATATTTCCGGTAAAATCTCGACATTGAAAGCTTGGGTGGAATACAATACTTCCCCTCTTTGGTCCATTTTGTATCAATATAAGAGAACAGTTTGATAAATAGGATCGTATTGACTGTGTTAAATACGTTCAACTATAAATGCAAATATGTTATTAAAATATACAACTATTCTGAAAATGTTCACCAAAATCGCCTACCCAAAATTCCTTTTATATGCAACAATTTTGGAAAGGTGTTATTTCCTCAAAACCGACTTAAGACATTTTGATTGAAGTATATTTAAGTTTTTAATGACAAATTTACTCCGTTATTTTTTTTTTTTTTTTTTTTTTTTTTTTTTTTTGTAGAGTGGACCATTTCGGAGAAATTCATTGTTATGTGTGTGAGTTTTGGAAAACTTAAACTGACGTGAAATTGAACATCGTTATTTTATTCTTCATGTCAACGGTGCAAAGAGAATGGGATCTCAAAGCTTTAAAACATTTTGCTGTCGCTCAAATCCTGTTGTATTGCCATATTCCCCTTGTAGCTACAAGGAAATAAACAATAAGCTAATTTGTATCAATGTTTATCTCAACTAACACGAAGATCATATGGGAATAAGAGTTTGTAAGAATGGTTAGTACAAGAGTGAGTAGAGAAAGTCATGTGAACACAACACTTGGTGGAGGTAGACAGTCGGATGTTTGTCCTGCTCTTCCTCAAGATGGACAGTTAGAATTCCAATATTTGCAAATAAAGGAACTGTCCGCAGCAGAAGCTGGCTGCCGATACACAGGGCTGCCAACTTTCCTCGGTCTGGCGCTGGAGAGTCGAGGACCGTGAAGATTAATTATGCAAGTGTGTGTACCCCCGGAGGCTGTCAGTCAGTCACACCCCCCTCCCCTCCCCCTCCTACCCACCCTCACTGTGATTGATTGAAGCCGCGAAGTGTGAAATTCTCTACAGTAGTCGGGAGAAAGTTCTGGACACGCTTCGGAGCCTGCCTTGCGGCATCCACACACTTTCAATTACGTTTCAAAAATGTTGCCACAGAGACGGTATAGCGTGTTCATATATTCCATAAAAACAACTGTACTATATTAACTGTTTCCATGGTAACTAGGACTGGACAAGAGTAACATTCCATCAGATTACTATGGAAACAGTACTACGTGTTGTTATATTCCAGGAAACAACTGCACTATATTAACTGTTTCCATGGTAACTAGGACTGGACAAGAATAACATTCCATCAGATTACTATGGAAACAGTACTACGTGTTGTTATATTCCAGGAAACAACTGCACTATATTAACTGTTTCCATGGTAACTAGGACTGGACAAGAGTAACATTCCATCAGATTACTATGGAAACAGTACTACGTGTTGTTATATTCCAGGAAACAACTGCACTATATTAACTGTTTCCATGGTAACTAGGACTGGACAAGAAAAACATTCCATCAGGTTACTATGGAAACAGTACTACGTGTTGTTATATTCCAGGAAACAACTGCACTATATTAACTGTTTCCATGGTAACTAGGACTGGACAAGAATAACATTCCATCAGGTTACTATGGAAACAGTACTACGTGTTGTTATATTCCAGGAAACAACTGCACTATATTAACTGTTTCCATGGTAACTAGGACTGGACAAGAATAACATTCCATCAGGTTACTATGGAAACAGTTCTACGTGTTGTTATATTCCAGGAAACAACTGCACTATATTAACTGTTTCCATGGTAACTAGGACTGGACAAGAATAACATTCCATCAGGTTACTATGGAAACAGTTCTACGTGTTGTTATATTCCAGGAAACAACTGCACTATAGTAACTGTTTCCATGGTAACTAGGAGTGGACAAGAATAACATTCCATCAGGTTACTATGGAAACAGTTCTACGTGTTGTTATATTCCAGGAAACAACTGCACTATAGTAACTGTTTCCATGGTAACTAGGACTGGACAAGAATAACATTCCATCAGGTTACTATGGAAACAGTTCTACGTGTTGTTATATTCCAGGAAACAACTGCACTATATTAACTGTTTCCATGGTAACTAGGACTGGACAAGAATAACATTCCATCAGGTTACTATGGAAACAGTACTACGTGTTGTTATATTCCAGGAAACAACTGCACTATAGTAACTGTTTCCATGGTAACTAGGACTGGACAAGAATAACATTCCATCAGGTTACTATGGAAACAGTACTACGTGTTGTTATATTCCAGGAAACAACTGCACTATATTAACTGTTTCCATGGTAACTAGGACTGGACAAGAATAACATTCCATCAGGTTACTATGGAAACAGTACTACGTGTTGTTATATTCCAGGAAACAACTGCACTATATTAACTGTTTCCATGGTAACTAGGACTGGACAAGAATAACATTTCATCAGGTTACTATGGAAACAGTACTACGTGTTGTTATATTCCAGGAAACAACTGCACTATAGTAACTGTTTCCATGGTAACTAGGACTGGACAAGAATAACATTCCATCAGGTTACTATGGAAACAGTACTACGTGTTGTTATATTCCAGGAAACAACTGCACTATATTAACTGTTTCCATGGTAACTAGGACTGGACAGGAATAAAATTCCATCAGGTTACTATGGAAACAGTACTACGTGTTGTTATATTCCAGGAAACAAGTGCACTATATTAACTGTTTCCATGGTAACTAGCACTGGACAAGAATAACATTCCATCAGGTTACTATGGAAACAGTACTACGTGTTGTTATATTCCAGGAAACAACTGCACTATATTAACTGTTTCCATGGTAACTAGCACTGGACAAGAATAACATTCCATCAGGTTACTATGGAAACAGTACTACGTGTTGTTATATTCCAGGAAACAACTGCACTATATTAACTGTTTCCATGGCAACTAGGACTGCACAAGAATGACATTCCATCAGGTTACTATGGAAACAGTACTACGTGTTGTTATATTCCAGGAAACAACTGCACTATATTAACTGTTTCCATGGTAACTAGGACTGGACAAGAATAACATTCCATCAGGTTACTATGGAAACAGTACTACGTGTTGTTATATTCCAGGAAACAACTGCACTATATTAACTGTTTCCATGGTAACTAGGACTGGACAAGAATAACATTCCATCAGGTTACTATGGAAACAGTACTACGTGTTGTTATATTCCAGGAATCAACTGCACTATATTAACTGTTTCCATGGTAACTAGGACTGGACAAGAATAGCATTCCATCAGGTTACTATGGAAACAGTACTACGTGTTGTTATATTCCAGGAATCAACTGCAATATATTAACTGTTTCCATGGTAACTAGGACTGGACAAGAATAACATTCCATCAGGTTACTATGGAAACAGTACTACGTGTTGTTATATTCCAGGAAACAACTGCACTATATTAACTGTTTCCATGGTAACTAGGACTGGACAAGAATAACATTCCATCAGGTTACTATGGAAACAGTACTACGTGTTGTTATATTCCAGGAATCAACTGCACTATATTAACTGTTTCCATGGTAACTAGGACTGGACAAGAATAACATTCCATCAGGTTACTATGGAAACAGTACTACGTGTTGTTATATTCCAGGAAACAACTGCACTATATTAACTGTTTCCATGGTAACTAGGACTGGACAAGAATAACATTCCATCAGGTTACTATGGAAACAGTACTACGTGTTGTTATATTCCAGGAAACAACTGCACTATATTAACTGTTTCCATGGTAACTAGGACTGGACAAGAATAACATTCCATCAGGTTACTATGGAAACAGTACTACGTGTTGTTATATTCCAGGAAACAACTGCACTATATTAACTGTTTCCATGGTAACTAGGACTGGACAAGAATAGCATTCCATCAGGTTACTATGGAAACAGTACTACGTGTTGTTATATTCCAGGAAACAACTGCACTATATTAACTGTTTCCATGGTAACTAGGACTGGACAAGAATAAGATTCCATCAGGTTACTATGGAAACAGTACTACGTGTTGTTATATTCCAGGAAACAACTGCACTATATTAACTGTTTCCATGGTAACTAGGACTGGACAAGAGTAAGATTCCATCAGGTTACTATGGAAACAGTACTACGTGTTGTTATATTCCAGGAAACAACTGCACTATATTAACTGTTTCCATGGTAACTAGGACTGGACAAGAATAACATTCCATCAGGTTACTATGGAAACAGTACTACGTGTTGTTATATTCCAGGAAACAACTGCACTATATTAACTGTTTCCATGGTAACTAGGACTGCACAATAACATTCCATCAGGTTACTATGGAAACAGTACTACGTGTTGTTATATTCCAGGAAACAACTGCACTATATTAACTGTTTCCATGGTAACTAGGACTGGACAAGAATAACATTCCATCAGGTTACTATGGAAACAGTACTACGTGTTGTTATATTCCAGGAAACAACTGCACTATATTAACTGTTTCCATGGTAACTAGGACTGCACAAGAATAACATTCCATCAGGTTACTATGGAAACAGTAGAAACAACTGCACTATACGTTGAGAGGTCGAGTTGTGAAGCTCGTGTGACTGAGCAGAAACTGAATGTTGAGGATACGGAGGATACAGATATGTGACGGATGTTCAAGGTCGGCTACGAGCGATACTTCAGAAGGCCTTGGAAGCAATTATATTACGCCATGGCTCCCTTTGTGCGGCTCTGTTGGCGATAAGCGGTCATTTAATTCATGCTGTCTGTCAGTTGACAAACGTGCAACCCCCTGACCCCTTCCCACCCCATTCGTGACGACGGTGAGTTCATTCAGTCAAGTAAGGGAGAGAGGAATCTGTCTGCATACGTCACAACGATTTACCACATTCGTCTAAGGTGTTCCTGCTCCCGTGTTTCACACTAGTTCTCAAATTTATTGGTTTTTACAAGAATCCCCTTACATTCTCATGACTTTCTCAACCCTTCATCGTTTATTAACGGCTGTACAAGTTATTCCTGGTCTTTTTTATGCTTTCTCTGCTACATATACTAACTAGGAGAACTACTGTATTCGACAGAACAATTAAATATCAAAAGTTTCCTTCACCCTAAAGAACGAATATAGACAAATAATGGAGTAAGGCAGTGACACGAAGTCCGCATGTTAGCGTAACGAGCGCAGCTATGAAAGTACTCACTTGCCAGAGACAGCGAATATAAACAAACAAAAGAGTGGAGCAAGGCGGTGATATCGGCGTGTTTTGGAGAGATAACGCGAGACAGAATATAAAAATATCCTATCGTAGCAGCAGTAGTAATAGTGGCTATAATCCCGTCGCTTATCTGTGTTTCACCGAGAATTAGCGTTTCCGGTTATCTTAGCGTGCTCTCTTTATAGCTTCATTTTTTGTCGCTTGTTAATAAATCACACACACACACACACGTACGCACGCACACCTACTCTGTAATTACTAACAGTTGAACGTCGGTCTTCATTGAGAATGTTTGCCGCCGCGGATTATTTCGCGAGCTATAACTCAGAGCTAATTAAACTGCAGCGAAGCTATCGGAAATAAAAACAAGATACGTTATAATAAACGAGATACAACAAAAGCCTTTGTGGGCTGCAATCTGTATCTATTAATTATAAACAAACATGTTAAATAATAATAATAGCACTTGCAGCAATGGTGTTGTTTAAAGACGAGGCACACTGGCATGTAGGTATATTGGATTATGAATGCCATTCTTACGTCCCCATTGGCAGAGAGCATTCTGTATGTGCAGCTACCTGCAAAAGATTCTGCTGAACCCCACACACTTGTCCCTTACCAATATTCTTAGAAAATTGTATGGTTTCTTATGATGAAGGCCGATTAGAGAACGATATATCTGAAAACCGAATAGAGAATACCATGTGAAAGTAATATATTGTATACTAAAATGGATAGCATAAAAAGCCTCTCCATGAAAGAGTGTATAAACGTGCTGAAATTGGCGATAATCGATCAAGCGGTTTTACAGATTTACGGAAAAACATTCGCCTGTAGAAAAGTGAGTAGAGAAAGGGATGTGACTGTAATACTTAGTATTTCTATTTCAAACATACAGAAAAGTTAGGGGGAATTAAAAATTTTTTCAGGAAAGATCCAGATCGATAGAGCCGTTTCCGAGATACGTGAAATATACGAGAATTGCTCGTGTAGATAAGATGAGGCATGTGGAAGAGGGGTGAAAGGAATGCAATCCAGTATTTGCCCCCACCACCTACATCTAAGATTCTGTTTGATTATGCATCTTCTAAAACAAGGTAAGTTTCAAGGCGTGCAGTGGCGGAACCGAATAGAAACATGATGTTTTCGTTTATTATTACTTTATTTTATTTTGCTATAATAAACAATGCCTTATTTTTACTAGGAACACAAAAAATACTTATGTTCCCTTTTGTTTTTGCGACATGAATCCGCCACTGATATAGTCTGAGGGACTCACCGGTTCACTGAGATACAATCTCATTTCCACGTGGAGACCTGCAGTGTTGCCAATATGGTCATCAATACTCCAGACATAAACGTTTGAGTTCATGTCACGTGAGCGAAAACTTGCAGACCTATTAGCCTACTGTCCAACAGCCAAATTGTCTAGCCTGCCTCGTCTGGAAGGTAACCTTTCCCTTTGGCCATAATCCTCGGCCTACCTCTACGTTCATCAACTCTTACTTTTAGTATAAAAGTTTTAACAACTCTGAAGGTCCAATCTTGGCTCTCCGCACACAATTAGCGATAACTGACCTGAGGAGTAAATTATTTATTTATCAGTGTCACTAATGTGGCGACTTTTATTTACGTTTCCATAGCAACGGCTTTTCCCTCTTACCCTTAATTTGCTTGACATCTATCATGTATCTTGTGTAGCAGAGTGGACGGGGTTAAATGTACCATGTAGGGGAAATGACACATTATGTCACTTCTCCCCATCTATGCATAAGATGTTTTCGATTAAGACAAACTAGATTAAGAGAAGATTTTTAGATAAAGTAAGATTGGTTTAAAAAATTAAATAATTTTTTAATACATTTCGCTTTAACATCAATACATTTTTGCATTCCATAAAGGCAATGCATAAAGCAATGATGTCACTCTTCCTCGGACACAGGTTTTTATAATGTTCCACTGTTTCATATGATAACATCTAGATACTCATTTGTTAGCTTTGTCGAATGCGACGATGCGTTATCATGATGTGTTCCATGCAAGCGGAGGTTAGTTTCCCTTGTGTGTCAGGTATTCTAGGTGTTGACGGTCTGCCAGACCGCGCGCCACAGTGTGCCAACTCTTCTGTACCCTAAATCAACCAGCGAGCGAGAGAGAGAGCGCTCTTCATGAAAAGCAATTTCCGGAATGAGACGGTAAGACTGCGGCGCGCTTGATTAAAAAGAGACATAATTGGTATCAAGTATCAAAGAGCAACGGGCAATTTTACATCGATTGCCTCGCAGCGATCCAACAGAGTTCTGCGAACACAACAGATTTCCACGACCATTAACAGAATTACTTAATCCTACTTCTGGAACACAGAGATCAGGTTACTGCTCGTACCTACTCCACTAGGACTGCACAAGAGTAACATTCCATCAGGTTACTATGGAAACAGTACTACGTGTTGTTATATTCCAGGAAACAACTGCACTATATTAACTGTTTCCATGGTAACTAGGACTGCACAAGAGTAACATTCCATCAGGTTACTATGGAAACAGTACTACGTATTGTTATATTCCAGGAAACAACTGCACTATATTAACTGTTTCCGTGGTAACTAGGACTGCACAAGAGTAACATTCCATCAGGTTACTATGGAAACAGTACTACGTGTTGTTATATTCCAGGAAACAACTGCACTATATTAACTGTTTCCATGGTAACTAGGACTGCACAAGAGTAACATTCCATCAGGTTACTATGGAAACAGTACTACGTATTGTTATATTCCAGGAAACAACTGCACTATATTAACTGTTTCCGTGGTAACTAGGACTGGACAAGAATAACATTCCATCAGGTTACTATGGAAACAGTACTACCTGTTGTTATATTCCAGGAAACAACTGCACTATATTAACTGTTTCCGTGGTAACTAGGACTGGACAAGAATAACATTCCATCAGGTTACTATGGAAACAGTACTACCTGTTGTTATATTCCAGGAAACAACTGCACTATATTAACTATTTCCATGGTAACTAGGACTGCACAAGAATAACATTCCATCAGGTTACTATGGAAACAGTACTACGTGTTGTTATATTCCAGGAAACAACTGCACTATATTAACTGTTTCCATGGTAACTAGGAGTGGACAAGAATAACATTCCATCAGGTTACTATGGAAACAGTACTACGTGTTGTTATATTCCAGGAAACAACTGCACTATATTAACTGTTTCCATGGTAACTAGGACTGGACAAGAATAACATTCCATCAGGTTACTATGGAAACAGTACTACGTGTTGTTATATTCCAGGAAACAACTGCACTATATTAACTGTTTCCATGGTAACTAGGTCTGGACAAGAATAACATTCCATCAGGTTACTATGGAAACAGTACTACGTGTTGTTATATTCCAGGAAACAACTGCACTATATGTATTAACTGTTTCCATGGTAACTTTAGTGGAAGATTATAATTATAAGGTCAGCATATAGGTAGTTATTTGTAGGGAAGTGATCATGTTCCCTTCTTGATGTGTTGCAGGCCTAATGCTGGTGTCCGGGTTCGACTCTCACCATCACCGAGGACCCTCCTTCTTGTTAGAGCCTCCACAACGTCTCGAGTTCTCCAACTCCAGTGGCGGCTGGTTGGACTGTTCTGCCTCTGGTAGCCCCGCGCCCTCTATAGATTGGGTTTCCGTGGACGGGTCGCCTCTGGGGGACGTGCAAGGCGTGAGACGGGTTCTCCGTAACGGGACCCTGGTGCTCCTGCCGTTCCCGCCAGCAGCATATCGTCAGGACATCCACAACACGGTCTACCGCTGCGTCGCCAGCAACTCTGTGGGCAGGGTCATATCCAGGGACGTCCAAGTCAGGGCAGGTAAGTCCTCCAACGAACGCATCCAATACTTATCGATACGCCTGACTCAATCGATTTCAAATGACTTCACTCAAGCCTCCATGTCATTTACTTGAGGGGAAGAAAAGTGAAAATCGTCGAGCGCAACATTAGCAATAATGGCGCGGCGCGGAGATTCACTTGTCGTTCTCGAAATGCTCTCACAGGCTGTTTCAAAAGTGCGGTCACAATCGCTCCAAGTATTCGATGAAGAATTGTTCCTTACTTTTCCGTTTCCTTCGCTGCAGGGTTGTATTGTGTTGCCAGTGTACAAAGCTAGCGCTCCATGAGCGCTCCATGCTCACGTCTCATTGACTAATTAGTTTTTCATATGACAACCGTATTAAGAGAACGGAACCTGAAACCTACAAAAATTTATCTCAACTAACACGAAGAAGATATAGGAATAAGAGTTTGTAAGAATGGTTAGTACAAGAGTAGAGAAAGTCATGTGAGTGCAACACATCAGGTTTTTCATTAATAAAATTACATTCCAAACCAATATTTTCATTGAATGTATTAGGTGACCATTAGAGACAGTAAAATAAAGTTTTATTGAAATCGTGTTGGAACATATAAAACCTAAAATGTTCGTTTTATGTAAACTTCAATACGTATATGTGTAAATGGCAGTATATAACGGAAATATTAATATAAATGAGTCGGAAAACTGATATCCCCATTAAAAAACAAACAAAAAAAGTCATCATCATCATTTCCGCTGTTTGCATCATTCAAATAGAGTGTTCATTGTGGAAGGGAATTATTGATATGGTAGGTCATGCATGACGGGACCGCCAGCGCGCAATAAACGGACATGGGTGTTGGTCTTCTCCTAGGTGTGCAATGCATGATGGTGATTCGCAGAAAAAACATTACACTCCCTATCGAGGTACACAAGGAATCTCATTTCAACCACAAATTCGGAATGGAATATTACCGAAAATACACGTTTTGATGCCCTCTGAACCTCACTATACGATGTAGAGAAAGCAAAAAGTAGATCAAAATTTCAGATTGTCAAGCTGGAGTTTAAATTTTAAATATAGAGTGTGTTGTCGAAACGCTCATCTTTAAAGAGGCAGCATGTATAAAAAACAGGAAAGCAATAAACGTGGAAATCGATGCGTGTGTGTCCTCAGGGATCGCATCTATCCCCACGTATGTTTTAATATTTCGTGCAACTACGTGGCTGTCCCACTAATTAAATGCATTATTCGTCCTGGTGCAGAGAAATGATTAAGTTAACGAAATGTTCTAGCACCTCGCAGTCAGATAAGTAGTGTGGCAGGCTGCATAACTCGCACTAGTGGACGGGGCAGCCGATAAGCTCATAGAATATACCAACTCTTTCAAAATATCCCTCATCTTAAGCTTCAGACGTCTGTCAGGGAACACAGGAACCTATGTACCAGACAGAGTGAACACCTGCAAGTATGAGAGTGAGGACATACAAGTCAATGTCTAGAGTCAGACGTCTGTCAGGGAACACATGAACCTATGTACCAGACAGAGTGAACACCTGCAAGTATGAGAGTGAGGACTTACAAGTCAGTGTCTAGAGTCAGACATCTGTCAGGGAACACAGGAACCTATGTACCAGACAGAGTGAACACCTGCAAGTATGAGAGTGAGGACATACAAGTCAGTGTCTAGAGTCAGACGTCTGTCAGGGAACACAGGAACCTATGTACCAGACAGAGTGAACACCTGCAAGTATGAGAGTGAGGACTTACAAGTCAGTGTCTAGAGTCAGACGTCTGTCAGGGAACGCAGGACCCTATGTACCAGACAGAGTGAACACCTGCAAGTATGAGAGTGAGGACATACAAGTCAGTGTCTAGAGTCAGACGCCTGTCAGGGAACACAGGAACCTATGTACCAGACGGAGTGAACACCTGCAAGTATGAGAGTGAGGACTTACAAGTCAGTGTCTAGAGTCAGACGTCTGTCAGGGAACACAGGAACCTATGTACCAGACAGAGTGAACACCTGCAAGTATGAGAGTGAGGACTTACAAGTCAGTGTCTAGAGTCAGACGTCTGTCAGGGAACACAGGAACCTATGTACCAGACAGAGTGAACACTTGCAAGTATGAGAGTGAGGACTTACAAGTCAGTGTCTAGGGTCAGACGTCTGTCAGGGAACACAGGAACCTATGTACCAGACAGAGTGAACACCTGCAAGTATGAGAGTGAGGACTTACAAGTCAGTGTCTAGAGTCAGACGTCTGTCAGGGAACACATGAACCTATGTACCAGACAGAGTGAACACCTGCAAGTATGAGAGTGAGGACTTACAAGTCAGTGTCTAGAGTCAGACGTCTGTCAGGGAACACAGGAACCTATGTACCAGACAGAGTGAACACCTGCAAGTATGAGAGTGAGGACATACAAGTCAATGTCTAGAGTCAGACGTCTGTCAGGGAACACATGAACCTATGTACCAGACAGAGTGAACACCTGCAAGTATGAGAGTGAGGACTTACAAGTCAGTGTCTAGAGTCAGACGTCTGTCAGGGAACACAGGAACCTATGTACCAGACAGAGTGAACATCTGCAAGTATGAGAGTGAGAACTTACAAGTCAGTGTCTAGAGTCAGACGTCTGTCAGGGAACACAGGAACCTATGTACCAGACAGAGTGAACACCTGCAAGTATGAGAGTGAGGACTTACAAGTCAGTGTCTAGAGTCAGACGTCTGTCAGGGAACACAGGAACCTATGTACCAGACAGAGTGACCACCTGCAAGTATGAGAGTGAGGACTTACAAGTCAGTGTCTAGAGTCAGACGTCTGTCAGGGAACACAGGAACCTATGTACCAGACAGAGTGAACACCTGCAAGTATGAGAGTGAGGACATACAAGTCAGTGTCTAGAGTCAGACGTCTGTCAGGGAACACATGAACCTATGTACCAGACAGAGTGAACACCTGCAAGTATGAGAGTGAGGACTTACAAGTCAGTGTCTAGAGTCAGACGTCTGTCAGGGAACACAGGAACCTATGTACCAGACGGAGTGAACACCTGCAAGTATGAGAGTGAGGACTTACAAGTCAGTGTCTAGAGTCAGACGTCTGTCAGGGAACACAGGAACCTATGTACCAGACAGAGTGAACACCTGCAAGTATGAGAGTGAGGACTTACAAGTCAGTGTCTAGAGTCAGACGTCTGTCAGGGAACACAGAAACCTATGTACCAGACAGAGTGACCACCTGCAAGTATGAGAGTGAGGACTTACAAGTCAGTGTCTAGAGTCAGACGTCTGTCAGGGAACACAGGAACCTATGTACCACACAGAGTGAACACCTGCAAGTATGAGAGTGAGGACTTACAAGTCAGTGTCTAGAGTCAGACGTCTGTCGGGGAACACAGGAACCTATGTACCAGACAGAGTGAACACCTGCAAGTATGAGAGTGAGGACTTACAAGTCAGTGTCTAGGGTCAGACGTCTGTCGGGGAACACAGGAACCTATGTATCAGACAGAGTGAACACCTGCAAGTATGAGAGTGAGGACCTACAAGTCAGTGTCTAGAGTCAGACGTCTGTCAGGGAACACAGGAACCTATGTACCAGACAGAGTGAACACCTGCAAGTATGAGAGTGAGGACTTACAAGTCAGTGTCTAGAGTCAGACGTCTGTCAGGGAACACAGGAACCTATGTACCAGACAGAGTGACCACCTGCAAGTATGAGAGTGAGGACTTACAAGTCAGTGTCTAGAGTCAGACGTCTGTCAGGGAACACAGGAACCTATGTACCACACAGAGTGAACACCTGCAAGTATGAGAGTGAGGACTTACAAGTCAGTGTCTAGAGTCAGACGTCTGTCGGGGAACACAGGAACCTATGTACCAGACAGAGTGAACACCTGCAAGTATGAGAGTGAGGACTTACAAGTCAGTGTCTAGGGTCAGACGTCTGTCGGGGAACACAGGAACCTATGTATCAGACAGAGTGAACACCTGCAAGTATGAGAGTGAGGACTTACAAGTCAGTGTCTAGGGTCAGACGTCTGTCAGGGAACACAGGAACCTATGTACCAGACAGAGTGAACACCTGCAAGTATGAGAGTGAGGACTTACAAGTCAGTGTCTAGAGTCAGACGTCTGTCAGGGAACACAGGAACCTATGTACCAGACAGAGTGAACACCTGCAAGTATGAGAGTGAGGACTTACAAGTCAGTGTCTAGGGTCAGACGTCTGTCAGGGAACACAGGAACCTATGCACCAGACAGAGTGAACACCTTCAAGTATGAGAGTGAGGACTTACAAGTCAGTGTCTAGAGTCAGACGCCTGTCAGGGAACACAGGAACCTATGTACCAGACAGAGTGAATACCTGCAAGTATGAGAGTGAGGACTTACAAGTCAGTGTCTAGAGTCAGACGTCTGTCAGGGAACACAGGAACCTATGCACCAGACAGAGTGAACACCTTCAAGTATGAGAGTGAGGACTTACAAGTCAGTGTCTAGAGTCAGACGCCTGTCAGGGAACACAGGAACCTATGTACCAGACAGAGTGAACACCTGCAAGTATGAGAGTGAGGACTTACAAGTCAGTGTCTAGGGTCAGATGTCTGTCAGGGAACACAGGAACCTATGTACCAGACAGAGTGAACACCTGCAAGTATGAGAGTGAGGACTTACAAGTCAGTGTCTAGAGTCAGACGTCTATCAGGGAACACAGGAACCTATGTACCAGACAGAGTGAACACCTGCAAGTATGAGAGTGAGGACTTACAAGTCAGTGTCTAGGGTCAGATGTCTGTCAGGGAACACAGGAACCTATGTACCAGACAGAGTGAACACCTGCGAGTATGAGAGTGAGGACTTACAAGTCAGTGTCTAGAGTCAGACGCCTGTCAGGGAACACAGGAACCTATGTACCAGACAGAGTGAACACCTGCAAGTATAAGAGTGAGGACTTACAAGTCAGTGTCTAGGGTCAGACGTCTGTCAGGGAACACAGGAACCTATGCACCAGACAGAGTGAACACCTGCAAGTATGAGAGTGAGGACTTACAAGCCAGTGTCTAGGGTCAGACGTCTGTCAGGGAACACAGGAACCTATGCACCAGACAGAGTGAACACCTGCAAGTATGAGAGTGAGGACTTACAAGTCAGTGTCTAGAGTCAGACGTCTGTCAGGGAACACAGGAACCTATGAACCAGACAGAGTGAACATCTGCAAGTATGAGAGTGAGAACTTACAAGTCAGTGTCTAGAGTCAGACGTCTGTCAGGGAACACAGGAACCTATGTACCAGACAGAGTGAACACCTGCAAGTATGAGAGTGAGGACTTACAAGTCAGTGTCTAGAGTCAGACGTCTGTCAGGGAACACAGGAACCTATGTACCAGACAGAGTGACCACCTGCAAGTATGAGAGTGAGGACTTACAAGTCAGTGTCTAGAGTCAGACGTCTGTCAGGGAACACAGGAACCTATGTACCAGACAGAGTGAACACCTGCAAGTATGAGAGTGAGGACATACAAGTCAGTGTCTAGAGTCAGACGTCTGTCAGGGAACACATGAACCTATGTACCAGACAGAGTGAACACCTGCAAGTATGAGAGTGAGGACTTACAAGTCAGTGTCTAGAGTCAGACGTCTGTCAGGGAACACAGGAACCTATGTACCAGACGGAGTGAACACCTGCAAGTATGAGAGTGAGGACTTACAAGTCAGTGTCTAGAGTCAGACGTCTGTCAGGGAACACAGGAACCTATGTACCAGACAGAGTGAACACCTGCAAGTATGAGAGTGAGGACTTACAAGTCAGTGTCTAGAGTCAGACGTCTGTCAGGGAACACAGAAACCTATGTACCAGACAGAGTGACCACCTGCAAGTATGAGAGTGAGGACTTACAAGTCAGTGTCTAGAGTCAGACGTCTGTCAGGGAACACAGGAACCTATGTACCACACAGAGTGAACACCTGCAAGTATGAGAGTGAGGACTTACAAGTCAGTGTCTAGAGTCAGACGTCTGTCGGGGAACACAGGAACCTATGTACCAGACAGAGTGAACACCTGCAAGTATGAGAGTGAGGACTTACAAGTCAGTGTCTAGGGTCAGACGTCTGTCGGGGAACACAGGAACCTATGTATCAGACAGAGTGAACACCTGCAAGTATGAGAGTGAGGACTTACAAGTCAGTGTCTAGAGTCAGACGTCTGTCAGGGAACACAGGAACCTATGTACCAGACAGAGTGAACACCTGCAAGTATGAGAGTGAGGACTTACAAGTCAGTGTCTAGAGTCAGACGTCTGTCAGGGAACACAGGAACCTATGTACCAGACAGAGTGACCACCTGCAAGTATGAGAGTGAGGACTTACAAGTCAGTGTCTAGAGTCAGACGTCTGTCAGGGAACACAGGAACCTATGTACCACACAGAGTGAACACCTGCAAGTATGAGAGTGAGGACTTACAAGTCAGTGTCTAGAGTCAGACGTCTGTCGGGGAACACAGGAACCTATGTACCAGACAGAGTGAACACCTGCAAGTATGAGAGTGAGGACTTACAAGTCAGTGTCTAGGGTCAGACGTCTGTCGGGGAACACAGGAACCTATGTATCAGACAGAGTGAACACCTGCAAGTATGAGAGTGAGGACTTACAAGTCAGTGTCTAGGGTCAGACGTCTGTCAGGGAACACAGGAACCTATGTACCAGACAGAGTGAGCACCTGCAAGTATGAGAGTGAGGACTTACAAGTCAGTGTCTAGAGTCAGACGTCTGTCAGGGAACACAGGAACCTATGTACCAGACAGAGTGAACACCTGCAAGTATGAGAGTGAGGACTTACAAGTCAGTGTCTAGGGTCAGACGTCTGTCAGGGAACACAGGAACCTATGCACCAGACAGAGTGAACACCTTCAAGTATGAGAGTGAGGACTTACAAGTCAGTGTCTAGAGTCAGACGCCTGTCAGGGAACACAGGAACCTATGTACCAGACAGAGTGAATACCTGCAAGTATGAGAGTGAGGACTTACAAGTCAGTGTCTAGAGTCAGACGTCTGTCAGGGAACACAGGAACCTATGCACCAGACAGAGTGAACACCTTCAAGTATGAGAGTGAGGACTTACAAGTCAGTGTCTAGAGTCAGACGCCTGTCAGGGAACACAGGAACCTATGTACCAGACAGAGTGAACACCTGCAAGTATGAGAGTGAGGACTTACAAGTCAGTGTCTAGGGTCAGATGTCTGTCAGGGAACACAGGAACCTATGTACCAGACAGAGTGAACACCTGCAAGTATGAGAGTGAGGACTTACAAGTCAGTGTCTAGAGTCAGACGTCTATCAGGGAACACAGGAACCTATGTACCAGACAGAGTGAACACCTGCAAGTATGAGAGTGAGGACTTACAAGTCAGTGTCTAGAGTCAGACGCCTGTCAGGGAACACAGGAACCTATGTACCAGACAGAGTGAACACCTGCGAGTATGAGAGTGAGGACTTACAAGTCAGTGTCTAGAGTCAGACGCCTGTCAGGGAACACAGGAACCTATGTACCAGACAGAGTGAACACCTGCAAGTATAAGAGTGAGGACTTACAAGTCAGTGTCTAGGGTCAGACGTCTGTCAGGGAACACAGGAACCTATGTACCAGACAGAGTGAACACCTGCAAGTATGAGAGTGAGGACTTACAAGTCAGTGTCTAGAGTCAGACGCCTGTCAGGAAACACAGGAACCTATGTACCAGACAGAGTGAACACCTGCAAGTATGAGAGTGAGGACTTACAAGCCAGTGTCTAGGGTCAGACGTCTGTCAGGGAACACAGGAACCTATGCACCAGACAGAGTGAACACCTGCAAGTATGAGAGTGAGGACTTACAAGTCAGTGTCTAGAGTCAGACGTCTGTCAGGGAACACAGGAACCTATGAACCAGACAGAGTGAACATCTGCAAGTATGAGAGAGAGGATCGTTCGATTGTTTTGAAGATTTCCTAACGCTCAAAGAATGGGAAAAAACAAAGTGATGTTCGCTTCACTTTAAAAACGCTCTTGGTATACATGTTGTTATACCTTATGGTTGTACTATTAATGTGAACATTTGTTATAAGTGTTTGTATTTGAGTGTTGAGTTTGTTAGATATGTACCTAGTTGTTAGTGTTTGGCACCCACGATAGCAGTCGCAGAGTCGAGACTCTGAATGTGATAGTTACTGATAAAGGAGAAGAAGAAGAAAGGAAAATGAACACAAATAGTGTTGTTAAGGGAGGGCTGTCAACAGTCTGAGAGGTTGCTATAGCAACACAAGACAGGCGAAGAGAGAGACGAGAAAAATGAACGGCTCCCTTCAAGATTTGAGATAGCTCACAGTCATTCGTTTGTTTCGTTCTACAGGAGGCCTTGCCGAAAAGTTACCCACTCAGATGTTTACTGCATCAGGAAACACAGGTCAGGTACACTCACATTACTTTCTCCACTCGCTATCGTTTATTTTAAATAATACTGCTCTCAGAAGGTGTAAGAAGGATCAGGAGACAATCTTTCGAATTATCAAAGTGCCATAAACAATTCAAACGTGAAACAAAGAATACCTTAGAGATGGTTAATGGTATAAAATCATTTATTTCGTATAAATTGTACGTTTTAACACACAAAAAAACAACGGTCGGGTAAACACGTCATAACAATTAGTGACAGAAACAAAAGGAGTTTTCTAGATTATTCGAGAAGTGTCTGGCACCCGGCGGATTTGTAGAGGTTCGAGAAGGGACCGTGTTACGTCATCTACGCTAATACAAATAAGCAAAGCAACGACGTGAGTGTGTCGTGAAGGAACATAGTGAAGTACTTAGTGAGTGTTGAGTGATTGTATAGCCGGAACGTAAATATAAGACTTCGTCCATGTCACCGATGATGTCCACTACAGTTGTAGACGAAACGTCTGGATGTAGTTACTCTAATAGATCAAGGAAAATCTGCCCGGAAGTTTAGTTATGGGTAACGTAAAACAATAAATTGCACGCACACGTTACAAGAATTGAAGTACAAAATCACGTGATCAATACAGGCAATCAGTCAACATGAACTTGTGCGAGAAAACCGAAATTGTTAGGAGATATAGCGAATATCAATTTCAACATCTGTTATGATGCAGGTAGCCGTGTTCCGTTGCCTCTCTGGCGGAGAGCGCGCCGGTCCTCGCGCGCTCCCTTACCTCCATGGGGCGGTTCGGCTTGTCAAAAAACTCACGGTTTTACACAATTCCTTTACTCGTTTTAAAGGTTTTCTCGCACTATAAAATATATACTGTAATTAATTGGAAATAAAAAATATTTTATAGCCCACCTGTGTGTCAAGAGGTCGCCAGTTCCAATCTAGGTTACGATAACTAATTTCAGGATAAGTTTTCCCCTTATATGAATGTGGAGCAAGTTTAACCGAACAGGTTAAATAACGTTAAACGTTAAAAACGTACATTTTAAAACTTTATTTGAACTCATTATTTTCGTTTGAAACGCGTTCTAATATCGCCTTCATTTAAACTGCGGTGCCGTGCATTGTTACGCCATTCACTATATCCGCACAATCTTTTAACATAGCTAAAAACTTTTTACCAAGTCTGCAAACTTAAAAGGAAAAGGTTTGTCGGAGTAATTAATTCAGTGATATGCCGCCAGATGGTACAAAAGTTCGCAATTGCGTCACACAAAGTAATTTTCTATGTGGAGGAAAGACGAAGAGGCATTGTTGCGGCCGTGTTTGCAACAATGGAGCGCCGCTACTCCAACCAATCCCATGTCAGCTGTAGTTATTGGATTTCACAGTAGAGGACGACGTTGTTGGACCGACGCCAAACCAATTATTTGCTTAGGAGCGCCGGGGTGCACCGTCTTTCTCACCACCAGCCCCTCAAAAATATAATAAAAACGTCATATAACAGTCTTTTGTTTTCTTTTGCTAGCCGCCGTCGTCTTCTGGATAAGAGACAATAGAAATGTCCAGGACAGGATTACCAACACACGTGAAGAAAATACCACTAGACTCCAGAGAGAGACAGAGAGAGAGAGAGACAGACAGAGAACTCTGTACACTGACCAACACAAGTGCTTTACTTTAATTAAAAACAACCCGCCTGGATATCGCATTCCAACACTTAAACTCAAAACCCCACACTCACACTACTTTCTCTACTCACTCATATGATCCCTAGCATACTATAATATATATGATTTGAAATCCCCTGAATCCAAAAGAAAAAACAAAAGCATTTTTAGAAAAAGGTCCGTGTGTCTGCGGCTGTCTATGAACAGGGTAACTCAAAAGCGATAAGTCCGTTAAAAATCAAATTTGGTATTTAAGTATAACGTACTTTAGGCATGAGACAAGAAGATTTTGAAGAAAATTCCTCCACCCTAAACTACTGTTTACATACAAAAAATTTTGAAAATGTTGATATTTTCGAAAATGGCTGGAATGATTTTGACTAAAATGTCACGTATTTAAGATATTTTTATGACAAATGAAATGTGTATTTTCAATTTTCTGGCTATAGCCCATGTATGTAGTCCTCTTTACTCTGGATGACTTTTGCATAAACGGTAAACCGTAAAACATACACCAAATCTTACTATACAGATATGTAGATCTTGCTAAAACACACGATTTATGTCTCAATATAGTTTTTGTACAATGAACCATTTCGGAGATATTCGTGTCAGTTCTGGTAAACAAAGTTTCGTCAAATGGAACATAGTTTGTTTTTTTTTTTTTTTTTTTTTTTTTTTTTTTTTTTTTTTTTTTTTTGGTTAGCCGTGAAAAGAGAACGGAACCTCAAAACTAGAAGATCTGACTATCGCTCAAAGCCTAGTGTATTCCCATATTCCCCTTGTACCTACAAGAAAATAAGCAATAAGATAATTTGTACAAATGTTTGTCTCAACTAACACGAAGAAGATATAAGAATAAGAGTTTGTAAGAATAGTTAGTACAA
The DNA here is from genome assembly GCA_030765045.1 of Tenodera sinensis. NCBI lineage: Eukaryota > Metazoa > Arthropoda > Insecta > Mantodea > Mantidae > Tenodera > Tenodera sinensis. The sequence goes on from CM060966.1 coordinate 180,577,869, forward strand.
GAGTAGAGAAAGTCATGTGAGTGCAACACATCAGATTTTTATTTTATGTTATTCACACACATACATACGGACACACGCACATACACACACACAAAATCTGCGTTTGTAATGTTAATTTAGATGGTAAATTCTGATTTTAATTCTCTTATTAAATGGCGAATGTATTTTGAAATATATGAAATAATCCCATAGGCAGATTAGCGTGGATTATCTCTGAATACGAACTAGTCGCACTGCGGGGCACAAGTTGCCAACACTGGACGTCAGCTGGCCAGGGCTGCCACTTGAAACAGGCAATATCATAAATTACACCAAATGCTGGCCCCTTACAAATCATTTCGCCTCGAAGGCTTCTATAATATGGAAATTCAGCATATTATGTCTATAAATTGCGCCACATCTTGCTCGTAAAGTAACAAAAGAAGGTCTGGAATGTGATCCAGTTTCAACATTGAATATAGGTTATAAATAAATGACAATCGAGGCACTGCTACAAACTCATGCAATTGTAATTTCTCCAGCATATATATCATTTATTTTAATTTTTTTTTTTTTTTTCCCTCATTGCAGTGGTGCAACCCCATCAATATTCGCTCGTTTTTTCACTTTCTCTGCTACGTATAGTAAGCAGGAAAAGTATTCTGTTCCATCCAAAAAATTGGTACTGATATTTCCACTGAAATATATCGAGACTCCTTGAATCCAAAAACTATTTTAGAAAAACGTTTGTGTGTGTAAGAAGCGGTTTATATCCAGGAATAATTCGTTACGATTTACTGATAATTCTTTTACATCGAAATGTTGACAACACGTTTTCTAACCTTACTTTTATTAAATAATAGACGTAATTTGCAACGACAGGCAACAAAATAGTGGACTAATTCTTAACACTTGGGAATAAGTGTTTGTAGGAAAGAGAAAGTCATGTGAGTGCAACATTCTTCAAAGATATACATAAATGGAGTAGTTGATATTGAATACTTGTGTTTTCTAACGAGGGCTGTTATGTTTTGTTTGTTTCCAGTTGTGGCGCAGGCGTACAAGGTGGAGGTGGAAGTGCTAGGAGCCGCGAGGGGCTGCACCGCCGTTCTCAGATGTGTGGTCCCCAGCTTCGTCAAGGATCTCATACGTGTTGTGTCCTGGGTTCAAGAACCTACCTTCTACATCTACCCTTCACTACAGGGAGGTAAGTCTGAGAATAGGCGATATATACGTATTGGCCAAAAGAGAAAGAGGCACAGTGAGTGCATTCAGTTTGTAATACGATCTCTTCTCATGATTGGGAGTCAAAACTTACCAACTAGTGCAGCACACACCTTTGAAGGGGTTAAAATGTAAGGGGAAAACGAGTGGTAAAGCTCACAGCTCAAGAGACCCCAGAAAATAATACAAAATCCACCAAAGTTTTTCTTTTGTGCTCTTCGACTTGCATTAAGTCATGTAATATACATGTTTTTCTCAAAGTTTTATGAATTAATCCTATTACAACACACAGTTGTCTTTGTTTAGCAACCCTAGTTCATAAGAACATAATTTTACAAATCTGTCATTGTAAATTTCTAGTTTTTGCCCCAAGTTTCACATTGCTTTAAAATTAATAACTTACAAACCATTGGAGAGAAAAAAAAAAGAGTATATGAAAGATTTAACTGCTTGCTAATTTTAGGAATGTGTCACTACGTTTCCATGGGGAACTGAAATAGATTTGAGTTCTCATTCCGGATTGATACTGCGTGCAACGCGTATTCAGATCACACTGGGTCCTTGGATCCCATCATCTTAGAAGTGTAATCGGATCGAAATTTTGTTGCATGGAAACACCTACCAGATTCATGCTAACTTGTACTGTACTCATTGTAACACCTCGTCATCTTGTTTTCTTACTGAACGTGATGTACTAAAACACAACAACAAAGCCACTTTTGTTGTTTCTATAATCTAAAAACATTCACTAACCTCAAAACCTGGTTAAAATGCGCAGAAAACATTATTTACAGGTTTACCAACATAAACCAAGTGACCAACATAAAAGCTTCAGCTATTTATGCTTGAGCCTTCCGTATGCAAATCGATCTCATTCTGGATTGGACTCAAGTCGTTTTCAACTCACCATGAAAACATAAGTGTAACAAATTTCAGAATAATTTTCTGAAAATTGCGCAGTGTTGAACATTTTGAAACAGTAAATATACTCAAAAAATAGTTTACTAAAACTTCAAATTTCAAAATAAAAACATTTTGTATTCTGGTTTTCTAACCTACCTTATGTAAGCATAGACATTTCCATATAAAACTTCAGAATAGATTTTTAATTTATAAGCTCCATGTATTCTTAAAATCATGGAATTAAAAATATAAATGTTTACGATATTGATAGTGAAGTTCGGTACTGCAATTTACAGGGAAATTAGATGTAATTGTTCCTTAATTGGTGTGATAGGTATGTGCGCTATCTTCTTTCTTTATTCTATCCGCTGGCTTTACTACTGCCAACATGACACCAACAAACCCGCCATCCTAACGCTAGTATCGAGTGATTTAGTGTAGCCGAGGAATGATTTTGTTTTTTCAGCCACACACATATAGTAGGAAGAGATTTCACTGGAAAATTACGTTTTGACGTCCTCTGAACAAATAAATTGTACTTGTTGGTGTGTGTCTGTGAACAGTACAACTCAAAAAGGATAAGTTGATATTTAAATGCAGCGTGCTCCAAAGATCACACATGAACAGTTTCTAGAAAGTTCCCGCACCTCAGGGTACTCTTTACATGGAAATAGTTGCAAAAATTTTGAGTTTATAAAAGTGGCCGTAACGATATTGATTAAAATCTCATTTGTTTGAGATATTTTCATGGAAAATGAAATGTATATTTGAATCTTCTGGGAATATTCTCTTGAAGTTCTCTTCATTTTGAATGACCTTTGCATAACTGGTAAACTGTAAGATACACCAGTAACCATTTCCGAGAAAGTGTTTATATTTGTTTGAATTTTGCCATACTCACAGTTTTCTCAAATGGGAAGTCGTTTTTCGTTTCCTTATTCTGGTCATACAAAGGCAGCGGACAATTATTCAAGATAAGACTATTTCTATATATTTCTATCTCAGAGAATAAGTGTCTTACATGAGTGAGCAGAGAAAGTCATTGTAAATGAACACATTTCTTATCCGCAGCCAGGTAGGAAACAAACTCTAATTTAGATTTAAAATATGCGAATTGGTTATTTCGTCAAAAAATGTGAGGTTATACTACCAAATCTTACCTTGCTAGAAGATCCCTCACAAATTCTAGTAGTTTTATTGTTTTTGTCTTCCTCCTAACGCTTATTCTACACTAACACTGGAGAAAGGTAAAATGAACTTAAACTAACCTGCAAATTAACAAAACCTAACAACTGAGAACACTTAGCACATACTACAACCTGCTATGTTGGTATGCTACCCACTGACATAGAGTAACATCAATAGTGAATACCAACTGAAGCCAAATGCAATAGCTCAGACAATAACAAAACGGTGTTGTACAGAATAGGCTAAAACGATAGATAAGGTTTTAAAACCGGCTCACAATGTCATGGTTTTGAAACTGCATGCTTCTTACATGACCACTACAGAAAATATTATCTAGACACTCACATGACGTTTCATAATCTCAATAAATTCACTTTATTCAACAGCAGATACAAGCTTCGCTCGGCGGTTTGTTTTAGTAACTTCGTGTTTTTCCGGACAAGATCGTTATTTAGATCTAATACTTGCATTTATATTTCAACCACACAAAATTGCATGAATAGTATGTTGAAGGGTGAGTAAAGAAGGATATACGTGTTACGTAAAAGAAAAGCGATATGAATGTGATATTTCGATTGTATAATAAACTGTTTTTCAGCTATTTATGGGATACAGTTGGCGAAAAAGTCACTTAACCCTTCTGTATGTGTATTGTGTGTACAACTAAATATGTAGTTAAGCTATTTGTGTAAACATGGAGGGAATAGAAAATGATGGCGGGTTTAACTGTAAAGAAGTGGCGGCTAGTGTTTACTAGCTGGTCAGGCTAGCAGTGATTTTGTTGCTGTCTACATTTCAACGAGTGTTGTATGGGCGGCGATCGAACTGCTCGTGACAAACCGTGACGGGCCCCGCCAGCGACCCCCCCCCCCCCTCGCCATTGGCTCGGCCCTGCTCTTGTTTACTCGCAAATTAACCCACCCTCTCTCTCTGTCTCTCCCATACAGATGGAAAAAAGATATACTCCACCTGCATGCTAAACTGTGTGAGGTTGGTCCAGTACTGGTCTAGGTGTGTGTGTGTGTGTGTGTGTGTGTGTGTGTGTGTGTGTGTGTGTGTGTGTGTGTGTAACTGAGGTCTTCAAGACCCCCTTTGTGGGGGGGGGGGTAAATAATACGGTAATGTTGCACAACACGGGCTTCTTCATGCGCAATATCACCAAGGCATGCCAACTTGACACTACTAAATGTAAACAAAGGAAACGTAACAAAAGCACAAAGCGTTACGAACTGAAATTTTCTTTTTCCATATTCTCCTTTCGATGGAATTCCGCATTTCAAAGAAGGTTGAAATCAGCAGTAATTTGCGACAGTTACCTATTTCCTGTAAAATCCGATGTTTAAAGCAATCCATTTGTCAATCACTTGTATTTGTTTCATAAGCGTGCATATTATGTATATTGTACGGTTACCTACCCTGTCGCACGCATGATTTCACAATTATTTCACTATATACGGTTTATGCCACCAAAACGCAACTTTATATTTCTTTCATAAACGTATATTTACAAACTATATTCACATTTAAGCTTATCTACCTGCTACAAAAGCACATAAGCTTGTGACTCCATAGTTATTTGAGGTTATGTGATTCTCAAATTAATTTGTTTGATGGTAATATGAAGGAATGCTCATTTGTCCTGTAATTGGGTTACATTTGCGATATCTGAGGAACGCATGCGTAAGTAAAATAGAGTTCCCGCCTACTAGTAGCTGCCGAAATTTGTCATTATGAACGAGAACACAACAGAATTGCTTGCCTTCTTCGTATCTACGTCACCAATGTACACAAGTTACCTCGATTCTCATCTTTGCTCATTGCTATCTTCACAATGATGTTTTACTAGCGTCCGTCCGCTACTTTCACTTCTCATACGTTGGCGCCCTGCATTGCGGGGTCCCCAAGCCGTATTCAACATCATCATAATAAGAATATTACGGCAACTCAGCAAGGTGGCTTAGGCGGTAATCTGTGACTCACATTCGGGATATTGTGGCTTCGATTCCCGAGGTTCACTTTCCTAATCCATGCGATTTTTATTTTTCGGGTCACTAGACCAATGTTGGGAATACGAAGGTCACTAGATATGTGTTGAGACAGGAAAACTTGGCCACCCCTGGGGAAAGCTCTGTTGCTTTGTCAAAATAGCTGACCCATTGGGAGAATACTTCCGAGCAAACGCTCTTTTGCTGGTTACGTTGCCAATACTATTCGCGCTGTTTCGTCGCTGCTAATTTCTCTTATTTTCAGCTGTAAAATCGCAGTTGTGCCTAGTTTTATGTTGGAAGTAATGAATAAATGAGTGTACAAGTAGATAACCGCCACCTAGGAGTGTTGTGAAATCTGCTAGGATGCTGTGCTTGTATTTACAGGGACAGTTTTATATGTAAAACTAATTTTTATAAGATTATACAAAAAGTAAACATAGAGACTCTTAAAGCGGACACATTTGGTTTTATTGGGCCACATTGCCCCATACATGTGTGGAAATAGCATTTTTGTACTTTTTGAGCGAGTTCTTTGCTTTAATCTAGCGTAAATACACATTGCAAGGTTGGCACCATTATCCTAAGCGCGAGATATCGCTGTGAATTGTTTAATGACGTACTGGCTCGCTGCATCGTATGCCAAGGAAGGGAAATTTGGAAAATCCACACATGTAACATTTCTTATTGTAAGTTACATCATTTATTACAAACACTAACAATATTGTTTTTGCCGCGTTTCAAAGTTCTAGCTAGCAGGTTATTTCACTGTTATATTTTTACTGTCTCTGTCACGTATACGAAGGTAAAAAAAATATTGCATCCCAACCAAAATTTCAATACCAAAATTTGCGGGGAACATACAGATCCCCTGAATCTAAAATAAAGTATTTTTAGAAAAATGCCAATATTTACGTGTAAGTAGAGTAATTCAAAGTTAGCATTTAAGATGATTATGTTCGAAGAATGCACATAAAGACTTTCAATAAAATCCCCCCCCCCCCACATCTCAAACTACCTTTATATGGCAAATTTGGAAAATCTTGATTTTATTAAAAATTGCTCTAACAGTCTTCTTTTTTTTATTAAAATCGCATGTATTTATTTAATGACAAGAGAGATGTAAATCTTGTATTATCTGGGAATACTTCCTGAAATAGTCTTCATTTTCAGTTAGTTCTGTATAACTAGAAGGCCTTAAGACTTATACAAAATATTATTGTATACAAAACCTAGATATCGTTAAAACACGCATTTCACCTCAATACCTTTTCTGTGCGGTAAGCCATTTCCAAGATATTCTTTGTGTTAAGTTTAAACATATACTCTTCTCAAACAGCAAGTGGTTATTCGTTTTTTATTAGTTTTTTAATTAGAAGAGAATCTATCTACCACTTAAAGCCTACGCAATTCTAATATTCCCCTTGTACCTACAAGGAAATTAGCAATAAGATAATTTGTACAAATGTTTATCTCAACTAACACGAAGAAGATATAGGAATAAGAGTTTGTAAGAATGGTTAGTACAAGAGTGAGTAGAGAAAGTCATGTGAGTGTAGAAGTGGTTGATCTTCTGAAGATCAAACAGGTGCCGAGTCAAAGCTCTTTTAATTAAATCCTTGCTCGCGTCAGTAGAAGCGTTTTTAATAATCCTTTGTTTCATGTCTGGCACTTACAGTTTGATGGGCATTATCGTGTGCCTAATTAGAGGGAACTGTAACACACGACCCCAAAATAACATACCCCATCTAGCACGGTTCTTGAAAACACGTATAGCTAAAATATCATGTCGAGATTTCACCAGAAATATGTTTTGAGGCGTCCTGAATAAAAAAAAGAAGCATTTTTAGAAAAAGGTACGTGTGTGTGTCTGTGTGTCAGTCTGTGGACAGCATAACTCAAAAAGGAAAAGTCGGTTAAAAACCAAAGTTGGTATTTAAGTTTAATGTCTTTCAAGGATATGACACGAAGATTTTGAACAAAATAGCCCCACCCTAAACTACCCTTTACATGGAACATTTTCCGAAAATTTTGATTTTCTTGAAAATGGCTCTAACGATTTTGATTAAAATGTCATATGTTTGAGATATTTTGATGGCAAATGAAATGTATATCTTGAATTTTCTGGCTATAGCCCCTGTAGTCGTATTTACTCTGGGCGACTTTTGCATAACTGGTAAACCGTAAGAGATAGACCAAATTATACTATACAAAAAATGTAGATCTTGCTAAAATACACAATTTATGTCTCAATAAATTTTCTTGTAGGGTAAACTATTTCGGAGATATTCCTTGTTATGTGTGTGAGTTTCGGATAACTTAGAACTTTCGTGAAATGGATCATCGTTGTTCATTTTTTTATGTTAAGTGTGCAAAGACAGCAGAATCTCAAACATTTGACTATCGCACAAAGTCTACTGTATTGTAATATTCCCCTTGTACCTGCGGCCGATCCAGGAGCTCCGACTGTGTCCAACAATGAGGGTGTAGTACAATCGCCTCAGAAGTACCGCCGGTGAACGGAGGTTTAAGGAAAGCATCCTTTTTCCCTGCCATACAGCTCCTTAGACACCTGTTGACCCTGAAAGGAGCAACCCGATGAGAAGTGAAGTGAAATGGAGGGAGATGAAATTAGGGGGTTGTATACAAACTTGCCAGCGACCGGGGAGAACGCAGCAAGTTTGGCCACGGGGATCGAACCTAAATCCTCCTGGAGGTGTGGATAAGAGACGGAGCGCGTAGAGAAAGCAATGTGAAGGGTGCTGATAAAGGCTACTCAACTGTGACAAGCGTGCCTTTGTTTGCAGATATCCCGGTAATTAATGTGACGTGGTATGAAGAATTTAATTTCCGCTCATCAAGCCACGCTCTTCTTCTACCGCCGCTGCTACAAATAAAAATAACTGCCACAGTCTCGTCAAAATGTTATAAACTTCGCAGTTTTATATTCCTGTAGCTAAGGGGTTGAAAGAATAACGAGGGGTGGTTTGGAATCTCGTATCAGTCTAGTCACATCCAATATTCCATATGCCCTGATTGTCCTTCTATCCACAGGGGGATGAAAATAAGATATAAGGGTAGTTTTTACTTTCTGTACTGCGTATACTGTTCTATTTCACCCCAAATGTCTATGTCGATATTTCATCGGAAGTATGTGTTCTGAGCCCCCCCTAAATCAAAAAGTAAAAGCATTTTTAGAAAAATGTGTCTGTCAGTGTGCCAGTATGTGGACAGCATAACTCAAAAACGAAAGTTGCTATTTAAGTTCAACATATTTTATGGATGCGACATAAAATACAGCACCCATAGATGTCGCTGAACAATGTTGTGTTGTTTCAGACGGGAAGTACCATCTGCTGCCGACAGGGGAGCTGCTAGTCCACAACGTGGAGTTCAGCGACCAATTCCCGTCGTTCAGATGTCGGACAATGCATCGACTGACTCGGCAGGTTGTCGTCAGCTCTCCAGCCAACGTGAGGATAACAGGTTCGTAACCTTCATGTATACTATATGCATTCTATGGCAGATACAAAGTTTAATGGCACGTGGCAGGAGGAGGTGCTCTACACAAAGTCCAATCATAGACTCGCCACGTCTTGCTGTAGTGGTCATTGATTAACCAGCATTAAGATTTGTGTGTGTGTCTGTGTGTGTGTGTGTGTGTGTGTGTGTGTGTGTGCGTGTGTCTGTGATAGAAGGGACTTTGTTAGGATTCTTGGTCGTATTACAGGGAAGTGCTTGCCCTGCATGGCACTGCCGGCTAATCATTTGAGGCAGTCTTTTGATACAGTACGTGTAGAACTTAAGGAATTCTCACCCTGAGTACCAAGTCCAGCTGCTGAGCATAGATATTGGTTTATGTCTATGTTATTCAAAAGAGAGTTAGGGGAAATTGCGATCCCAACCACCAATATTGTTTGAGGTACTGATTAAACTAAGTGTCATTGCCTCTATCACAGTAGGCTACCAAGATTCGATATTGCAATGGTCACAGACAAAATATCTTTGCTGCTCATCTCGTTACATCATGTCGGTGAAAATATTTGAATCAACAATGATCTCCGGCGCTTAACAATGTCTAGAAGATTCTTGTCCTTGATAGAGCAAGTGATACTGTATCTCAGGGTATGCGTGGGTGCACTGCAGCAGTAAGGTCAGAACCTGGTGGAGCGTACGTTGTGGCCATCGACAGAGAAGCAAGAAGACGATCCAACAGTTCGTATGGAATCAGCAGACAACAGCGTACCATGCATCGCTCACCTCAGTGAGAGATATAACATAAAGATCTCCTTGGGGGTCTTGGATATTGTTATAAACCTACCAGCGACTATCTAGATCAACTTACAGTTACCATCAAAGAGCTTGAGAACATTTGTGTTAGCATTCTAAAGGATTCTGTGATAATGTTAAATAATCGCTTATTGTGAGTACTAATATCATGAAAGACTGTAGACTGTGTTAACATCAGTAAAAGAGAACTGTGTATTTGTGTAATTAGTGTATGAGAGAGAGACAGAGAAAGTGAAGAAAGACAGTGAAAGGAGTGAGTCAAGGTTATGAGAAGTAAACAGTTGTGAGTTGTAATATCATGAAAGACTGTAGACTGTGTTAACATCAGTAAAAGAGAACTGTGTATTTGTGTAATTAGTGTATGAGAGAGAGACAGAGAAAGTGAAGAAAGACAGTGAAAGGAGTGAGTCAAGGTTATGAGAAGTAAACAGTTGTGAGTTGTAATATCATGAAAGACTGCAGACTGTGTTAATATCAGTAAAAGAGAACTGTGTATTTGTGTAATTATTGTATGAGAGAGAGACAGAGAAAGTGAAGAAAGACAGTGAAAGGAATGAGTCAAGGTTATGAGAAGTAAACAGTTGTGAGTTGTAATATCATGAAAGACTGTAGACTGGTTAACATCAGTAAAAGAGAACTGTGTATTTGTGTAATTAGTGCATGAGAGAGAGACAGAGAAAGTGAAGAAAGACAGTGAAAGGAGTGAGTCAAGGTTATGAGAAGTAAACAGTTGTGAGTTGTAATATCATGAAAGACTGTAGACTGTGTTAACATCAGTAAAAGAGAACTGTGTATTTGTGTAATTAGTGTATGAGAGAGAGACAGAGAAAGTGAAGAAAGACAGTGAAAGGAGTGCGTCAAGGTTATGAGAAGTAAACAGTTGTGAGTTGTAATATCATGAAAGACTGTAGACTGTGTTAACATCAGTAAAAGAGAACTGTGTATTTGTGTAATTAGTGTATGAGAGAGAGACAGAGAAAGTGAAGAAAGACAATGAAAGGAGTGAGTCAAGGTTATGAGAAGTAAACAGTTGTGAGTTGTAATATCATGAAAGACTGTAGACTGTGTTAACATCAGTAAAAGAGAACTGTGTATTTGTGTAATTAGTGTATGAGAGAGAGACAGAGAAAGTGAAGAAAGGCAGTGAAAGGAGTGAGTCAAGGTTATGAGAAGTAAACAGTTGTGAGTTGTAATATCATGAAAGACTGTAGACTGTGTTAACATCAGTAAAAGAGAACTGTGTATTTGTGTAATTAGTGTATGAGAGAGAGACAGGAGTGAGTCAAGGTTATGAGAAGTAAACAGTTGTGAGTTGTAATATCATGAAAGACTGTAGAATGTGTTAACATCAGTAAAAGAGAACTGTGTATTTGTGTAATTAGTGTATGAGAGACAGAGAAAGTGAAGAAAGACAGTGAAAGGAGTGCGTCAAGGTTATGAGAAGTAAACAGTTGTGAGTTGTAATATCATGAAAGACTGTAGACTGTGTTAACATCAGTAAAAGAGAACTGTGTATTTGTGTAATTAGTGTATGAGAGAGAGACAGAGAAAGTGAAGAAAGACAGTGAAAGGAGTGAGTCAAGGTTATGAGAAGTAAACAGTTGTGAGTTGTAATATCATGAAAGACTGTAGACTGTGTTAACATCAGTAAAAGAGAACTGTGTATTTGTGTAATTAGTGTATGAGAGAGAGACAGAGAAAGTGAAGAAAGACAGTGAAAGGAGTGAGTCAAGGTTATGAGAAGTAAACAGTTGTGAGTTGTAATATCATGAAAGACTGTAGACTGTGTTAACATCAGTAAAAGAGAACTGTGTATTTGTGTCATTAGTGTATGAGAGAGAGAGACAGAGAAAGTGAAGAAAAACAGTGAAAGGAGTGAGTCAAGGTTATGAGAAGTAAACAGTTGTGAGTTGTAATATCATGAAAGACTGTAGACTGTGTTAACATTAGTAAAAGAGAACTGTATATTTGTGTAATTAGTGTATGAGAGACAGAGAAAGTGAAGAAAGACAGTGAAAGGAGTGAGTCAAGGTTATGAGAAGCAAACAGTTGTGAGTTGTAATATCATGAAAGACTGTAGACTGTGTTAACATCAGTAAAAGAGAACTGTGTATTTGTGTAATTAGTGTATGAGAGAGAGACAGAGAAAGTGAAGAAAGACAGTGAAAGGAGTGAGTCAAGGTTATGAGAAGCAAACAGCTGTGAGTTGCAATATCATGAAAGACTGTAGACTGTGTTAACATCAGTAAAAGAGAACTGTGTATTTGTGTAATTAGTGTATGAGAGAGAGAGAGACAGAGAAAGTGAAGAAAGACAATGAAAGGAGTGCGTCAAGGTTCTGAGAAGTAAACAGTTGTGAGTTGTAATATCATGAAAGACTGTAGACTGTGTTAACATCAGTAAAAGAGAACTGTGTATTTGTGTAATTAGTGTATGAGAGAGAGACAGAGAAAGTGAAGAAAGACAGTGAAAGGAGTGAGTCAAGGTTATGAGAAGTAAACAGTTGTGAGTTGTAATATCATGAAAGACTGTAGACTGTGTTAACATCAGTAAAAGAGAACTGTGTATTTGTGTAATTAGTGTATGAGAGAGAGACAGAGAAAGTGAAGAAAGACAATGAAAGGAGTGAGTCAAGGTTCTGAGAAGTAAACAGTTGTGAGTTGTAATATCATGAAAGACTGTAGACTGTGTTAACATCAGTAAAAGAGAACTGTGTATTTGTGTAATTAGTGTATGAGAGACAGAGAAAGTGAAGAAAGACAGTGAAAGGAGTGAGTCAAGGTTATGAGAAGTAAACAGTTGTGAGTTGTAATATCATGAAAGACTGTAGACTGTGTTAACATCAGTAAAAGAGAACTGTGTATTTGTGTAATTAGTGTATGAGAGAGATACAGAGAAAGTGAAGAAAGACAGTGAAAGGAGTGAGTCAAGGTTATGAGAAGTAAACAGTTGTGAGTTGTAATATCATGAAAGACTGTAGACTGTGTTAACATCAGTAAAAGAGAACTGTGTATTTGTGTAATTAGTGTATGAGAGAGAGACAGAGAAAGTGAAGAAAGACAGTGAAAGGAGTGAGTCAAGGTTATGAGAAGTAAACAGTTGTGAGTTGTAATATCATGAAAGACTGTAGACTGTGTTAACATCAGTAAAAGAGAACTGTGTATTTGTGTAATTAGTGTATGGGAGAGAGACAGAGAAAGTGAAGAAAGACAATGAAAGGAGTGAGTCAAGGTTATGAGAAGTAAACAGTTGTGAGTTGTAATATCATGAAAGACTGTAGACTGTGTTAACATCAGTAAAAGAGAACTGTGTATTTGTGTAATTAGTGTATGAGAGAGAGACAGAGAAAGTGAAGAAAGACAGTGAAAGGAGTGAGTCAAGGTTATGAGAAGTAAACAGTTGTGAGTTGTAATATCATGAAAGACTGTAGACTGTGTTAACATCAGTAAAAGAGAACTGTGTATTTGTGTAATTAGTGTATGAGAGACAGAGAAAGTGAAGAAAGACAGTGAAAGGAGTGAGTCAAGGTTATGAGAAGTAAACAGTTGTGAGTTGTAATATCATGAAAGACTGTAGACTGTGTTAACATCAGTAAAAGAGAACTGTGTATTTGTGTAATTAGTGTATGAGAGAGAGACAGAGAAAGTGAAGAAAGACAGTGAAAGGAGTGAGTCAAGGTTATGAGAAGTAAACAGTTGTGAGTTGTAATATCATGAAAGACTGTAGACTGTGTTAACATCAGTAAAAGAGAACTGTGTATTTGTGTAATTAGTGTATGAGAGACAGAGAAAGTGAAGAAAGACAGTGAAAGGAGTGAGTCAAGGTTATGAGAAGTAAACAGTTGTGAGTTGTAATATCATGAAAGACTGTAGACTGTGTTAACATCAGTAAAAGAGAACTGTGTATTTGTGTAATTAGTGTATGGGAGAGAGACAGAGAAAGTGAAGAAAGACAATGAAAGGAGTGAGTCAAGGTTATGAGAAGTAAACAGTTGTGAGTTGTAATATCATGAAAGACTGTAGACTGTGTTAACATCAGTAAAAGAGAACTGTGTATTTGTGCATTCATATAGAAGAAAAGTAATAGGAGAATAATTGGATTGGATTTTGTCATTTTGTTACACTGGTGTCAGAAGTGGGATTTGTCGAATCGACATTTTCTAGCAATATTTTGATGAAATTGCTAAACTACATGGTACAGAAGGTAACTATGTCCAGTCTAAGTACGACTTTTGCATTCAAGTAGTCCGAAAATGTGTATGAGCATTAGTTATCGAATTTTTGGGTGGAATCCAATTTGTTGGTCCACGTAGCATAGCTAAAGTCACTTACTTCTCCTGCCGTTGTTTGAACCTCACAATATAACCTCGGACCCAGCGGTCTGATCCACTAAACACAAAGACTGCACTTTTCCTTATTCTTTCTTTCCTGCTTCTTGCCAATAATATTAGGGAATGGTGGCAACAGTGTTCTCCGGACGAGGTAACGGCCCGAATATTCCCTTTGATGTCTCCCGGAGCGGAAATCCATTTAGAGGGCGCAGACCACCGGAAGCTCTCCCGTTTTAAATGTCGGAGCGGGCCGAGCCGAGCCGGGCCGGGCCGGCTTTAATAAGTTGGATTTCTGCACACAAGGGTTTGGTGGCGCCGCGCACGCCGACAAAAAAATGTTATTCATCGATACAAGCCGGGCACTGCAAGTTTCCATGGTAACCATTGTGTTGATGGTAACTAACAGTAATAACTGCTGGTGTATTCCTTCCTGACGTTCAAATAGTAACTAACACAAGATAAGAATAACATTCCATCAGGTTACTATGGAAACAGTACTACGTGTTGTTATATTCCAGGAAACAACTGCACTATATTAACTGTTTCCATGGTAACTAGGACTGGACAAGAATAACATTCCATCAGGTTACTATGGAAACAGTACTACGTGTTGTTATATTCCAGGAAACTACTGCACTATATTAACTGTTTCCATGGTAACTAGGACTGGACAAGAATAACATTCCATCAGGTTACTATGGAAACACTACTACGTGTTGTTATAGTCCAGGAAACAACTGCACTATATTAACTGTTTCCATGGTAACTAGGCCTGGACAAGAATAACATTCCATCAGGTTACTATGGAAACACTACTACGTGTTGTTATAGTCCAGGAAACAACTGCACTATATTAACTGTTTCCATGGTAACTAGGACTGGACAAGAATAACATTCCATCAGGTTACTATGGAAACACTACTACGTGTTGTTATAGTCCAGGAAACAACTGCACTATATTAACTGTTTCCATGGTAACTAGGACTGGACAAGAATAACATTCCATCAGGTTACTATGGAAACACTACTACGTGTTGTTATAGTCCAGGAAACAACTGCACTATATTAACTGTTTCCATGGTAACTAGGACTGGACAAGAATAACATTCCATCAGGTTACTATGGAAACAGTACTACGTGTTGTTATATTCCAGGAAACAACTGCACTATATTAACTGTTTCCATGGTAACTAGGACTGGACAAGAATAACATTCCATCAGGTTACTATGGAAACAGTACTACGTGTTGTTATATTCCAGGAAACAACTGCACTATATTAACTGTTTCCATGGTAACTAGGACTGGACAAGAATAACATTCCATCAGGTTACTATGGAAACAGTACTACGTGTTGTTATAGTCCAGGAAACAACTGCACTATATTAACTGTTTCCATGGTAACTAGGCCTGGACAAGAATAATATTCCGTCAGGTTACTATGGAAACAGTACTACGTGTTGTTATAGTCCAGGAAACAACTGCACTATATTAACTGTTTCCATGGTAACTAGGACTGGACAAGAATAACATTCCATCAGGTTACTATGGAAACACTACTACGTGTTGTTATAGTCCAGGAAACAACTGCACTATATTAACTGTTTCCATGGTAACTAGGCCTGGACAAGAATAACATTCCATCAGGTTACTATGGAAACACTACTACGTGTTGTTATAGTCCAGGAAACAACTGCACTATATTAACTGTTTCCATGGTAACTAGGACTGGACAAGAATAACATTCCATCAGGTTACTATGGAAACACTACTACGTGTTGTTATAGTCCAGGAAACAACTGCACTATATTAACTGTTTCCATGGTAACTAGGACTGGACAAGAATAACATTCCATCAGGTTACTATGGAAACAGTACTACGTGTTGTTATATTCCAGGAAACAACTGCACTATATTAACTGTTTCCATGGTAACTAGGACTGGACAAGAATAACATTCCATCAGGTTACTATGGAAACAGTACTACGTGTTGTTATAGTCCAGGAAACAACTGCACTATATTAACTGTTTCCATGGTAACTAGGCCTGGACAAGAATAATATTCCGTCAGGTTACTATGGAAACAGTACTACGTGTTGTTATATTCCAGGAAACAACTGCACTATATTAACTGTTTCCATGGTAACTAGGACTGGACAAGAATAACATTCCATCAGGTTACTATGGAAACAGTACTACGTGTTGTTATAGTCCAGGAAACAACTGCACTATATTAACTGTTTCCATGGTAACTAGGACTGGACAAGTATAACATTCCATCAGGTTACTATGGAAACAGTACTACGTGTTGTTATATTCCAGGAAACAACTGCACTATATTAACTGTTTCCGTGGTAACTAGGACTGGACAAGAATAACATTCCATCAGGTTACTATGGAAACAGTACTACGTGTTGTTATATTCCAGCAAACAACTGCACTATATTAACTGTTTCCATGGTAACTAGGACTGGACAAGAATAACATTCCGTCAGGTAACTATGGAAACAGTACTACGTGTTGTTATATTCCAGGAAACAACTGCACTATATTAACTGTTTCCATGGTAACTAGGACTGGACAAGAATAACATTCCATCAGGTTACTATGGAAACAGTACTACGTGTTGTTATATTCCAGGAAACAACTGCACTATATTAACTGTTTCCATGGTAACTAGGCCTGGACAAGAATAACATTCCATCAGGTTACTATGGAAACAGTACTACGTGTTGTTATATTCCAGGAAACAACTGCACTATATTAACTGTTTCCCTGGTAACTAGGACTGGACAAGAATAACATTCCATCAGGTTACTATGGAAACAGTACTACGTGTTGTTATATTCGAGGAAACAACTGCACCATATTAACTGTTTCCATGGTAACTAGGACTGGACAAGAATAGCATTCCATCAGGTTACTATGGAAACAGTACTACGTGTTGTTATATTCCAGGAAACAACTGCACTATATTAACTGTTTCCATGGTAACTAGGACTGGACAAGAACAACATTCCATCAGGTTACTATGGAAACAGTACTACGTGTTGTTATATTCCAGGAAACAACTGCACTATATTAACTGTTTCCATGGTAACTAGGACTGGACAAGAATAACATTCCATCAGGTTACTATGGAAACAGTACTACGTGTTGTTATATTCCAGGAAACAACTGCACTATATTAACTGTTTCCATGGTAACTAGGACTGGACAAGAATGACATTCCATCAGGTTACTATGGAAACAGTACTACGTGTTGTTATATTCCAGGAAACAACTGCGCTATATTAACTGTTTCCATGGTAACTAGGACTGGACAAGAATAACATTCCATCAGGTTACTATGGAAACAGTACTACGTGTTGTTATATTCCAGGAAACAACTGCACTATATTAACTGTTTCCATGGTAACTAGGACTGGACAAGAATAACATTCCATCAGGTTACTATGGAAACAGTACTACGTGTTGTTATATTCCAGGAAACAAGTGCACTATATTAACTGTTTCCATGGTAACTAGGACTGGACAAGAATAACATTCCATCAGGTTACTATGGAAACAGTACTACGTGTTGTTATATTCCAGGAAGCAACTGCACTATATTAACTGTTTCCATGGTAACTAGGAGAACTAATATTTCGTCCTGAACACGGCGTGGTGTTCCGCCCTGGTCAGCCGATTGTTTCTATGGTAACCGCTTTTTATTCCAAAGAGTTTTTGTTCTGAAACTGTTATAGTGAGTTTTGAATTTAATGGGAAACCTTGAGCTTAAAATTAATTGCGAAATGAGTTCAAACACAGCGCAGGGTCCGGCACGGTTTTTCAACTCACTCTTCTCTCGCTATTTTTAATTCAGTCCGCTTTGTTTGAGCGAAACGCTGCAGTGCATTCATGAAAGTTTAAAGCTCTGTTTTCATTAAAAGCAGGAAAACAAACACAAGCTGTATCGGCAGCCTTTATGTTCCATTATTTTTGTTCAAAATTTTTCAGACTGGCGCGTTTATCGGATTATACGCCAGGTGCCTCTTACGTCATCAAATTAAACGATCCGTCTGTCACCACAAAGCGGAAGAACAGGCTTTCCAGCTTGCTCCAAATAAAATAATCATCTGGTTTTAGTGTGTGGAAAAATCATTCGGAGAAGAACACATAAAAATATTATATGCTTCACTCACATGACGTTCTCTGCACATTATTCTCACAAACCCTTATTTGTATGTTCGTTTCTAGATAATACGTACAGATGAAACGTCATTCTCTCAGGTATAACGAGCCGAGTGGTAACGTCTGTGGCCTGCACTCGGGAGGTTGCGGGTTCCATCCCCGCGGCTGTCCTTCCTGTCCCATGGGTTTTTCGGAGGTTTCCCTGGGTCGCCAGATGAATGCTGGGAAGTATCTCCTGTCCGTCCATTTCTTTAACTTAATCATTTCATTTCATCCTTCATCCCGTAAGGTTTATTTCAGGGTTAGATACGTCGGCGAGATTCGCGGCAGGGGAACAAACACGCTCAGTAAATTTCGCCCCCCCCCCTCCCGGATTGGTGGGCGAGTCTACTGGTTTCCGGGCCCCCTAGTACAAGCCCGAAGGGGGAGGGGAGACGGTTTCTGAGTCCCGCGCCCCCACTAGGCAGTACGAACCTGAAGGAGTGGCAGAGGAACAGCCTTTGCCGGGGTGCTTCTAACAAGGAAAATGTACTGAACTCGCCTTCCGCTCGTTCGTGGAAATCTAGTTGTTAACTAGCAGGATTCTGTCTCTGAAGATGCCCAACGGAGTCTTGGACGAAACGTCAGATGCTTATTCATCGACTGGACCACGGCCTACAAACCCGCAAACTATATTACATCGGATTAACACCGGCCGCCAAAGTCTAAGCATGTATACAACACATACTGTTTCCATAGTAACCTGATTGACTGTTATTCTTGTCCAGTCCTAGTTACCATGCAAACAGTTAATATAGTGCAGTTGTTTCCTGGAATATAACAACACGTAGTACTGTTTCCATAGTAACCTGATTGACTGTTATTCTTGTCCAGTCCTAGTTACCATGGAAACAGTTAATATAGTGCAGTTGTTTCCTGGAATATAACAACACGTAGTACTGTTTCCATAGTAACCTGATGGAATGTTGTTCTTGTCCAGTCCTAGTTACCATGGAAACAGTTAATATAGTGCAGTTGTTTCCTGGAATATAACAACACGTAGTACTGTTTCCATAGTAACCTGATGGAATGTTGTTCTTGTCCAGTCCTAGTTACCATGGAAACAGTTAATATAGTGCAGTTGTTTCCTGGAATATAACAACACGTAGTACTGTTTCCATAGTAACCTGATGGAATGCTATTCTTGTCCAGTCCTAGTTACCATGGAAACAGTTAATATAGTGCAGTTGTTTCCTGGAATATAACAACACGTAGTACTGTTTCCATAGTAACCTGATGGAATGTTGTTCTTGTCCAGTCCTAGTTACCATGGAAACAGTTAATATAGTGCAGTTGTTTCCTGGAATATAACAACACGTAGTACTGTTTCCATAGTAACCTGATGGAATGTTATTCTTGTCCAGTCCTAGTTACCATGGAAACAGTTGATGTATTGCAGTTGTTTCCTGGAATATAACAGCACATAGTACTGTTTCTGTAGTTACATATTTTCGTCGTTAACTGCTGTGAAATGGCTCTTTAACGTAACTGTTGACTTATGTAACATGTGTTCTCCAAGGAAAACAGCTGTAACGGGCTCCAAGATTTCTTTCTCCTTGGCAAGCTCGGTTGGCACATTAATAATAAATTCGCTGGCATTTTAAACGACTGAAACTGGAATAATGAGAAAGTTTTCGATCGTGCAAAGGAAGGAGTAGCCAACTCTGTTTCCATGGAGACATCAAAGCTACAGGGGGCCATTCAGAGGGATGTAATTTCTAGCTTAAGAATGACGTAATCTTGCCAATTTCATTTCCTCCTTTCTGTGTTTATACAGCTAATATACATTTTCTGGTAGAGCGCCCTTTACAAACACAGATGAATCCGGTTCTCTGTGACCGGACGGGACCGGACCGGACCTTACTCAATGGGAAGCACACAAACCATTCATACCTACAGCAAAAGTAGTCAAGACTTCACAAACTCCATCATATACATTCCAAAAGACTCTTCTTCATTTCTCGATTTACTTTTAGTTTCTCTGCCACGTATAGGAAGTAGGGGAAATATTGTATTGCACCCAAAAATTCAATGTCGAGATTCCATTGGAAATATATGTTTTGAGGTCCCCTGAATACAAAAAAAAGCACTTTTAGAAAAAGGTGTGTGTATGTGTCTGTGAACAACGTAACTCAAAAACAAAAAGTCACTTAAAAACTAAAGTTGGCTTTTAAAATCAACATCGTTTAAGAATGCGTTACGAACATTTTTCAAGATTTCTCACCCAAAAGTACCTGTCCATAGAGATTTTTTCAAAAGTATTGATTTCTTCAAAAGTGGCTTAAGCGAATTTGATTAAAATACCACACGTTTAAGATATTTGTGTCAGATATGAAATGTATATTTTGAATTTTCTGGCTATAGCCCTAATACTCTTATTTACTCTCGGTGACATGCATAATCTGGTTAAAACACACAATTCATGTCTAAATTTTTTGTAGAGTGAACCATTTCGGAGATATTCCTTGTTATTTGTGTGAGTTTTGGAATATGCTTAAATTTTTGTCAGATGGAAATCGTTGCTCATTTTTTGTATCTTAGCCATGCAGAGAGAACGGAATCTCAAAGTTTTAAAAGATGTATCTATCGTTTGAATTCTACTGTGATCCCATATTCCCCTTGTACCTACAAGGAAATAAACAATAAGATAATTTGTACAAATGTTCATGTTAACACTCATTGCTCTATCTTCTTCGTGTTAATAGAGGTAAACATTTGTACAAATTATCTTATTGTTTATTTCCTTGTAGGTACAAGGGGAATATGGGAATACAGTAGACTTTGAGTGATCGTGAAATACTTTCGGCTAACGCATTTTTGTAATTTTTTAAATCCATCAGCGTCATCATCACCAATCAACTTGCCTTACAGCACTACAACAGATGTTGAAATTGATGACCTTCGACGCAAACACATTCGCTATATCTGCGTAAACAATTCTAATTTACTCCCTCGTGGTTTTCCCTTTAATTCTTGTAACGTTTTCAAATTTGATACTTGCTCTTTACTCTTCGATGTTCTTCATAAATAAAACTTGCGTTGAGATAGGTCAGGGAAACAAGGTTTCCACAATAATTCCCGACTATATTTAAATAAAGCTCCCAAATTATAAACCTAACAATATATTTAAAATTAGTATAATGAATGGCAAACACAGAAATTAGGGATTAAAATAAATGTTCAATTTATCATTTACCCATATAAAAATGTTCATTTGTGGTCCAAATATTATTTCCAGCCTAAACATATATTTAATTCACAGCTTTCCTATTCAAGCATCGGCGTGCCTTATTCTGCCGTACTCTCGCAAAGACACACCAGCCATTCTCAGATTTAAAAGTTTGTCTGTCTAATTTTGCGACACCAGCGGTGCCCGCCTCTATAGCGTGATGGTTAGCGTGGCTGCCTCACGTTCAAGAGGTCGCGAGTTCGAATCTCGCTTAGGGTAAGTTATCCGGATAACGTTTTTCCGAGGTTTTCCCTTATCCTGAGAAGACAAACGTCGGGTAACTTAAAGCTCCATGGACCTCGGGCTCATTTGAGTATCATTTCATTCATTCACCGTCCGATATGACATTACGCTGGAGGACGATAACAAAAAAGAAAATAAGGAGGGGGGGGGGGACACCAGCCCAAATTAAATCTATAAGATATATAGAAATATATTAACTCTGTATAAAAAGAAAATAGATTCCATCAGGTTACTATGGAAACAGTACTACGTGTTGTTATATTCCAGGAAACAAGCGCACTGTAATGTTTTATGACTGTTTTGAAAGCAGGACAGTCAGAACCGCGTGTTATGATTTCAGCACAGCTTCTTGTCTACTATCACAAAGTTCCAAGTCGCGCCATTTGGCAACGCAGCAACCGGAAGTGAGGCCAAGGAATGGGTTTTGCGACAGAAGCCTAAAGATGTCTCTGGCAGCCATTATCCTTCCGACCGCACTTCCGGCGCGCTGGTGTGTATGCCTGCTAAATGCTCCAATAAATTTATACCGCTTGCTTTTCAAAAGTAAAGCCACCAAAGTTTTAAAGAGAATGTTTGAAAACAACAACAAGAAATGCGGCACCTGCCGTATTTTATAACGGCGGACAATAAATCGCTCGGAGCGACCGTTTTCTCTGATTGTTGTAATAAATAAGCTGTCTAAAACAACAGCCCCACGTAATGGACTTACGAACGGTCATCAAATTTATAAACTGAGCTATATATTCTCCCAAAATAAATATGCCGAGAGCAGAAACTGCTAGTCTGATGTGTTGCACTCACATGACTTTCTCTACCCACTCTTCTACTATTCCTGCAAACTCTTATTCCTAGATCTACTTCTATGTTAATACAGGTGAATATTTGTAGAAATTATCTTATTACTAAATGAACAACGACCTACAATTTCAAAACGTCCTTAGGTATTCCAAAATTCTGACGAATAAAAAGGAATATATCCGAAATGGTTCACTGCAAAATAAGATCATTTATATATAAATTGTGTGTTTTAGCAAGATCTACATTTTTTGTACAGTAAGATTTGGTCTATCTCTTACGGTTTACCAGTTATTCAAAAGTCATCCAAGGTAAATACGACTATATAGGCTATAGCCAGAAAATTCAAAATATACATTTCATTTGTCATACAAATAAGTTAAACATACAGCATTGTTGGAGTCATTTTCAAAAAAATCAAAATTTTCGAAAATTTTCCATGTAAAGGGTAGTTTAGGGCGGGACTATTTTCTTCAAAATCTTGGTGTTACATCCTTGAAAGACATTAAACTTAAATACCAACTTTGGTTTTTAACCGACTTTTCGTTTTTGAGTTATGCTGTCCACAGACACACACACACGCGCGCGCGCACACGGACTTTTTTCTAAAAATGTGTTGTTTTTTTTCTTTCTCAAAACATATTTCCGGAGAAATCTGACATGGAAGAGGAAGTAAAAATTATAATACGCACCACTCCTGTCCGTGTATTTCGTTACATTAATCATTTCATTTCACCGTTCATCCCGTTAGGTTGGAAATACCGTCCCTTGGATTGAAAGACGAGTCCCTAGTTTTAGGGTTCCCCCATGATATTTTACAAGCCAGAGAGGTGAAGGGGAGGTAAGCTAGTCTATGCTTGGGTGCTTCTAACTGGGGTTATGTAGGGACCCTGCCCTCTGCACTGCCGTGGCAACGTGCCGGCGCCCTTACGATCCATTCAGCTCATCGATACTCTCAGGGGGTGCGCCGTCAGGTGCATAGACACAAAAGACCAGGTGCTAAGTCCCTTTGCCTAGTTACCATAGTGTCAGTGTGAGTACGGTGAAGGGAAGACGGCAGAGCGAGTGAGAGTGAGCGAGCGGAGGTTTGCACCGAGCACAACTCACATGCATGCATGCGTACATCCTGAGTTATAGAAACAACCTACATAGGAACTGTGTTGTTGTAGAAGCTAGTGCATCAAGTTGGAGTTGTGAATGTACCTTGTTACCATGGCAACAGATAATGACGACATCTACTTTAACGCCCTCTCCTGTCTCTCAGCAATAACAAGGTTATCTTCTTGAGTCCCTTCTTATTTTTTTATTTTGTTTTTTGTCGTCTTGAAGGACTAAACGGCGGGGCGGGCCGCAATCGCTGCACTATGAGCGACGAACTGATTGGCCCCGCGTGTGCACTACACCCCCGTTATTTAATAACGAGCGCCAGCAATCCCCCGCGGCCAATATGCTATAGCCTTCCAGCCTCATGCTGCCCCAATTTGCATCTCTCCCTCTAGGGACGCGGGTTCGACTATCACTCAGGTCACAGCGCTTTAAAACACAGCGCAAACCGTTCCAATATCATGTCTGGCTTTTCGGATAAAATGTAACAAAGTCTGACAATAGCGATGCCCCTAACCCCCCCCCCGGGGGGGTCTATGCCCAACGGCTGTAATGTATTGTATTCCATCCAAACTTCCATGTCGAGATTTCACTTTAAATATATGTTTTGAGGCCCCCTGAATAAAGAAAAAAGCATTTTTAGAAAAAGGTGCGAGTGTAAGTCTGCTTGTGAACAGCAATGACAACTCGCTTAAAAACCAAATTTGGTACTTAAGTTTAATATATTTCAAGGATACGATAGCCAGATTGTGAACGAAATTCCTCCACCTTAAACTACCCTTTATATGAAAAAGTTTTCGAAAATTTTGATTTTCTTGAAAATGGCTCTAACGATTTTGATTAAAATGTCACATGTTTAAGATATTTCTATGACAAATGAAATGTATATTTTGAATTTTCTGGCTATAGCCTATGTACTCGTATTTACTCTGGATGAGTTTTGAATAACTCGTAACAGATAGACAAAATCTTGCTAAAACACAATCTATGTCGAAATATTTTTTTGTAGAGTGAACCATTTCGGAGATATTCCTTGTTATTTGTGTCAAATCCATGACCTCCTGAGTCGTCCCACCTCACTCGGCGAACATGACAAATATAAAGTGTGGTATTCACACGACTTTCGTTTCTCAGCTGTACTGTTTAGAGACAGACAGTTCAAATAAAAGAGGTAGGTAGGTGTATAAGCATGCAGTGTTGTCAACATAAGAAGCAGTTTTTGTGCTATTGTTCTGAGGCAGCGTGGTTTTGATTTTTCTATTGTTTGGAGACTTCCGGAAGGCACACTTCGCCAAGTTGCAGCAGTGAACAGTTGCTACCCAACGCCCTCCTTGTTCCTCTCAAACATGGAGTCTAAGCCAACTACAACATATCACACATCCTTCCTTGTTTGTCTATTCACAGCGCTCTGCTCTGCTCTGCTCAAGAAATCAACACGGCAATTGCAAGCAAAAAGCGCGTCGAGTGTGTGTGTGCGCGCGCGTGTTTATTTGTCTTCCTGTGTGTGTTTCGTATCGTTGCAGTTAGTGTTTGATTGACAGAGAAGGTGAAAAGAGACACTGAAACGAGTCAAAGTTACAAAAAGAAAACAGTTGTGAGTTGTAATATCACGAAAAACTGTAGACTGTGTCAACGTCAGTAAAACAACTCTGTATTTGGGGAAACGTTTTGCAGGAAAATCAAGTCGAAAAAAGTAACTGGATTTTGTCGCTTCGTTACTTTGGTGTCAGGAGTGGGATTTGTCGAGCTGTCATGTTTTACACTTAGAGGAGTAAGTGTTTGTAAGGAGAGGTTTTACAAGAGTGAGTAGAGAAAGGATGTGAATTTATCAGATGCTTCACATATACGTACGTATAAGTTGCAGGTATTGAACCGAGATGGGAATATTTGGGACGAGTTGACGTGATGCAGCAAATCGAATGGACTGTCTGTCGGTTTCAGGTTACTGATCTAAATTTAATGGACACACACACACACACACACACACACACACACACACACACACACACACACACACACACACACACACACACACACACACACACACACACAGAAACTAGAGACGAGTGAGTAGTACCGTTTGTTGATCTTCCTCCCCCCTAACCCCCCTCCTCCCAGTTTTTCCATTAGTCGACAGGCACTCTAATGGAGGGACGGCTCTCAGATTGCGACGACTTCGTCCTTTGTTTTACCTTTCTGATAAATGATTCACAGACTCCGATCATCATCGCCTTGACCTCAACAAACATGTCACCAACCCCTACACAATCTTCCTATATCTATAGCTTATTGGAATATCCCAAGAACCATCTTCCCTTCTGGTTATACAGGATGTTTAAAAAGATGTGCGATATCGCAACAGGGGTTGGCATTAGTCAAAACTACAATAAATGTTCCAATAAGCACATATACTTGTTCAGATATGAGCCATTTTAGAGAAAATTGCGAAATATGCACATTTTCGATAGACTTCACATATACCAATGTCTTCAAATGTCCCCATAGTTACAAAGCTAATGGAACGGGGAGGCCATGGTACTGGTCCTCCTCGGCCAATCCATCGTCCATCCCCCTAAATACCAAAAAGCAGTCTTAGAGAACTCAAAAACGAAAATTCGGTTAAAAACCCCACCCTAAACTGCCCTTTACATGGGACATTTTTCGAAAATTTTGATTTTCTTGAAAATGGCTCTAACCATTTTGATTAAAATACCACATGTTTAAGATATTTGTATGACAATTGAAATGTATATTTTGAATTTTCTGGCTATAGCCTATGTAGTCCTGTTTACTGTTGCTGACTTTTGAATAACTCGTAAACCGTAAGAGATAGACCAAATCTTACTGTACAAAAATGTAGATCTCGCTAAAACACACAATTTATGTCTGAATACATTTTGTTTGTAAATTGAACCATTTCGGATATATTCTTTGTTACTTTTGTCAGTTTTGGAAAACTTAAAACTATCGTGAAATGGAACATCGTTTGATTCAGAGGGTCTCAAAACATATATTTCCATTGAAATCTCGACATCGAGATTTTGAGTGGAATACAATACTATACTAGTAGAGGAAGTAATAATGTTTTTAAATGAGTGAGTGTTTTGTGCAGTAAGTGTAACAGATGTTGCAGTAAACAGCCAAACGAGTGGGTAGGTACATAATATTTAAAGTGGGGTAGCGTCGGTCTGGCGCCGGGACGCAGGTGGTCCAGTTTGTAACAAGATCGATCCGGGGATTACCCAGTCCGGATTATTAATTGGAAATGATTGAATCTACAATTTGGGCGTTAGAACGGTCACATTCATCACTCCAGTGGTATTAGTCCCTGCAGACACTGCATAAAAAGTAATCCTCATCAAAACGTTTGTACAGATTCGGTTCGTGTCTGCTGCCATATTTCACCCAGTCCTGTTACTTTACGATCAGCACTGCAGTCAAATGGGGCAAATCACTACACCAGATTGCGCCAAAATAATTCACATTACGTACTACCACATGCATAAAATCACACTAAATTCCTTTCATACACAAGTTTACTATATACCAGGCATGAGCACGAGAGCAGAGGTAGCGACTGAACCTGCCTTACTCTCCCCACATTATTTTGCCGAGTGACATACGTTGTTTGTATACAACACGTGCATTTAAAAAAAATTATTTTGTTGTTTAACGACGCTGTCAATTGCCAGGATCACATCAGCGTCGCCGGTGTGCCGGAATTTCGTCCCGCAGGAGTTCTTTCACATGCCAGTAAATCTACTGACATGGAGCTGTCGTTTTTAAACACACTTAAAAACCATCGGCCTGGGCCGGGTTTGAACCCACGACCTTGGGATCAGTAGGCCAGCGTCTAACCAACTGAGCCACCCAGACCGACACATTACGTGCAGTGGCGGGTTCGTTCCACCTGCGTGGTACTAATAATTTCAGTATTTTGTTTCATTGATGTTTAGCCTAAAAATATAAATAACCGTTTATATTAAATAAACTAATAACGAACTAAACCACTAAAAAGTGGAATCACATCGTCCCTTTTATTGTTTCTGAGTATTCAGAAAGTACTTTGTGAAATAGTAAATGCAAATATATGCACCACTCTTCATGAAACAACCACACTCGCCGCTGAATGAGGCGTCTTGGAACCTGAACATCAATGAAGGGGAGAAATGGCAGGTGGAGTGAGGCAACAATGTGTTTTAGGGGAGTAGCACATTTGAACTGATTTTGCCCATGCCTGCTGTATGCTTTATCGATCTAGTAGGTCATGCATAGATTACACTTCTGTGCTTAGAATGAAATCGTAAACATTGGTCAAATGCTCTTGTAACGTATGCACATTGTCGATCAGTTTGACATACACTAATGGGGAGACCCTACTACTAGGACCTCTTTGACCAATCCATCCGCTGGATGAAGTGCATTGTGTGATATACTCAACACAAGTGAAATGCCTCATATCTGAGCAAGTATTTACTTTGTGACATCTCTTCATAGCAAGGTTACTCTACATTTGCCCAGTCCAAACCCTTATTACAACATTACACATTTTTAAACACCCTGTGTAGTATTCCATTATATCGCAAAAATGTGGCTGACATGCTTACGCACTGAGTTTATAACACTTTTAAAATAGTATCAACTAATAGCATACAATGTGGGTACTATGAGTATTTTTATCTTCTCTACTCTTTCACCGTGTTTTGAGACCCCCTGAATCCAGAAAAAAATTATTTTTAGAAAAAGGTGTGTGTGTCTGTGTGTCAGTCTGTGGACAGCATAACTCAAAAACGAAAAGTCGTTTAAAAACCAAAGTTGGTATTTAAGTTGAATGTCTTTCAAGGATGCGACACGAAGATTTTGAAGAAAATAGCCCCACCCTAAACTACCATTTACATGGAAAATTTTTCGAAAATTTTGATTTTCTTGAAAATGGCTGTAACGATTTTGAATCAAAAGGCACATGTTTAAGATATCTGTATGACAAATGAAATGTTTATTTTGAATTTTCTGGCTATAGCCCCTGTAGTCGTATTTACTCTGGATGACTTTTGAATAACTGGTAAACCGTTAGAGATAGACCAAATCATAATATACAAAACTGTATATCTTTTGGTAGAGTGAACCATTTCGGAGATATTCCTCGTTATTTTGTCAGTTTCGGAAAACTTTCGTGAAATGGAACATCGCTGTTCATTTTTTATATGTTAAGCGTGCAAAGAGATCTCAAAGCTTTAAAACATTTGACTATCGCACAAAGCTTACTGTATCCTAATATTCCCCTTGTACCTACAAGGAAATAAGCAATAAGATAATTTGTACAAATGTTTATCTCAACTAACACGAAGAAGATATAGGAATAAGAGTTTGTAAGAATGGTTAGTACAAGAGTAGAGAAAGTCATGTGAGTGCAACACAGCAGATTTTTATTATTTGTATATTTATATAAACGGAACGTTTGTAAAGGAATGTGAAGAGTTGAAAAGGGAAACATTTTCTTTTGGTGTGTGGCCCAGTTGCACGGGAATGAAGTTTATAACGATGGTCTCTGTCCCCCGCCCCCCCCCCCCCCTGCTGACTTTTAACAGTCCAGTTCGCGCACCAGCTGGCGCTACCCGCTGTGCCACCGAGATTAACTCAAGCGGAAACGTTTCAAATAAAACCGCGCACCCCGTGGCCCGCGAGCCATGTAGATAAGGTTTGTCGTAATTGTGCGATTTTCTCGGTGGGTTATCGCGCGCGCGCGCACGCGCACTGTCGTTATCCTCCTCTTCTCTCCACTCGTTCTTGTACACTACACTTCAAAAGTTGGCAGCACTCACTCCTGCAATATTCAACTGTTAATCAAACGTTTCATTGAAAATGTCGAGTACAAATATTTGACACACCCAGTCAATCATCGTGTGCAATCGGAAGTGACGTAATGAAGTGACGTCATTGCGAAACCTCATCAAACAACGATTTCGAAAAGTCTGTTGTTGCTGTTTCCCAAAACATAATGCTAAAAACAGAAAAAGAAATCTGTTACGTCACAAAGTTTTCCACGTTGCCCACGGTAGCTCAATAGAGCGGAAGATCCATGGTTCAAACCCCAGACATCGCATTGAATTTTTCAGTCTCATTCTACCTTTTGTCTTACACATGGCTATTGTCTGGAAGACCAATATAGTTCTTTTGTAAGAATAGTTTTTAAAAACGCGTGAATGTAATATGTGACGTCATTGGAAGATTCTTAAGTTAAATAGGTACTGTGATGGAAAAAGGGAACCAAGCTTGACTATTGGCAGGCTGGTAAACAAGGACAAAGAGCGTTTCCAGATACTTCGAGAAGCTAGGCTACCGGCTTCCTGACATTGCCGCTCTCCCTGAAAAACAAGAGCGTCAGTATCGAAAGGATTGAATCAGTTTTAGAGAGTTAATCGTCGAAGTTGCTTGTTGCACAATGAAGTGTGTGTGTGTGTTTGTGTGTGTGTGTGTGTGTGTGTTTGTGTGTGTGTGTGTGTGTGTGTGTGTGTGTGAAGGTTACAAAATGACAGAACAGTTGTGTTAACAGAGAACGTGTTTTAGTGATTCACTTTTAGAACGGAAATAAAGTGACAGAAAAAGTAAGTGGGGTGCAATACGTTATGTGGATGGCAGAGAAGGTGAAAATGAAGGTTTTGTGACGTATGAAGAAGACGTGGTTTCTGGCAACACAATTCGTCCTTATTTAGAGGAAGTGTTGGAGTTTGTATCGTATCCTTCAGACACCACCAATGATGGTTGTTTGATAAAAAGGACGTGAAGGTCTATTAATCATCATGTCTCTCTCAATACGAAGAACAAGACTTGGCTCTTCGCTCTCATATGAAATACAATTTCGCTCCAATATGTTCCCCTTCTGTTTTGACATCGCAGTAAATTACGAAACAAGCTTCCGGAGAATGTCTTGACCCGCTCTGCCAACAAAAAATATCTTCCCTCTGTGTGTGTGTGTGTGTGTGTGTGTGTGTGTGTGTGTGTGTGTGTGTGTGTGTGTGTGCCAAAGTGTGAGATCTTCTTCTGCTTCTCCCTCTCTATAGATATAACTCTCTTTAGGGTTATGTATGACTGAAATTGCATGAAAATGGAGGGGAAAAAGAACTTTAGGAGTTAAATCTAGAACACAATCGAGAATGCATCATTTGCCACTGGATGCCGTTTTTAAATGCCGTAGTGCAAGTTTATATATCTCTAATCTTTAATGTAAGTTATGTAGCATGTTGCATAGAAAATAATAATACGTGCAACCTAACCTAAAAATTCCCAAGAGGAGCGAGTCAGACCATCGAATAGTATTTATATGGACTATTCCACAAATATACGAATTTAAATATTACATTTTACTAGAGAATATTTATAGAAGTATATTAAAATTCTTTATTTTGCTGAAGAAACTATTTGCTTGAAACTACTGTCATTGGAGAGATGTAAGGACAGGGGAAAGCAGGGGAAGTTATAATCGTGACAACCTTGCATTTTGCTAAATTCCCTTTCTGTACCCCTAGAGGTAAAATAAGGGTTGTTTTCACGCTGTTGATGTGATCCCATCTGTTGCGTGTTTAATGAAGTCTGGATAAAAACGCCGATATGTTAATTAATTGGCGGTTATTATCTAAGGCATTATAGTGTGAACTAGGATCAATAGGACATCCCCTCACTGCTTTTGTTCGCCCCTTTATTATTTAACGTTTCATTATCTTCAATGACCCACTGCGTTCCATATCCACATGTCAACAAAAATAAAAGTTATGAAAGATAACTCGCACATGGGAATACATTAGGCTTCAAGTGATAGTCAAATATTTTAAGACCTGATAGCTATGTGATGACTTTAGATTTTCGTTCTCTTTGTATGACCTAGAGAGAAATAACGATTCCTGATTGATACATGTGTAATTATTACAAAATTTAAACATATAACAAAAAATATCTCGGAAATGGTTCACTGCACAAAACAAGTATTTAACATAAGTTGTCTTTTAAGGAGATCTACATTACTTCAACACTATTCCCAGGAAGTTTAAGGTATACATATATTTCATTCGCAATAAAAATATATTAAATGTTTGGTAAGTTAATTTTTTAGAGCCATTTTTCAGAAAATCGGAATTTTTGAAGTGTTGTCCATGTAAAGGGTAACTTGTGGTGCAGACATTTTCTTGAGAATCGTGGTGTCGATGCAGAAATCACACAGACAGAAACACACACATGGAGAACCCTTTTTTTAACTTACTTTCTTTGAGCACATCAATATATATATACATTCAGCAGTGAAGTGTGAATACAGAATATGTACCTATGTTGGTTGTTAGAGGGTGGTGGTTACTTCACACCCCTGATGTAACTATAGGACAACAGACGTATGATGCAGGTCAGAGCCGAGCTGTATCGAAAAGAACAAAACATTTTTCCAGCTATAACTTGTTCTCCCAGGAGTGCCCCGCCAGTCTATTGTTCTCTAAAAATATTGCACTTTGAAACAAAGGTGTTCTTCCCTTGCCATTTATCTTTGTTTTACCATCACGTGATCCTACGTCACACAAGTTCCTGCTCCTCCTGTCGAACAAGAAGAAGAACCACAAGTAAGATAATATTTCACAACACCAAGTTTTTAATTGCTTTGTGTTTGCCAATTTCACGCCTCGCCAGTCACACTGGCGAATAATTAACATCTTCTAACATCTTATTTATTTCCTAAATACAGGGCGCCTTTTGAAACTCAGAGATACAGACATACGCAAAAATACACACACATACTCACACACACACACACACACACACACACACACACACACACACACACATACACACATACACATGCGCGCACACACACACAGAGATGCACACATGCATACACACAGGGGCTAGTTTCTTCAAAATCTTCGTGTCGCATCCTTGGAAGACATTAAACTTAAATAGCAACTTTGGTTTTGAAGCGTTTTTGAGTCACGCTGTCCAGAGACACACGCAGAGGATATCGAAGGCAAGATGTTAACACCTAAGGGGAAGAAAGAAAGTAAAACAAATTGTTTTCACTGACGAACCCAGCCGCTGTCAATAAAATTCTACAGTTTTATTGGAAATTAACAGTAGCGTTACCTCGACAACGAAAGGCTTGTTATTGGATTTTACTAAGCAAGAGATTTTCTCATTTTTATTTTTATACACGACCAGCTTTAATTTCGATGCGGCTTCAAATGCAATTACAGATACAAGGCAATATTTTATTATTGGTTAAAATCCAAAGTGCATGCTTTTATCAGAGCGAACAGCAGGTACATCAAATTATTATTGGCTAAAGTGCTTGTTGTTACTCTTATCATCAATATTGCTCTGAGCTGAATCAAACATTCTAAATACATCCCTTTTCACAAAGGATAACAAATATTTGTATTTTCTCTACTACATATAGTAAGTAAAGGAAGTATTGTATTCCAGTCAAAAATTCGAGCTCAAGACTTCACCGGAAATATGTTTTGAGGCCCCTTGAATCTCAAAAATGCACTTTTAGGAGAAGGTCCGTGTGCGTGTTTGTGTGTTTGTATTTGCGAATAGCATAACACAAAAATAAATCTTGGTTAAAAAAAAGTTGGTATTTATTTAAGTTTAATGTCTTTCAAGAATACGACAGCGAGATTTTGACGAGAATTTGTCCACTCTAAACTACGCTTTACATGGAAAATGCTTCGAAAATAGCTCCAACGATTTTGATTCATAGCAAATTAAATGTATATTTTCAGTTTTCTGGCTATAGCCTATGTAGTGCTGTTTACTCTTGATGACTATTGAATAACTCGTAGACCATAAGAGATGGATTTTTTTTTTTTTTTTTTTTTTTTTTTTTTTTTTTTTTTTTTTTTTTTTTGGTGGACTGGACCATTTCAGAGATATTCCTTGTTATGTGTGTGAGGTTTAGAAAACTTAAGCTTTCGTCATATGGAATATCGTTTTTCATGTTTATATCTAAGCTGTTGAAAGAGAACGAAATTTGAAAGCATAATGTATATCTATATATACATTTTATCAATAAACCCAACATCCAGCTGTCTACATTACAAACGGTTTTGCAGCTGTGTAGCTCCTACGTCACTTCGTGTCGCACTGCCGTTGTACTGGAAGCTACACAAGTAACGCAATAGCAGCCCATCAAGAACTGCGCATGCGCAGGAAGATAATCATGCTCAGGCGTTTATCTCAGCACACAGATGGCTAAAGGGTTGCATATCTTCCGTATTAAGATACCAAAACGAATGTTAACAAATTGTCACAACCATTCGCTTTCAAACTTGGACGATATCCAGCGTCCAAACAGTGCATTTCCGGACAGACAGGGATTCCTTCTTGAAAACTGATCAGTTTGTCATCCCGCAAAACATAGTAATCGTTGTCAGTGTTTTTTGAGACACCTTTTCTGTGTGTGTGTGTGTGTGTGTGTGTGTGTGTGCGTGCGCGCGCGTGCGTATTCTGTCCCTCAGATTTTTATACGCGAGTAAATCTACTTATACGGGACCGCTGGTATAAGATCCGGGTTTGAACCCGCGACCTTGTGATGAGTAGGCCAGCGTGTAGCCACCAGAGCCATCCAGGTTGACTTCCCGATAAGGACAAGGACGTAGGATTAGTTTAGATAAAGTAGGTAGGTAGTTTATTTTGGTGCGGAAGGCGACCCCAATTCCGTGATCTAGGGGCCCGAAGCTCTCAGGCATCTGCCTCCTCAGAAATTCGTTTCATTCATCAGAAGAAGGGCGCAGAGATCTCATCGCCGTCATCATCGATTTAAAATTCAACTCGGGCGGAGTGGCACTCAATCGAAAAACCCATTTACTGCTGCTCCGCCAGAGATTATTAAATAAATAAAGCATATCTTTGCACCTCTCTTATTGGTCTTTTAGCATTTGTTGCCTCGCCACGTGGCTAACCCAACCTTCTTTCTTACTTACGTATGTAGGTATGTATTACTAACCGGTGAATATGCCCCTGTGACGTCAGTTGATGTGGAACACTTATAAGACGGTCTTATTTGACAAGAGATGCGGTTTCCCAATGGAAAACTTAGAAAGGATGTTAGATGGTTACTGTGACTCAAATTATGGACATTTACAAGAAATGTTTCGGCTAATTTGCAATGGGAAATAAATATCATTTTTGTAATTTTAAAACCTATTTTGATTTGTGATAGAACCTACTTTTAACACCTAATATAACATGTTTAGGAACTAAAATCATAAACAGCACATTGACATCGATAATATTAGTCTACGGTTTGAGCGTTCTTTGGTTATTAAATGTACCTAACTAATTTAATGTCTTTCATTTACATGAAAAATAAACGCAGTTAACATTGAATGCAAAACTTTCTGCTACATTACTTTTTCTTTTCTTTTCTGAGCGTAAACAAATATTTGTAAAGTCTAATTGCATTTTATTTAACCAAATGTATTCTCAAAATTCACTGCCCTTTTGTTTACAAAAAAACGATTTCAGATGTAATAGATGCAGCTGTTGAACGATAGGTCCGCTATAAAGGCCATATATTGAAAGTAATATTTGAGCTAGTCCTCTCCTTAGCACTAAAACGATACACAATTGTTTTCACAGTCACTCAAATTTGTTGAACTTACCCTGAGAAGTTGGCTCTTGTTTAGATTAGGTTACTTGCCACTTGCCGGCCAGATTCTAAGTCCGAAGTTACTTACTGCGCATGCGCCGACAGTGGTTTCAGAATCGCCACCCGCTAAAACATTCAAACTTACTATTGGCAACAAACTCCTGGGGAAATTGTGATGTTGGCAGCGCTGAATTAACACAGCAACTTCGGCAACTTTCGTGACCATTCGTACACACTGCCGAGTTGGACTTAGCCGAAATTCTGACCAAGTGCTCGCGTCACCTTAAACAATATCCGAGGAGTTTACTATATTGAGATTTCAAAGCAATTCCCCGAGTCTGGCTAAGACACATTTTGTGGTTATGTCTAAGACTGTCCTCATTCCTCGAGTCTCGCTAAAACAAAATTCAATTAATGTTTTTTGTTTGTTTCTAAACCTGCAAAATGTGAGTTCTATAGACACACTTAAATTATTGTACTAGACATATAAATTTTAACTCTGTAATGGAATATGCAATTTCATTTTGGGGCAATTCAGAACAGAATATTTCTTATATAAAGAAGGTTATAAGAATTATTTCCAACACCCATAGCAGACGTTTATGTAAAGATATTTTAGAAGACTTAAGATACTAACCTTACCTTGCATGTGCTTATTTTTCTTCATCCACATTAATAACAAACAATGAAACAAACACGTAAGCTCCATTATCCCAGTGCAAAACTTCGTGCTTCTGGAAACAAAAATATTAATTTACTTCCTAATGATCTAAAGTTGACAAGTTCAGTACTTTTTAAATTACTACTGAAGCGTAGGCACCTCTTTATTGTGTACAAGATTATCTGAATGACTGTTAATGCTTATGCATGTTTGTAGCGAGTTTCTAGCTGTTTTATTGGTACACTTGTGTCTGCGCGAAACTTACTTAAATTGGTATGTATTGACAAAAGATGTCATTCATTGCTAATTATATAACTAAATAACGGGACGAGGCAGAGAAAGCCTACCGAAAGGTTTGAAACAAAATTTCATTTGTATTTCTAAATATATCGTAACAATACTCAAACAATTTTCTGTTATTTATTTCCCGAACTTTACTCAACACAAATTAACACAAGTTTACTCACCATCTTTATATTATTTTAATTACTTTTACATTGAATTACCTTTGTCCTCACACAAATCCCCAAATAGATACATCCAAAAGTCCCTTTCTCGCATAAACTTGCAACTCTTAACCTCTTCAAATTCTATCTCTCGGTTATTCACTTGGCAACAATTACATCCAAAGAGTATCCACTATATGGCAAGCCTTCTCCATAGAGACCTTAACTAACGTCACAACACATTATGTTAGTCCTCCAACTACAGAGAACGTTTCATTACTTTCTGAATTATCCTAGCTTTGTTTTGTGCCTGTATGTAATGTGTTTTATGCTATACTGTATATTTCTATTAAATGTTCGATATTCTCGGGCTTCTATAGCTACTCCCTGAACGCAGTCTAATCTTCCAGTCTAATATGAATGAATAAATAAATATTTCAGTGCTCATAAACAATACAATTTAACCTATCAAAAACAAAAATAAAATGAAACAAGTATAAAAAACAAAACAATGAGCAAGTATACCTTATTTAATATACTCTACATTTTGGAGTTACTTACATCTGTTATTTACCCAACTTTTTGTTTGATATATAATGGAATCTTCCAGTCAGTGTTGCCAATAGATATTCAGTTGCCTGTTCTCAACATGATACAGTGAAGCAGTAAAGTTACAAGTAGACAAACTGTGTGGCAATATCAACTACTAGATTTCATATCAGATTTATAATCATTCAGACAAAAATACAGCTAATGCTATTCAGTAAGTAGTTTGTTTTATTATCTTCTGCTCTTGTATTATGCACTAAAATAGTTCCAACCAAATCTACTCGAGGTTATGTTATTTCTGATACAAAATCACTCGTCACATACACAATAACACAACCTCCACTTACCTACATTACTTATGATAATATATTAATAATTGCTTCTGGAGTAGAATTTAGCACTTAGAACTCCTGTAACATTCCTTTTTATGGGGTTTACGTTTATATGAAAATGGTGGCGTGCAGACGGTAAACGTCGCCATGTTTAGGATATTACGAATGGGAGTGCCAACCTAAGGGACGGAGTAAAATCCACTAGTTTGGCGAGGTTTTAGTTCTTATTTCTATTCTTTCCTTTCGAATTAAAACATATTCTCTAACTTCGAGGCTCAGTTCAATATTTTAATATAACAATTAAATGATAAATAAAAATCTACACGGAATTAAATTTTAACAGGGAAAGAAGGGCTGTTATTATTATTATTATTAACACATTCTAAATTCACAAATAGCTCTACATATGTTACGCTTTATTATAATTATATTTTAAAAAGTTAATCATTGTAAAAATAAAGAATAAGAATACTTGTATAATAAGCCGAAATAACCAGATGTCGACGGGCCCTTTAACCTCACTCACCCACCCACTTACTCAATCACAGAGTAATAAATGGTTTATGGTTTCAATGTTGCGTAATGAATCCTCAATTTTTAGAAAATAAGAGTAATAGAAATTATATGATAAGTGGAATTACTAGTTAAATTTGCTTAGGAAATTTTCGTTGATGATTTTAAAAAAAGCTACAGTAAAATTCTTGGAAAACTCCAACACAAAATAACGGTAATATTTGCTCTTTCTCCATATTAAAAGTAGGGTTTTTGTTTGAGTGTGCTTGTTGTTTGGTTAGTTGATAGCTACAGTTTGTGTGTTTGTGTGTTACAGAACACAGAGGGATCGTATCGCCGGCGATTGTTGAGCACACCGGAACAGTCCACGTGGCCCAGGATGAGGGGGCCGTGCTGCTCTGTGTCTCCCAGGGGTGTCCATCACCAGACTACAGGTCAGTGCAAGTACCGCCGTACCAACACCTTTCACCTTTACATCTCATTCACTTGGCTGTGTTGCACTCACATGACTTTCTCTACTCACTCTTGTACTAGATGATGATGATGAATAGTTTGTAGAAGAGTGAGTAGTAAAAGGCACGTAACTGTTCACGTGGGATATTTTAAACAAGCAGTTCACAGAGAAACCATATGATTTTGTGGTTTTAGATGAGCTGCAAATACATATTTCCTGTAAACTGTCGAATATTGATTTTTTGGACTGAATGCAATGTTTCCTCTACCTGAGATAGGCAAAGGGTAGAGAGAAAATAATTGGTAACGTGTGCATGTTCAAAGCAGTCCTTTGAAATAATTAATTTTCACGTTGGCTGCACACACAGGGTACAATTGAACCACAATGGGGAAATTAGGGAACAGTTGGATGGACTGCAGCACGGATCACAGCGTTTACGTGTATACATACATACACACGTACATACAGACGTATATTTATTTTTTACCTCCCTTATTCACCAGGACATTCATTTGAATGATAATACTGTAATTAATACCAGCTTCAACAAACAATGAACAAACACGATGTATCCGCTACACTTGCCTGGCCGCCGCCGCCGCTGCCTCCGCCGCCGCCACTGCCGCCGCCGCCATGGGCTCGGTTTCCGGGTCGCTAAAGAAGGGATACTCTAAAAACCTGACAAAACCACTTTTCCATCGGTTTATTTTTACTTTCTCTGCCACATATAGTAAGTAGAGGAAGCATTGTATTCGACCTAAAAATTGTATGTCCAGATTTCACATAAAATACATGTTTTGAGGTCCCCTGAACCCAGCTATGTGTTCGCAAACAGCAAACTCAAAAACGAAAACTGGGATAAAAACCAAAGTTGGCATTTAAGCTTAGCATCTTTCAAGGATGCGACACGAAGATTTTGAAGAAAATTCCTCCAACCTAAACCACTCTTTATATGTAAAATTTTTGAAAAATTTTTATTTTCTTAAAAATTCCTCTAACGATTTTGAATGGCAAATGAAATGTATACTTTGAATTTTCTGGCTATAGCCCTTGTAGCCCTGTTTACTCTGGATGAGCTTTGTATAACTGGTAAGCCGTAAGATATAGACCAAATCTTAATATAAAAAAATGTAGATCTTGTTAGAACACACAAATTATTATTTTTGTGGCGTGAACTATTTCTGAGATATTCCTTGTTATTTGGGAGAGTTTTACAATAAACTTTTCTCAAATTGAACATCACCTTTTTATTGGCACTCATTGGCACACTGACCAACTCAAACATTTACCTGCTTTCATGCGCACCACACATCGGCAATTACGTCTTTCACGAATTTCTACAAACACGCCGGCTGCCGTAAAATTCTCGAATGCTCTGGAAAACCCTTCGTGTTGCCGCTTGATTGTTATTAGTCATTGTTAGTGTGAGGAAGGTTAAGCTTGAAAAATTGGGTCCTGCACCCTCTAGGCCTCTACGGGTTTTGTAAGGCCGCAGGAGGGGAGCGGAGCTGCTTCTATGACGTCACCCGGCAGTTTCAGTATGAACGTGCAGAAGCGTGGCCCTCTGGTGTCATTTCTGCTGAGGTAAATCCATGCTTACCTTATCGGCAGTTCCCAACATGATGGACATTACACCAAAAAACAGTACTACCAACCTATATAATGTAGGCATTATTTCTAACCTCAAATATCGCAGGATTAAAGTAACAAACGATAACACAATACATGATAAACCTACTCATTTCTTTCTGGAATAACATTTTTTGATAAAATTACTTCCGAGCGCTAAATATCGTAATATATTTAATCCAGTACTGTATATAATGCTCTAAAACAATTGAAGATAAAACAACGCACACACGACCAATACAATGGCGTCCACAGATTAATACAGCTTGTAAACAGGAGCTTGTTTTAAAATCATAGGTTGGCTTCTCTGCAACGGATTCATAAACAAGGGTTTCTATGGCAACGTAACAGATGCAATAACACCAACTATGTCCGTAGCTTTACCATGGTTGTATGTTACGAACAGTTGGCAGTACTAAATAGTACGAAATTGCCCTTTCTCTGTCACCAGCACCAGAAAATGAATGACGTAATCACCATGGCAACAGGACAGCAATGATATCATCACCATAACAATTCTGTCCAATGTGCCTGTAAGAAAACCCGACATCGTCATTTTTCGTAAATATATTTTAATAAGGTCTCAGTACTTCATTGAAAATATCAAGTGGAACAGCATCCATATTTTCAATAGTTTTATCACTGTCTTCCATTTTCCTCAAAACCACCGTATTACGCCATACATCTCTGTTATCTGATACTAGTGTTTACGTATTTTCATACTAAAATTACATAAAACACTCACACAGTAGACATATACTCGTGTCACTAGATATATAAATAACAGTTAGGTATGTACCTACAGAGTCCACAGTAGCGGTACGTCTATCTCTAAACTTGAGAGTAAAGCAGATTTATAATTATTATATCTGCTTTACTCTCAAGTTTAATAACATCCGATATCCAATATTAATTAGTAAATAAAGCTAAGGAATTATACTCCATTGCTTCGGGTGTTGTTATATAAGACATTTCTAATTAAAATTTTATTTCAAGCTTATATAAAGTAACCTCAATTGTGGATTATTATCATGTTTCCGTTTTTACCGAAAATAACTCCACTGAACTATTGTCTTATTCAATCGTTTTATTGCTTATAAGATTTACATATTAGAAATGGATATTACGAGGCTAGAAATCAATGCAGCGTTAAATAAGGCTGATTGCGTGGTATAAGCAGTACCTAAGTTCCAACTTACTAGTCTAGTGTTCAAGATTTCCTTCTGCTGTTCTTCATGGCTCATTCAAACAAACAGACAACTGAAAGATAAAACCGCTGCTCAACAGTAAACATTATCTTTACTTCTTGTTTGTTTCTATGGCATTGTCGCAGCAAGGGTCCTCGGCTCTACCAACAAAGTCTTTGTATTTTAAATAGAAATTATTATCCGGGCTTGTAGGCCGTGGTCTAGACGTTTCGTTCGAAGCTGCATCGAACATCCTCAGGTTTACCGGTAACGAGTTCCGAGTTTACATCCGATTTTACAAACTTTGTATTAGACTATACATAGCAAGCAATGCAGTAAACGCCTTTGACCTATCATATGAGTACATTAACAACATCAGGTAGAAATAAAATGGCGGATTCTTGTACTTAGAGCCGGGTTGGCTGCAAAAAAAGACAGACACGCCTTATCCACCATGGACCCGTACAGTCAAAACGCACAAATTATTAAATAACGACTTATTTAAATTTTGGTGTAAACTACGTGTTGTCCAACTCACATAATACCTTTTATCATTTAAGTAATAATATTAAAAGGCCCAATAAAGGTTTAAAACTGTCTTAAAGGGCTAAACTGCGCTCGAAAAGTCGCGAGGTGGCAATGGCATAGAACCTGGAGTACTGTCCCTGTGTTGGAACTCGACCTGTGCTTTCAGTCAAACAGCTGCATACGTACTAACACCCGGCGACACGGGTTCGCGTCTCGACATTGTACAACTTTTTTTTTCTGTTCAAAACTTGGAAACCGAATTCACAATAATCTAATTTTAAAGTCTCTGAGGATTTAGGATATAATTTAAAACGTTTTTGCTTGTGTGTATTTTGTAATAGAACAGGTATAATGACTTGTGCCACATGATGCAGAATGCCGACTCCCTTCATTCTCCACGTGTTTTGAATACTTGTGTGGAACCAAGCGTAGGAGCCGATGTTTTCATGTTAGAGTATAAAAAGGGGATTGCATAAAACTGTAAAATAAGGGGCAGCTGACTCACCTGGTATACGAGCACGGAATTGTGTAAACACCCGCTCTTTGACCCCCCGTCAAACGCCCACACACGTGAAACCAAAGGCTCCGTATCAGTCGTCGCCGAGACTAGCAGAGTACCACACTACTGAAGATGTTCCACGCAGCTTTGCACGAAACGTCTAGAAAGAGATTCTCACTAGACCACGGCCCACAAGCCCAGATAATAACTTTCTATTTAATGACACCGGCCGTGAAAGCTTAAGCAGTTTGATATTTTTCTTATGTTTCTGCGGCCGAAACCCAACCGCTCAGCTTCCGTCTTTGTCAACAGAAATAAGAAAAAATACGCCTCGAGTTTCCCTTAAACTGGCGT
Source organism: Tenodera sinensis (assembly GCA_030765045.1). Lineage (NCBI taxonomy): Eukaryota > Metazoa > Arthropoda > Insecta > Mantodea > Mantidae > Tenodera > Tenodera sinensis. The sequence goes on from CM060966.1 coordinate 180,620,130, forward strand.
ATAATAATTACGTAAAACTCAGTTGCATTTTACTGAAATTTAATACGCATAACAGCGAATTACGTATAAATGTATTACATATAAATAAGGTTCTATTAATACATTTCTAAATTACATTTTGCCAGGACTTACAAAAATGTACGTATGAATACGAATTACTTAGAACTGGGTTACGTATAAAGCAGGTTTAACTGTATTTGGTTTCCTATTACTATTTTCATTTTATATTGAAACTTGCCTGTGACTTTTCCCGTGATCCGCTGTATACGGGCGCTGATGACCAAATAGTGGAGCGGCGTTAATCCGGGTGGGTACCAACTGCGCACGAAACTGTCAAACTGTGCGCAGGCTTGTCAAGGGTAAGCAGGCAACTGCGCGCGAGCTTGTCAAGGATAAACAGGCCAACAGCGCGCGAGCTTGTCAAGGATAAACAGGCCCACAGCGCGCGAGGTACTGAATTGTAAACAGACCAACTGCGCGCGAGGTACTGAATTGTAAACAGGCTTACTGCGCGCAGGCTTGTCAAGGGTAAGCAGGCAACAGCGCGCGGGCTTGTCAAGGATAAACAGGCCAACAGCGCGCGAGGTACTGAATTGTAAACAGACCAACTGCGCGCGAGGTACTGAATTGTAAACAGGCTTACTGCGCGCAGGCTTGTCAAGGGTAAGCAGGCAACAGCGCGCGGGCTTGTCAAGGATAAACAGGCCAACAGCGCGCGAGGTACTGAATTGTAAACAGACCAACTGCGCGCGAGGTACTGAATTGTAAACAGGCTTACTGCGCGCAGGCTTGTCAAGGGTAAGCAGGCAACTGCGCGCGAGCTTGTCAAGGATAAACAGGCCAACAGCGCGCGGGCTTGTCAAGGATAAACAGGGCAACAGCGCGCGAGGTACTGAATTGTAAACAGGCTTACAACGCGCAGGCTTGTCAAGGGTAAGCAGGCAACAGCGCGCGAGCTTGTCAAGGGTAAACAGGCCAACAGCGCGCGAGGTACTGAATTGTAAACAGACCAACTGCGCGCGAGGTACTGAATTGTAAACAGGCTTACTGCGCGCAGGCTTGTCAAGGGTAAGCAGGCAACTGCGCGCGAGCTTGTCAAGGATAAACAGGCCAACAGCGCGCGAGGTACTGAATTGTAAACAGATCAACTGCGCGCGAGGTACTGAATTGTAAACAGGCTTACTGCGCGCAGGCTTGTCAAGGGTAAGCAGGCAACTGCGCGCGAGCTTGTCAAGGATAAACAGGCCAACAGCGCGCGGGCTTGTCAAGGATAAACAGGGCAACAGCGCGTGAGGTACTGAATTGTAAACAGACCAACTGCACGCGAAACTGTAAAACTGCGTGCGAGGTACTGAATTGTAAACAGGCTTACTGCGCGCAGGCTTGTCAAGGGTAAGCAGGCAACAGCGCGCGAGCTTGTCAAGGGTAAACAGGCCAACAGCGCGCGAGGTACTGAATTGTAAACAGACCAACTGCGCGCGAGGTACTGAATTGTAAACAGGCTTACTGCGCGCGAGCTTGTCAAGGATAAACAGGCCAACAGCGCGCGAGCTTGTCAAGGGTAAACAGGCCAACAGCGCGCGAGGTACTGAATTGTAAACAGACCAACTGCACGCGAGGTACTGAATTGTAAACAGACCAACTGCGCGCGAGGTACTGAATTGTAAACAGGCCAACAGCGCGCGAGGTACTGAATTGTAAACAGACCAACTGCGCGCGAGGTACTGAATTGTAAACAGGCTTACTGCGCGCAGGCTTGTCAAGGGTAAGCAGGCAACAGCGCGCGAGCCTGTCAAGGATAAACAGGGCAACAGCGCGCGAGGTACTGAATTGTAAACAGACCAACTGCGCGCGAAACTGTCAAACTGTGCGCGAGGTAGGTTCTGAATTGTAAACAGGCCAACAGCGCGCGAGGTACTGAATTATAAACAGACCAACTGCGCGCGAAACTGTCAAACTGCGCGCGAGGTAGGTACTGAATTGTAAACAGGCCAACAGCGCGCGAGGTACTGAATTATAAACAGACCAACTGCGCGCGAAACTGTCAAACTGCGCGCGAGGTAGGTACTGAATTGTAAACAGGCTTACTGCGCGCAGGCTTGTGAAGGGTAAGCAGGCCAACAGCGCGCGAGCTTGTCAAGGGTAAGCAGGCGAACAGCGCGCGAGGGGATATACAACAAACATGTCAAACGGTTGCAAGTCTCTCGTGTAAGAGTATCGATAAGGTGCATTGTTATAACATGTAAGTCTCGTATTTATTCAAATGACACTGCTACTCACATGTTATTCAGTACTGAAGCAAGTCATAATCACGAAACCGTTCATACTTTGGATGGACAAGTTATCTCTAATAGCGTAAAGCACAAAGCAGTTACTCAATTGTCTGAAAGAACATTAAAGTTGATTAACAAAGAAGTTGCCAGTGAAAGAGTTGACATGAATGGCAAATAGGCCAGAGTTCATAGAGAGTCCTAAGTCTCTAAAACGTTAGGAAGGAAAATTCAGGAATGACCGTCGCGCGCAGTCAGGCACTTCAAAACAGATAGAAATTACTTCACATTTATTTTAACAGCATTTTTTTCCAAATACTGTCCTACAATTGCTACAGTTGAGAGTGTCTCCCAACTTCTTGTGTTTTTAGGCTAGCTACTTAAATTCATTGCACCTGTCCTCAACCATGCAGACCTCCTTGTTGCGTACTTTAACGTAGTTTTATTCGCCGCGCTTCATCTCTAAATACGAGTGTACGTATACTCTGTTAACGAAACTTCGTTCTTAAATTTGGTTATGATCTCTTGCTTTTGGATTTACCAACAGTTTTGTATTGCAATATTATTTCTAGAGGATTCTGTATACGTTTCCATCGTTCGTATTTCTTACAGTAAGGTTTGTTGCCCGCATTCAATAAATTCCGGGTGAAAATCCCGACTGACCAATGTTACTGGGATGTTGTAATGGTTTCTCTCAATCGCCAAGCTAATATCGGCTTGGATGTTTAACGTCATGACCCAAAGTTTCACCTTGAGTCTAAAATAACAGTAAACATTAAAAATAGATAGTAATAGCAATACTTGTGCCATCTATCCACAGATAATGTAGGTAAATACTGTGACTTTGGTTGCGGGTGTGAAGTAAAGTAGCCAGATGTAGTCGAGATAAACACTTTTATTTCCGTAAACAGTAACTTTGTACACTCGTTGCAACAACAAGAAAGTCTTTTCCGATTCTCCAACAGCACGGCTCCGAACTCGTAACACAAAGAACTGTCCCTTCTCCGTCGGCACGACTCCTCAACCTTCACATACGTCTGACTGTCTCCGTCGGCACGACCACTCAACGCTTCACATACGTCTGTCCTCTCCGTCGGCACGACTACTCAACGCTTCACATACGTCTGTCCTCTCCGCCGGCACGACTCCTCAACGCTTCACATACGTCTGTCCTCTCCGTCGGCACGACTACTCAACGCTTCACATACGTCTGTCCTCTCCGTCGGCACGACCACTCAACGCTTCACATACGTCTGTCCTCTCCGTCGGCACGACTACTCAACGCTTCACATACGTCTGTCCTCTCCGTCGGCACGACTACTCCACGCTTCACATACGTCTGACTCTTCTGTCGATAATAATAATAAAAAATAAAGTGAGGAATTTGGACATGGTATACACCATGCCCGGGCTGCTTAGGGTTTCCCCTCTTCAGCCTAGCTTGGTTTTGTGTGTGTCATGTGCTTGGAGATCGGCGGTGGGGCAGACTGTCATGTTTTTTTTTTTTTTTTTTTTTTTTTTTTTTTTTTTTTTTTTTTTTTTTTTTTTTTTAAATATTAGTGCACATCAGTGACGTTCGAAGGCGGGTTGAAGACTCCAGAAGCCTCTATCCTTTTCTCTCTTTCGGCAAGCGCCCCAACAATGCGGCCATTCTCTGTCTCTTTCCTTCGGCTCCTTTGCCGTAGTGCCGACAATAATGCGATGGGTGACACTGCTGTTGTCGGCAATTAGATGCGGCGGGCGCGGTGACACTGCTCCCTCCTCAGAGCTGGTCGTCCCGACCAGCACTATCACTGCGGCATCTTCCTTGCGCCCCGGTGGACTAACCCATCGAACCTCTTCTCCAGGAGGCACGATCCTAGGTATCGCTGTTGGATAGTGTCCCTTGGTCTGGGTAGGACGATGTATGCCATCCTGCTTCGAAATTCTGCAACAGTACCGCCGGTCTTGACGGTCCCTCGTCCAGTTGCCCTTCTTCCTGGTGTGTTGACGGGCCATCCTGCGCACTTGGAAACGGCTCACTGGGTACCATGTCCGCCGACCTCTCTGGCGCACCTTCGCAGCCACCTTGCTTCCGATGGGTCCGGCAACAAACCCCGCCACATCCGCGCGAGTCGCGTCCACCGCTGCACTCGTGTTCACTCGTGCTCGGCACGGCCTCTCCTGTATCCTGCCGTCCACGATGATGTCCACCATTCTTCCGTTCACGGCACTATGCGTCAGGTGATTGGATGGCTCCGACGGTCCCCCCATGTCACACGCCAAGTCGGTTCTCGCGTGATGCTCGTTTGCTTGTGCGCTTCCCTGCTGATCGTCCTCCACGTCGTATCCTGGTTGGTTACGTACCCGACACACTCCTCCAGAGGATCCTCGACGACGTCCTTGAACTGCCCCTTGGTCTTCCCCGAGACGTACACTTTCGTTATCTGAAACGGGCGCAACTGTCGCCTCGGCCACTAGGTGCTTCCTCCCCGGGTCCGCGCTATTCCGTCTGCCCCTGGCATCCAGTACTTTGACGCTCTCGTCAACTCTTACTACCAGGGCGCTAAGACGTTCCCCGTCGTCCCCCACGACGTCCACATGCTGGCAGAGGTCTTCCACCTTTTCGCCGAGTTCTTCCACGCCTTCCGTCATGCCAATCAGTTCGCCGAGTTGTTCCACGTCTTCCGTCACGCCAATCAGTTCGCCGAGTTGTTCCACGTCTTCCGTCACGCCAATCAGTTCGCCGAGTTGTTCCACGTCTTCCGTCACATCATCTGAAACGGGCGCAACTGTCGCCTCGGCCACTAGGTGCTCCCTCCCCGGCTCCGCGCTATTCCGTCTGCCCCTGGCATCCAGTACTTTGACGCTCTCGTCAACTCTTACTACCAGGGCGCCAAGTCGTTCCCCGTCGTCCTCCACGACGTCCACGTGCTGGCAGAGGTCTACCACCTTTTCTCCGAGTTCTTCCACGTCTTCCGTCACGCCAATCAGTTCGCCATCAATTTTCGCCGATAGCTCCGTCTTCATCTCTTTCAGCTCGGCAGCGAGGTTGTTGTTTGACGTTTCCATTTTGGCAGCGAGGTTGTCGTTTGACGTTTCCATTTTGGCAGCGAGGTTGTCGTTTGCCGTCTTCATCTCTTTCAGCTCGGCAGCGAGGTTGTCGTTTGCCGTCTTCATCTCTTTCAGCTCGGCAACGAGGTTGTCGTTTCTCGTTTCCATTTTGGCAGCGAGGTTGTCGTTTGCCGTCTTCATTTCTTCTTTCAGCTCGGCAGCGAGGTTGTCGTTTGCCGTCTTCATCTCTTTCAGCTCGGCAACGAGGTTGTCGTTTCTCGTCTTCATTTCGGCGAATAATTCTTTCATCATTGCCATCATCCTGGTTTCCGAATCTCCCTCCATCTTGGTTCTAACGTTGCAACTTCTAACGACGATGTAACGAAACTAGAAGCAATTCGACGGATCCCACTTCTGACACCAGTGTGACTTTTGTCGGTTGTGTGTGAAGTAAAGTAGACAGACGTAGTCGAGATAAACACTTTTATTTCCGTAAACAGTAACTTTGTACACTCGTTGCAACAACAAGAAAGTCTTTTCCGATTTTCCAACAGCACGGCTCCGAACTAGTAACACAAAGAACTGTCCCTTCTCCGTCGGCACGACTCCTCAACGCTTCACATACCTCTGTCCTCTCCGTCGGCACGACTCCTCAACCTTCACATACCTCTGTCCTCTCCGTCGGCACGACTCCTCAACCTTCACATACATCTGTGTTCTCCGTCGGCACGACTCCTCAACCTTCACATACCTCTGTCCTCTCCGTCGGCACGACTCCTCAACCTTCACATACGTCTGTCCTCTCCGTCGGCACGACTACTCAATGCTTCACATACGACTGACTCTTCTGTCGCACTTTACCGCTATTTATATCTCCCAGGCACTATTCTGGAAGCTTCAGGAACGTTCAGTTATTGCGGCGAGATACAAAGTAGAAGACTCCAGAAGCCTCTATCCTTTTCTCTCTTTCGGCAAGCGCCCCAACAATGCGGCCATTCTCTGTCTCTTTCCTTCAGCTCATTTGCCGTAGTGCCGACAATAATGCGATGTGTGACACTGCTGTTGTCGGCAATTAGATGCGGCGGGCGCGGTGACAATACTTTAAATGCCACACTGATGCCATCTAGTTGTTATAGAGGCTATTACAAGAAAATTAATTACTAAAACAATGTAAGAATATGTACTAAAGAAACTAAAACACTAAAAGTTTCTGGAGAGCAATTAGAATAGTAGTGCAGTATATTTAAAAGCAAGGAACCGTAGATGGTTTCAAGAAAAAATTATCATTAATACAATATAGTTAATAAAAAGTTGTGTTACACTCACATGACATTCTCTACTCTTGTATTAACCATTCTTTTGGTTTTTAAGTAATGCTGTTCACACACTGACACACACAAACACACACACACACTCTCTCTCTCTCTCACTCATATGCACCTTTTTCTAAAAATGCTTTTTTTCGATTCAGAGGCCTCAAAACATATATTTCCGGTGAAATATCGACACCAAATTTTTGGGTGGAATACAACAGTTCCTCTACCTACTATGCGTAGTAGAGAGCAATGCCAGAAGTAAAACGCAGTAACAAAGGTAGAAAAAGTATGAAATTGTTATATCTAAAGTTTAAATCCTTAGGTTCGTGTTTACTTTTGCTAAAAACTTCAAAACTGTTTCCAGAGTCTCGGTTAAAAATATCGCCAAAGCTGAGGTTTGTGGTGTCATAAGATTTCCTTAAAAAAGTACAAAGAAACCAGATTTAATACACTTAATGTGCCTAAGAGGAGTCAAAATGGTGAATTTTCTAAGTTTTTCCAAATTCTGGATTTACCTCCACATGAATATTTGAGATATTTCACAGAACAACGTTAATCGTAAATAAATTAAAATTATTATTGAAAACAAAGTTGCATATACATTTGAGGTTTTCTCATCTTGTTTAGCTGCAATTTCTCACGACGTCTTATTTCTATAAGTTATTTGTATTATGTGCTGATATTTTTATCACAGATGTGCAACTAAGTAAGCTTTATTTTAATTAAAAGGTTCTTTCCTCCGGGTTCTCCGGTTTCCCCTATCTCATTCCACCGGTGCTCCATCTGTCAGTGTCACCGCCTGCGGTGCCGTAGAACTACAAAAAATCAGGCATATTAGCTATTTTAACTTTCTCTACTACGTATAGTAAGTAGAGGAAGTATTGTATTCCACACAAAAATTCGATGTCGAGATTTCACCGGAAATGAGTATTTTGAGGCCCTCTGGAAAAAAAAAATTAGAAAAAGTTCCGCGCGCAGGTGCATGTGTGTGAGGTTATGTTTAATAAATCATACACAAGTACACACGGATGTGCTCCATTATCTTGTGCAATACGTTTAACACGATTTGTTTGTCACCACTTTTTAACAGTTTTCCCTTGGCGTGTTCTCTGTAACTCTCAACACTCGATTATGTTATCACAACTCATAAGTTAGCCGCCATATTCCTTACTGGCCGACTGGCATAGTCGTTCACGTGTTGTTGACGATTTAAAACGACTCAAGTGGGGCTTTTCCTGTTCTCAAATAAAACTTATAAGTGTAGTATGTTACAAGGCGAACATTAGTCATAATGGTGAACAGATTTTAAACAGAAATAATATTACAAAGTGGTGGATCTATTTTCTTTTCTTCGTCAGAGTGCTTCGGTCAGGAACCAATCAGAGTGTTCGCTGCTCAACTTGCTTATTTCGGCAATACTACACATGGGTATTTCTTGTTATGTACTTTAAAACACTTATAGTTTTCTTTTGTCAATTGGCAAGTCGCTATTCCACCTTTTTCTCTCCTGGCCACACATAGAGAACAGTACAACACGGGGTATGTTGCATTCCTGCCCTTGTTAGCGCTTAACGACTTATGTATGTGGGGGTAGATGGGGTAAAAGGAGGCTACTCCTCACGGTGCAATGACCCTTGAACACCGCTGCTGTAATGCTATTTTCCAAAAAGGTTTATTTCAGAGGCTTACTTTTAAAATTCTTTATTCCAAGCATGTCTTCGAAAAATTCAATCACACAGCGACCAGCTCTTAAAATTTTATGTAGTGAAGGAGTCTCTTCCGGCTGGTATCTCCCGTCACCAGTATGAAGGGAATCTTCTGCTCATCGTCACTTTGAAGGGTCGGTATGATGAATTCTTTTCTCGTATAAAAGATCCGGCTAACTCTTTCGATGAACTGCGATGACTCTTTCTCTCCTATCTCGGTCGTGGTACGGGTATGAAGTATGTTCACAATTTACAGCTGATAATTTTTCTTGAGACGCGACCCCCGTGAAAATTATATGTTACGTCGATGTATTAACTTTTAGTCTTTCTAATGAGATAGTCTTCTTTGCTCTGGAGGCCACAATTGAAATAATATTAGTGTATTTATTATCACAATTTTATTCGTTAATATCTATAACATTTACAATGAAGACAAAAGATAATCGCACTAGGCCAACTGCAAACGATATGATGCAAACAATCAAACAATGGGAAACAAAACACTCCAACACAACACCTACCATAACTAATAATACTGCATCAGTAGTCAACATTTGGTATCCTTTGACATAATTATGTTTCCCAAAATTTCGTTTTATAACCTTTAACTTACACTTTTTATTAATATCTATTCCTTCTGTGGATATTAAATTAAAGTTTAATGCTTCTTCAATTATCTGGTTTTCTATTACAATATTTGTATATTTTTAACACAAAAAGCTATTGCTCTAGCTTTAGATGGGGAAATTTTCATTTCAAAGCTTTTAGCAATTTTAATTAATTCATGGACGCTAATTTGCGGTTCATTTTCTGAAATTGCTAAAATAAGTGATCATCCGTATAAAGTTTTTTTTCCGTAAAAGTTTTCTTGGTGTAATTTGGATACCAAAGTGGTAGTTTTGTTTCCGTAATTTAACTGTTTTATTAATAAGAAAATAAACGTCTTGAAGCTTTAACCCTTGTTACACTCTGGGACAAGAAGACATCCCCGTAAGCTCCAAAGCGCTCCAATAAATCGGAAGTAATGTCTTTTTTTTTGGGGGGGGGGGTGGGATTTTTCGTCGACAGTAAGACACCGAGAATCCATCAGGGTTGGACACAGATCATTCAGTATTGATGGCTGCCAGATAAATACTGGACAACGTAGCATTCTCAAACTGCAAACCCAGGGACACTTGGTATAGCTCGTGAGGCAAGAGGAGAGCAATTCCCGTAGCTGCGCAGTGGTAACATCTGAAAGACTGATGGTGGGGGAAGTTGAATGAATCTCCAGAACATGCCCATTCTGTGTTTGCGACAACTAAGTGCATTTAAATGGAGTTTTGAATTCGCTGGGCAGGCTGTCACATTATCTTCTTCTGCTATTTACCGTAAATATTTTTTTAACATTAGGTTCAATTTTCCAAAAAAAAACTATTATCTTAGATTTTTTGTGTATACACAGAATGTAGAGCTCTAAACAGACGGTGAAAGCTATTCCTCAAAAAATGTTTACATACATACGTGTGCAAAATATGCGGAAATAAGTGGGAACAGTACCACTTCAATAAGTGTAATAGAAATACACAGATCCTATATGAACTAATGCTCATTCGAGTGCACCTTATCTTAGGCTTAACTCCACACGGACAGGGCCTTACACCTACGTTCTGGACTGAAGGACATACAACATACCTGCGGTACAAAAATTAACTTTACCTATGGTTTGGTTATAGTTGCTGAATTAAAAGTTGCTGTTTTAAAAGCGGAAAAAGTTTGATTATGATAGATTATATAGTTTTCAAGAAACACTAGCATGAAGTAAATTGGGATTCTGCATGAAAATCCCTGCTCTGATACTACCAAGTATCCTTAAGTTTTATAAGATTGCTACTTTCTATTGTAATCATTTATTTAAAACAAGTAGCTCTATCTATGCGTCAGGTTGGGTACTATTAGGACAGTTCTCGTTTGTAATGCTTTCACTTGGGTTCTGCTATGGGAATGAATGCAGCGCTATGTTAACAGCACTCCCGTAACCGTCGAATTCTGTAAGTTCCATATTATATAGGAATATGCTCTTTTATTTTTATATCAGACGATTTAGAGCGCATGCTCTTAATCTCAACGTGCTACATGTTCATCCAACCAAGGATTTAAGTCGAAATCCCTTAAACTTTTTCTTCGAGTGGAGGAAAACTCTACGTATGCACTTCCACTGTGTTGTAGGGCACAGTAGGGAGTGCGGCTTCGCCCGAAGGCACTACCAAGAGAAACAAAGAATATAGAGGTAGGAGAAGGAAAGAAGTAATTCAGGGTGAAAGTTGGCCGGCCACAGGGTCCACAGCCAGGTGAATGAAAGCTAGGTGCTAGGATGCAATCGTGACCTAAGTCCTGATAATTAATTGTGAATAACTTGCTGATTCCTGTAGCTCTTATCTGTGATGTATTGATTGTTGTTGCAGGTGGTACAGTCTGCAGAGCGGGTCAGAGCCAGTGTCAGTTCTTCCTGGGCCCCGGACGCGTCTACTTGGCCCTATCCTGGTGATAGAGGCAGTGACAGCAGAGGACGCCGGGATGTACCGATGCTCTGCCAGTAACGCGGGTGGTGAAGCAAGCGCCGAGCTGCGCCTGGTCGTCGCGACGCCGCTGCACGTGGAGGTGACGCCCGCCGTGCTCAGCGTCCACCTGGGAGGTAGTGCAGAGTTCCGCTGCATCACCGAACAGTCCGGTCAGCCACACCAGCAGCCTCTACTGGTCACGTGGTACAAGGACGGCAGACCGCTGCCAGGGCCGGCGAGGACCAGCGGGGATCGCCTAGTGATACCCGGAGTGGGACGAGAGGACCGGGGCATGTACCAGTGTGTGGTGCGGCGGGCCGAGGGCGAGACCGCTCAGGCGGCGGCGGAACTGCAGCTGGGCGGTAAGCGCTCTATGCTTCTTCTCTCCCAACCGCCTGACCCTCATAACACAACTCAGGGAAGCGTTTGATAGCCGCTCTTTGTACATGCTGTTTCCATCGGCTTCTACATTCCTCTATGTCATTTATACCGAGAATATTTAACTCGCTTCCTATGTCTTCGTGTTTTATTTTGTCATTAATAGTACTTCCCTAAATTACTCTTAGGTATCTCATTAATTTTATTCCAGTCCTTTAATATTTTCTCTACTGGTAAGTAGAGGAAGTATTGTATTCCACCCAAAAATTTGATATCGAGATTTCACCGGAAATATATGTTTTGAGGCCCCCTGAATAAAAAGAAGCATTTTTAGAAAAAGGTCCGTGTGTGTCTGTCTGTGGACAGCATAAATCAAAAACGAAAATTCGGTTAAAAATCAAAGTTAGTACTTAAGTTTAATGTCTCTCAAGGATGCGACACGAAGATTTTGAAGAAAATAGCCCCACCCTAAACTACCTTTTATATAAATGGCTCTAACGATTTTAATTAAAATGCCATATATTTAAGACATTTTGATGACAAATGAAATGTATATTTTGAATTTTCTGGCTATAACCTACGTAGTCATGTTTACTCTGGATGACTTTTGAATAACTCGTAAACCGCAAAAGATAGACAAAATCTCATTTTACAAAAAGTGTAGATCTCACTAAAATACACAATTTATGTCCAAATAAATTTTTTCGTAGAGTGAACCATTTTGGAGGTATTCCTTATTATGTGTGTCAGTTTCGGACAACTTTCGTGAAATATAACATCGTTGTTCATTTTTGTATATGCTAAGTGTGCAAACAGAACAGGATCTCAAAGGTTTAGAACATTTGACTATCGCACAAAGCCTACTGTATTCCCATATTCCCCTTGTACCTACAAGGAAATAAGCAATAAGATAATTTGTACAAATGTTTATCTCAACTAACATGAAGAAGATATAGGAATAAGAGTTTGTAAGAATGGTTAGTACAAGAGTGAGTAGAGAAAGTCATGTGAGTGCAACACATCAGATTTTTTTCTCTGCTATTCCATATTGTGTTCTGTATGAGAGCAAGCAACACATTAAGTTAGTGTTGACCCCCCCCCCCCTTCCCCAACAGGGTGTGACGTGACATGTCGGCACCGCACCCAGCCCCTAGGGTCCTGTGACACGCCACACAACATTACTATCTGGAGCCTGTGACGGAAAAACAAAACACTATTGTACAAACAGTGCTTACAGTAGGTATAGCAAAAATCCCATGTGTCACATTAAGTCTAAAAGCATTTTTTGTTGAGTGAATCATTTCGTAGATATTCCTTATTATTTATGTGAGTTTTACAATACTTATGCTTTTCTCAAATGGAAGGTCGTTATTTACTTTTTATCTCTTGGCCATACAAAGAGAACAGAATTTTAAAGCCTTCATATAGCGACGAGCTATAGCTTAAAGCCTACATTGTTCCCCTTGTACCTATAAGAAAATTAGCAAAAGTACAATAATTTCTTCAAATTAACATAAGCGCGTAGAGGAAGATGAGTAGAGAAAGTCGTGTGAGAGTAGCAAGAGTCAGTTTGAGTGGTGGTCTCTGTGTACAGAACATTTTGTTGGACTAGAATATTTCAGAGAAGAATTTATTAAAAGGTTTATGGTAATAAATGATGTGACTGTTTCACATCTGAGGAGCTGTTCTTTAATATTTCTTGTAGAGCGCTTTAGGATGTTAATTATTCTGGCATTGTATTGTTCGTATTTGACGTAGCGAAAATATTCGCTCTCCCTCCCTAATGGTCTTTATCTGACGTTCATCGTCATCATGGCTGCTGCCTATTCTTCTGGTTCTTGTGTCGCGGGGTTTAATTATCCCCCTCCCCTCCCCCCTCCCCCTCCCCTCCCCTCACCTTTATTACCGCTTGCTTAACTAACCCATTCACTGCGCCAGTAGCCTACCTCCATGCACAACATACAACTGTCCAACATACAACTTCTTATCCAACCATGTCCCATACTACTACACCTTACTGTTTTCAATAAAATATTCCCTAGGACGGTATGTTGAGTAATAGGTAGGTATCATCAGCTAGATGCGCAGTAGACTTCCCTACCAGTGACGTCACCTGGTGTAGCTTGCTCTGATTGAAATGATAGTATAGCTCGTTTTAGAACACTGTAATATTTAAATGACTGTGTTTATGAGGACTAGTGATAGTATAGCTCGTTTTAGAACACTGTAATATTTAAATGACAGTGTTTATGAGGACTAGTGATAGTATAGCTCGTTTTAGAACACTGTAATATTTAAATGACTGTGTTTATGAGGACTAGTGATAGTATAGCTCGTTTTAGAACACTGTAATATTTAAATGACAGTGTTTATGAGGACTAGTGATAGTATAGCTCGTTTTAGAACACTGCAATATTTAAATGACAGTGTTTATGAGGACTAGTGATAGTATAGCTCGTTTTAGAACACTGTAATATTTAAATGACTGTGTTTATGAGGACTAGTGATAGTATAGCTCGTTTTAGAACACTGTAATATTTAAATGACTGTGTTTATGAGGACTGGTGATAGTATAGCTCGGTTTAGAACACTGTAATATTTAAATGACTGTGTTTATGAGGACTAGTGATAGTATAGCTCGTTTTAGAACACTGCAATATTTAAATGACTGTGTTTATGAGGACTAGTGATAGTATAGCTCGTTTTAGAACACTGTAATATTTAAATGACTGTGTTTATGAGGACTGGTGATAGTATAGCTCGTTTTACAACACTGAAATATTTAAATGACTGTGTTTATGAGGACTAGTGATAGTATAGCTCGTTTTAGAACACTGCAATATTTAAATGACTGTGTTTATGAGGACCAGTGATAGTATAGCTCGTTTTAGAACACTGTAATATTTAAATGACAGTGTTTATGAGGACCAGTGATAGTATAGCTCGTTTTAGAACACTGCAATATTTAAATGACAGTGTTTATGAGGACCAGTGATAGTATAGCTCATTTTAGAACACTGCAATATTTAAATGACAGTGTTTATGAGGACTAGTGATAGTATAGCTCATTTTAGAACACTGCAATATTTAAACGACAGTGTTTATGGGGACTAGTGATAGTATAGCTCGTTTTAGAACACTGCAATATTTAAATGACAGTGTTTATGAGGACTAGTGATAGTATAGCTCGTTTTAGAACACTGTAATATTTAAATGACAGTGTTTATGAGGACCAGTGATAGTATAGCTCATTTTAGAACACTGCAATATTTAAATGACAGTGTTTATGAGGACTAGTGATAGTATAGCTCATTTTAGAACACTGCAATATTTAAACGACAGTGTTTATGGGGACTAGTGATAGTATAGCTCGTTTTAGAACACTGCAATATTTAAATGACAGTGTTTATGAGGACTAGTGATAGTATAGCTCGTTTTAGAACACTGTAATATTTAAATGACAGTGTTTATGAGGACCAGTGATAGTATAGCTCATTTTAGAACACTGCAATATTTAAATGACAGTGTTTATGAGGACTAGTGATAGTATAGCTCATTTTAGAACACTGCAATATTTAAACGACAGTGTTTATGGGGACTAGTGATAGTATAGCTCGTTTTAGAACACTGCAATATTTAAATGACAGTGTTTATGAGGACTAGTGATAGTATAGCTCGTTTTAGAACACTGAAATATTTAAACGACAGTGTTTATGGGGACTAGTGATAGTATAGCTCGTTTTAGAACACTGCAATATTTAAATGACAGTGTTTATGAGGACTAGTGATAGTATAGCTCATTTTAGAACACTGCAATATTTAAACGACAGTGTTTATGAGGACTAGTGATAGTATAGCTCGTTTTAGAACACTGAAATATTTAAACGACAGTGTTTATGGGGACTAGTGATAGTATAGCTCGTTTTAGAACACTGCAATATTTAAATGACAGTGTTTATGAGGACTAGTGATAGTATAGCTCATTTTAGAACACTGCAATATTTAAACGACAGTGTTTATGAGGACTAGTGATAGTATAGCTCGTTTTAGAACACTGTAATATTTAAATGACAGTGTTTATGAGGACCAGTGATAGTATAGCTCATTTTAGAACACTGCAATATTTAAATGACAGTGTTTATGAGGACTAGTGATAGTATAGCTCATTTTAGAACACTGCAATATTTAAACGACAGTGTTTATGGGGACTAGTGATAGTATAGCTCGTTTTAGAACACTGCAATATTTAAATGACAGTGTTTATGAGGACTAGTGATAGTATAGCTCGTTTTAGAACACTGAAATATTTAAACGACAGTGTTTATGGGGACTAGTGATAGTATAGCTCGTTTTAGAACACTGCAATATTTAAATGACAGTGTTTATGAGGACCAGTGATAGTATAGCTCGTTTTAGAACACTGTAATATTTAAATGACAGTGTTTATGAGGACCAGTGATAGTATAGCTCATTTTAGAACACTGCAATATTTAAATGACAGTGTTTATGAGGACTAGTGATAGTATAGCTCATTTTAGAACACTGCAATATTTAAACGACAGTGTTTATGGGGACTAGTGATAGTATAGCTCGTTTTAGAACACTGCAATATTTAAACGACAGTGTTTATGGGGACTAGTGATAGTATAGCTCGTTTTAGAACACTGTAATATTTAAATGACAGTGTTTATGGGGACTAGTGATAGTATAGCTCGTTTTAGAACACTGAAATATTTAAATAACTGTGTTTATGAGGACTAGTGATAGTATAGTTCGTTTTAGAACACTGTAATATTTAAATTAGCTGTCCACACCTAATCTATTTACCCACAGTTCGGTTGCTTCCGCAGTTGGCAGGCTGAGCATAGCCCGAGGTGTGGCAAATGTATGCCTGCCATTTTCGGGCTGAGCCACTTTCTGACTGGTGTTGTTAAGGTCCTAGGATTCTTTAGTACCTCAAGAGGCTCTAGAACGACAACTAGGCTACCAGATGGCAGGCTGAGAACAGCCCGAGGTGTGTCATTCGTGTACCTGCCCTTTGAGGGCTTAACCACTGTATGACGGGATTAGGATGTTGTAGGATGGCTGGTGAAGAATGGGGATTGTGGGTTGCTAGGAGGTAGCATAGGTTATGCTCCTCGTCGGGTGATAGTTTCAGTGTGCAACTACCGTTGGGCACTGCTGATGGGTGGTCCAATTTGGAGAAGATTTAGACTTCCAATCTTCTCTTGGAAGGACTGTAAGGAGCTCAGCTTGCGCTGTTGATGGGGTAGCTCCTGTGTTACCGGGGGTGCCCGCAAGCCATGCGGGGAACCCGGTGTCGCACAAGCGTGCGTTCTCTAGGAATGTAGTCCCCAAGAGACCTAACCAGGGCGCTGTTGAGGAAACACTCCGTAAAACAGCCGTAAAATTGGCAGGCTTCAAGGATTTAGGATTTTTTTATTAACCAATTGTGTCTGGCGCTGGTACAACGGGCCCAGCTTACAGACTAACATTATCATTTGTATATACAATTGTTTGGTTTGCATGCTATATACAGTGGTTTTTCTAGGAAACCCATAAAGTGGCCGTCTTTGGGCCACTGAGAACAGTTCCCTCTTGTAATGTCTTGGGTTTTTAGTTTATAGTGTTTTTGATATTGTTTTTTGTTTATATACATATTTACACTTTGTTTCTTTATTTACACGCATTCACTCATGCTTTCACTCTGGCATATCGTGAGATATGCCCTCACACACACACGCGCATACACACACACGCACATTAAAAACACTATTTACACACGCTATACAAATTAATTATTTACAGACACATACACGCACGCATTCACCCACGCACACTCTCACACATACACACATCTTCACTGGGCACACCAGAGATATGCGTCCCAGCGCACTGCACTATTCACACTATGTACACTGTCCCACGGTGGCAGCTCCTGAATATTTTCCGAGGCGAGGGCCTCTGCCGGAACATGTATGTGGCCTAGGATCGAGGTTGCGTACACGCGCATTAGTCGGCGAGCCGAGCCGCTTCTAGAACATTTTTATCCTATTATGCTTGCGGTGCTTCGGCTCGCCTTTGCCAATGTTGGCGATGACGTCGTTTTCGTGGTTTCTAATGCGCGTCCATGCAGCCGTTGCTCGTTTTTCAATTGCCTCCGGGATGAACGGGATCCGGGTTTCAAGGTGTAGTGTTTGGGTGGTGGTGAGGAGTGGAGCAGACAGGATTTTTCTGAGGGAGAGGTTTTGGAGGGTTTGGAGTTGTTTGAGGGCAGTTTTGGAGGCATTAGCCCAGGCCATACATGCATACAGGACCACCGAGAGAATAAATGACTTATATAATATCAGTTTTGACTTCAGTCGCAACTGTTTACTGCGGAAGATGGGGGCGCACAACTTTAGCCGCTGTCTGCCTTTATTGGCGCTATTCTTTATGTGGGTGGACCAACACATTGTGCGGTCCAAGGTGACACCTAAGTATTTAATCTGCTGACGGCAGTGCAATATTTGACCACCGACCGTTAGGTCCTTTGCCAAAGTGTGACGCCGCTTGGAGAAATGAATTAGCTGGCATTTGTCGGGGTTAATTTTGATTTTCCAGTCATGTTACTATGAGAGGAAGTTGTTAACATAACGTTGCATCGAATCTAAATGGGTTTTTCGTGGTTTTTCTCAATCACCAAGGTAAATACCGGATTGAATATGTGACATCATAACAGAAAATTCCACCGTAAATATAAAACAAGAGGAAAAATGAAAAATAGATGGTAAAGACGATTGCTGTGCCATCTAATTAGGAATAGATTGACTGGATGGCATCCTAGTGCCACCTGTCCGTCACGGACAGAAGTTCAGTTTAGCTGCACTCTGTAGGGGGACCTTGAAAGTTAATGTCCACCACACACTGAGTCACACAGATCACCACACAGTTAAAGCAACGTACAATAAATAGGGGAGTTTTTATTAGGGCTGTCTCTGTGGTAAGAACGTTAACCTTCAAATCCAGAGGTCCCGGGTGTGATTCTCAGCTGGAGGTATAAAACTTTTCTTTGGCCTGGATTATTGCGCATTCTCGCTAGACCAGTCATGGGGACAAAGAGTGATAGGAATGAACTCGAGTATTCACTCCCTCCACCTACCCCATCACCAAATTCAGGCCACCTCACGTACACAGGCGTCTTTACAAACAAGGCAAGCTTCAAGGCGTGCAGTGGCAGGCAAAACCGAATACAAACATGATTACGTTACACTACATTTTCTTTTCTCATAGGAAACAGAGTGCTTTAATTTTACTAGGAGCCCAAAGTCCATTCGACGTTGAAGTATGTTTTTACCTTGTTATACATGATTCCACATGACTGACAAGTTCTCTGAGGTAGATAACAAAGGGGGCGTGGCCTGGTAGCTGATCCTGTGTAGCAGAGTGGACGGGGTTAAAACTACGATGTAAGGTAAATGACACAATGAGTCAGTTCTCCCCATCTATGCCTAACACCCGAGGCTAGGCATATGTGTGTGTGAATTTAATGTAATAATCAAAAGTAATACAAACCCAAAATTAATTCTATAAGCCAGTAAACTTCTTTGCTGGTGACCAATAGTTCGAAAAAGATAAATTTTAAATCAGTTTTCTTTGCATATACAAAAGATGAAAGAATAATAACGATGTTACATTTGAGAAAGGTATAAATTTTGGAAAATTCAGACACATAACATGGAATATCTCGGAAATGATTCACACCACAAAAGATATACATATTTGATAAAAGAGTTTAAAGAGTTCTAAATATTTGTGTAGTAATATTTTTTGTATCTCTTACAGTTTACTAATTATACAAAAGTTAATCAGAATGAAAAGGACTTAAAGTCTGAGATATAAAAAAAGTGAATCACGATCTTCCATTTGACGAAAGTTTCTTTTCAAAACTCACACAAATAACAAGGAATATTTCCGAAATGGTTCACTCTACAAAAGAGTTTATTTGGGCATAAATTGTGTATTTTAGCAAGAGTGTTATTTTTGGTACAGTAAGATTTTGTCTATCTCTTACGGTTTACCAGTTATGCAACAGTCATCCAGAGTAAACAGGACTACATGGGCTATAGCTAGAAAATTCAAAATATACATTTCATTTGTCATACAAATATGTTAATGATATGGTATTTTAATCAAAATAGTTAGAGCCATTTTCAAAAATCAATTCGTATTCAGAAGGTTCTGGGTTCGTAAAGTTATATGCTACGCTCTTCCTGCCAACATGACATCACAGATCCAATTATTCGTGGAAACTGCACTGGTAAAGTTATCTGTTATATTCTTTAAACATTTTTGTTAGGATATCTATAAACATGACGTCACAGATCCAATAGTTGGTGAAAATGCCGCCGGTAGAGTTATCTAGCAACATGACGTCACAGATGCAATGATTCGCGAGAGTGCCGGAGGTGAAGTTATTCTTTTTTGTGCCCAGGGAGCAAGGTAGGCTACAGTTATCGACTTTCTTTTGTTTACAGGAGTTTCTTTGAGCAGCGCTATTATGCCCCCGAGCCACGTGAATTTGTAATATTGTAAAGCGATAGATAGATAGATATTACAGGAGCACGTGATTCCTGTCGGAACATAGCCCGTGTTAATTCAATTGCTGCTCATCAAAGAGAGGGCGCCACTCCGATAAAATTGGGTTTTGATGAGAGAGGCACATCCATTACCTTTTGTTCGACTTCATTAGCCTGACTCAGTTGGTTCGAACACCCCGCTAGACCTGACCTCTATACTGTTTCCTCACATTACCTAACCTACCAGTTACTAACCTACGTAAAAATTCCATGTCGAGATTTCAGCGGAAATATGTTTTGAGGACCCCCGAATCCAAAAATGCATTTTTAGAAAAAGGTCCGTGTGTGTGTGTCTGTGGACAGCATAACTCAAAAACGAAAACACCGTTAAAAACCAAAATTGGTATTAAGTTTAATGTCTTTCAAGGATGCGACGCGAAGATTTTGAAGAAAATTGCTCCACCTTAAGCTACCCTTTATATTGAACATTTTTTCGAACATTTTTATTTTCTCAAAAAATGGCTTTAACGATTTTGATTAAAATGTCAAATGTTTAAGATATTCTTATGGTAAATTAAATACATATTTTGAACCTCCTGGCTATACGTTATACAGTCCCGTTATTTTTATTTATTAATTTTTTTTTAAGAGTGGATGTAAGCTGCTAATAAGTCAAGATTCTTTTACATGACGCAATAGACTCTTGTTTACCTTACGTCCCACGTAGGCTCCCACGTTCCATCCTACAGGGAGTCACGAATGTGAACTTTTACCGTGCACATCGATATCTCGAATTAGCAACATCACTTGCGTGGATCGATTTTATTTAGCATCTTATTCTGGTTTCGAAATAACAAAAAGATCGATATCTCATCTTCAAATCTAGAAAAACCTTCTGATTTTCAGATTTCGTATGTCCTCTTGTTCTTGTACATGGTTTAGGCTGTGCAGCTTGTTCCGTTCCGTTCCGTTCAGGCGAGGTCATCAGTGGAGTGAGACCAACATCTGGTGCTCCTCTTGGGTTAGAAGTGTCTTCACTGATCCTCATTAAGTGTTCTGTCCATGTCTTCTTATTTGTGTATATTTAGTTTTTCCCTTAACTCATTTCGTATTCTATCTGCTCTTATGCATCCTTGCACATTCACCAAAAAAACACTCTGGCAGTTTCCTATGTTGTCATTTTATTCAGATTCAGATTTGTTTATTTCAGTTTTGTCTGGTGCTGGTACAGCAGGCCCAGCTAACAGACTTACATTTACATTTATTTACAATTTTTTTGTTTTTACATTTTATATACAACGGGTTTTCCAGGAAACCCATACAGTGGCCGTCCTTGGGCCACCGAGAACAGTTCCCTGTTGTATTGTCTTTGGGTTTTGTTTCTAGTTTTTTTTCTTTATATACATATATACACTTTATTTACACACATGCACTCCCGCATTCGCTCTGGCATATCGTGAGACATGTCCTCACGCACACACAGACACACACACACGCACATAAAAACACTATTTACAGACGCTATTTACACTCGCTTTATATACATTTCCGCGGTTTTCCTGGGCGGGCAGGTTGCAGCCCCTGACTGGTTCCCTGGGGTGCAGGCCTCTGAGGTAGCTTGTGTGCGGCCTGGGACCCGTGTTTGCATGGACGCACATCAGTCGGTGAGCCAAGCGACGTCTAAAACATTTTGATTCGTGCATGTTTTCGATGCTTCGGCTCACCTTTGCCGATATTGGCAATGACGTAATTGTCGTGGTTTCTGATGCGCGCCCATGCCGCGGAAGCTCTTTTGGTTATTGCCTCAGGGATGGAGGGGATCTGGGTTTCCAGGTGTAGGGTTTGGTTTGTGGTTAATGGAGGAGCAGAGAGGATTTTTCGGAGGGAGAGGTTTTGGAGGATTTGGATCTGTTTCAGGGCGGTTTTTGAGGCCTTTGCCCATGCCACACACGCATATAGAACCACTGACAGGATAAAAGCTTTGTACAGGATGAGTTTGGACTTCAATTGCAGCTGTTTGCTGCGGAAGATGGGGGCGCATAACTTTAGCCGCTGTCTGCCTTTGTTGGCGCTATTTTTATGTGGGTGGACCAGCACATTGTGCGGTCCAAGGTGACACCTAAGTATTTAACTTGCTGACGGCAGTGCAATACTTGACCACCGACCGTTAGGTTCATTGCCAAAGTGTGATGCCGCTTAGAGAAATGAATCAGCTGGCATTTGTTGGGATTAATTTTGATTTTCCAGTCATGTTGCCATGAGAGGAAGTTGTTGACATAGCGTTGCATTTCTGCAAGACCGAAACGTGGATTTCTATGGTGGTTGTATATTGCAGTGTCGTCGGCGTACATGGCGACCTTGCATCTGGCGTCCACTGGGAAGTCGTTTGTAAACAGTATGTACAGGAAGGGGGACATTATTGCCCCTTGTGGGACGCCAGCCCGCATCATTCGCTCCCGAGAGGAGGAGCGGCCCACTTGGACGTAGAACTTCCGTTTTTCTAAAAAATTGTGCAGCAAGTATAGATAATTTTGAAGTGCCGGGAAATTTTGGTGCAGTTTATAGATAAGGCCATTGTGCCAGCACCGGTCAAATGTAGCTTCTACGTCCAGAAATAGCGCCAACGTTGAAGCCCCGTTGTTAAATTGCTCTGTTATGTCATCTGTTATTCTGAGAAGCTGTAAGTCAGTAGAATGTCCTTTTCTAAAGCCAAACTGTGAATTTGAGAGTTCATGTGTTGCCGAGACTTGTTTTTGAAGTCGAGAAAGGATACATTTTTCGAGCAGTTTACCAATAGTAGACAAAAGACTAATGGGACGGTAGTTTTGCGGTTGTCTGGTGCTTTTCCCTTGCTTTGGGAGCATGATAACCTTAGCTCGTTTCCAAGTAGAGGGGAAATAGCCTTGCTGCAAACAGGCGTTAAATATCTTTGTCAGTTGCACCAGAGCTTTTCTCGGGAGATGCTTAAGTTCCTCATTAGTCACTTTGTCTGGGCCGGCAGCTTTCCCATTAGGCAATTTCCTAATGAGCTTGTAAACTTCCTGCGGTGTTATTAGGGGTAGCTGTTGCTCTTGCTTCATCCCCACCCAGGTTTGTACCCATGTCTGTACCTCCCGTTCTAAGTCACGGTTGGTAACTGGGTTCTCACTGAATCTGTCTTCGAGACAGTCAGCGAAGACCTCGGCTTTCTCCTCCTCGGAGAAGTGCAGGCCGCCTTGAGTGTGCTGCGCCTCAGTTGCGGAGTTGACGTTCGTGGAGACTTTAAATGCCTTTAATAATTTCCACAAAGAAGAGTCCGAATGGGTGGTACTCAGCATTTTGTTTTCGCACTGTTCAATTTTATTAAGTCTAATTTGGTGGCGAATGATGTTGCGTAGTAGCCATTTCGCTAGCATTTAGTATTCAGGCTGACGGGTATACCGCCACAGTCTTGTCAAGCGTCGTCTCCGCGCAATGAGTACCTCGGGGTACGTGCAAAAACCGGGTGGTCTTGTGGTGATGTGGTAGTGCTTCTCTTGGCTGTGTGTCAACTTTCGCTTCCATATACCAAGGAAACATTCTGTAGCAAATGAATCAACCTGTCACTTTTGCATATTAGTCAATAAAATTGGTAGCCTTTGGAGAGTAAAACCTCTTGATATAGTTTTTATTTATAATTTCAAATACAAAAGCGTTATGTTGTTGTCATTTTGCTGCCTCTTTCACTGTTTTTGATTCTCTTGTCAAATAAAGTACACAAAAATCATTGTGCTGCCATCTATATTTGAACCGAGCGAAATAGTTCTGTTTTGTTTTTGTAGATGGCAATGTCAAACAAAACACTTATTAAGGAATCCACCAAGAATTGAAAAGTCCCTTAAATGGGAAACTAGTATGTAAATTCAGAATCTCTGAAGTATGACACACGAAAATTTTAAAGAAATTCCACACACAAAAATACCGTTTACATGCAAAACTTCTCACTATTTTTGAGTGAGTGAGCAAGTGAGTGAGTGAATGAGTGAAGTCAAAGTGCCTATCGATAGTCATGGTGGAGGGATTATTCTTAATGTGACGGTTTCAAAAAGTTCTTCATAATTTTTTTTAATCATTGACTGTGACAAAATACATGGAACTTTATTGACGAGTTTTGTTACTTTGGCTTGAGGAAATCGGCAGATTATATTTTTCCCGTTATCTTTAAATTATATTCTTTAAAATAAAACAAAATTTGACCGCGCTCGAGAATGTGGAAGTGACTTTTTTTTTCACTTCTGTGAATCCCCCTCCCAGCCTCTTACGTCACACTCAAATCGTCAGATTATTGAAATACCACTTTTCGGCATGTAATTAACTCACCATACCTTAATCTGACGCGTTCAAATATTTTTAACGATAATTTTTTAATTACTCTGATTGGCTGCCCTATATGGTGCTGGTACTCAAGATGTTCCCACTTATGCTAATCTGCCGCGTGTCAGTATATCCCAAAATCCCCTACAATTGCCCCCCCCCCCATACTATTAGCAGGAAATTAGAAAATGAATACAAAAATAATTCGTATCATATATTTCGTCGTCACAATACTGTTGTCAATTGTACCTTAAGTAATATGAAATAAATCATTAAAAATCTGATGTATTAGACTCACATGACTTTTTCTACTCTTGTACTAACCATTCTTACAAACTTTTATTCCTATATCTTCTTCGTGTTAGTTGAGATAAACATTTGTACAAATTATCTTATTGCTTATTTCCTTGTAGGTACAAGGGGAATATTAGAATACAGTAGGCTTTGAGCGGGTAAGATAAAAAAAATAAATAACGATCTTCTACTTGTGGAAAGTATAAATATTACAAAACTCAAACAAATAACAAGGAATATCTCAGAAATGGTTCACTCTACAAAACAATTTATTCGGACATAAATTGTGTGTTTTAGGGAGGTCGACATTTTTTTACAGTAAGATTTTGTCTATCTCTTACGACAAAAGTCATCCAGAGTAAATACGACTACACAGGCTATAGCTAGAAAATTCAAAATATACCTTTTGTGTGCCATAAAAATTTCTCAAATGTATGGCATGTTAATCAAATCGTTAGAGCTATTTTCAAGGAAATCAACATTTTGGAAAAAGTTTCCATGTAAAGAGTAGTTTAGGGTGGGGCTATTTTCTTCAAAATCTTCGTGTCGCATCCTTGAAAGACATTAAACTTAAATACCATCTTTGGTTTTTTATCGAGTTTTCGTTTTTGAGTTATGTTGTTCAAAGACACACACATACACACGGACCTTTTTCTAAAAGTGCTTTTTTTTTCAAAAATTCAGGGGGTCTCAAAACATAAATTTGCGGTGAAATCTCAACAAGGAATCTCTACTTACCAGTAGAGAAAGTGAAAAGAAGGATTCTGTGTGTTTCTGGAGAAGAACATCGCGTTATATGAAAACGGTATTAACCGACCGCCCGCCCGACCAGTGTTTTATATTACAATAAAGCTGTCACTATATTTTAGGAACCAACCGCACATCCATGCATGTATGTGTGCCGAAGTAACGCCAGTGAAATATGAAGAAGCCGTTACAATTATTTGGCTGCTCCTCAGTGTGACTAGGGAAGAAAACCAAGCCCAGAGGGAAATGTCTTGTCCTCGACAGACAGGGAGAATGTGACAGACAGATAAGAAATGAGAACTGCATCTTGGGCATCTCTCCTACAACTAACACATATCGAGAATTGAATAACATTTCCCTTATCCTTATCCTTGCACCAGTTTGATTTTATCAGCATTACTAATTTTGCTGGCTTATATTCTATTCTTAATAATACTTAGTTTTGCTTAGCTTAAGCGT
Source organism: Tenodera sinensis (assembly GCA_030765045.1). NCBI lineage: Eukaryota > Metazoa > Arthropoda > Insecta > Mantodea > Mantidae > Tenodera > Tenodera sinensis. The sequence continues at coordinate 180,645,763 of CM060966.1, forward strand.
TTTGTAAGAATAGAATGTGCAAGAGTGAGTTGAGAAAGTCATGTGAGTGCACACATGGGATTACCCCCCCCCCCCTTCTCTATACTTTTAGTCGTTCACACCACGTGGTCGATGTGTGAGAGAAAGTTGGCCTTCCAAACTACCCGGCAGATGGCATTATTTCGTTATATCTTGATAGATGGCGGGGTAGTCGTTATTTGCATATATTTTCAGTTTTACTAAATTTTAAACTTAGAGAGGAGCACTGGATCATGGCATTAAATGAGTAAGGTAGTATTTAGCCTAGCAACTGAGAGAAATTACGAAAACCTCGTTAAATATATTCTAGATAAAGTGAAGAATAAGATGAAAAATTAATTTTACACCCTTTTGATGGAAACACTTGAAACTCTCACCGACGGGGTTGCAGCATGGGAGGCAGCCCTGACTCCTGCCCTGACACCCCAAATCGCAGCACCCGCCATGATGCTTGACCTGCCCAAGCCAATGACCCATCTAACAAATACCCACAGTCATCTGGTTTGCTTAGGCGGTACCGGACACCGCACCACCCCTGTTCAAATAAATAGTGTCACCCCAGAAGAACTTCAGTTTAATGTGAAGATTGCCGGGAGGAGAGGATTAAAGCACAATTGTCTGCAATACGAAGCAATTCACATTGCGATCATGAACCCGTTCTCAGAACTTAGAAATGGTGCTACTTTAAGGGGCAAATTGCCCTTAAGAATAAAGAGGTGCAAAAATAAACAGACAAAATAAAGTAAAAAGCATAACATTGACATCAGGTAAATAAAGGGGCAGATGTTCCCCTTCCCGTCATGGCTTATCGAAATCTTCTGCTTTACCTCTTTCAAAAAATGAATAAACAAATAAAACTCCAAGAAAAACAACATAAAAATGTCGCCTCTTGTGAACTGAAATGCGACTCAATATTAAGAACTGTAAATAATTATGAAACCTAAATAAACACCACACAATTGCTATAAATTACATATATTTTCAGTATTTCTTTTAGATTACATTAACTGTGCTTCAATGCCTATTAGATAAGAATTTGGTTTGTCATGTCTCTAGAGAGAGACTCTATATTATGTATAATTTCTGTTAAGGGCAGTATCACCCTCGTGTTTACTTGTAGAGAATAAAAATACAATTCATTTTGCTGGTCTTCTTATATAATAATAATAATAATAATAATAATAATAATAATAATAATAATAATAATAATAATAATAATAATAATAATAATAATAATAATAATAATAATAATAATAATAATAATAATAATAATAATAATAATAATAATAATGAAGAAGAAGAAGAAGGAAGAAGAGGAGAAGAAGAAGAAGAAAGGAAGAAAAAGAATATCTACTATTCGAAAATCTGTATCCCTTTATGTCAATCTTAACTGGCACGTAAACGAGTGTTTTGTTTACATCTGAGGCAGTACACAGGTTGGTCGGGTTCAACACAAGTCGCAGGCGAATGCCAAGGCAGCACAGTGTTGCCATTTACACTACCGAGAAAAAATTAAATTTTTACAAAACTATTAAACCTACCGAAATGAAATTTAGCACTTTATGTTTCTTATACCTGCACCTATTAGCTATATTATTCTAGCCGAAGCAGCATCTTCCATCCTGTATATGTTTGGAGGGTCCCTGAATGAAAAAAAACCACATTTTCAGAAGAAGCTCAGTGTCTGTGAACAGCATAATTCAAAATCGAAAAATCGGTTAAAAACCAAACTTAGTATTTAAGTTTAACATATTTATTTTCAAACGATTTTGACTAAAATGCCATATTATGACAAATGAAATGTATAGATCTTGAATTTGCTGGCTATAGCCTATGTTATCCTGTTTACTCTGGATGACTTTTGCATACCGTAAGAGATAGACCAAATCTTACTGTAAAAAAGTTTTAGATCTTGCAAATACGCACAATTTGTGTCCATTTTTTGTTTTAAGAGTGAACCATTTCGGAGGTATTCTTTGTTATTTGTGTCACTTTCGGAAAAACTTAAAACTTTCGTGAAATGGAACATCGTTGTTCATTTCTTTTTATGTTAACCGTGCAAAGAGAATGGAATCTCAAAGCTTTAAAATATTTGACTATAAGATAATTTCTGCAAATGTTTATCTCAACTAACACGAAGAAGATATAGGAATAAGAGTTTGTAAGAATGGTTAGTACAAGAGTGAGTAGAGAAAGTCATGTGAGTGCAACACACGTTTCCGGTGAAATCTCGGTATTGATTTTTCGTGTGGAACACAACACTTCCCCTACCTGCTATACGTGGCAGTGGAAGTAAAAAGGAGCAAGCGAATATTAAAAGCTGCGACGTACATAAATTGTGAGTGATTTAAAGAGGGGATAATAACATGGCTACAGCGCTATGTATGTAAATGGGTAAGCAATATCGCCTTTAATTAATGCACCTCATAAATCCTGGCCATTATGTTGATGATGATGGTGACGTGGCAAGCAACTGCTCCTCCGCTCATTCTAATGTACGCTTCACATGCATATTGGGCGCGCTCGCACGCCGACATATTCAATGCGCATCAAATTATCTTACAAATTCTAATTGCCCAACAAACATCGCCAAGAGAAACAATTACTTTTATAGTTTTTATGTACTTTGCAAATGCTATTAACCTTTTTTATGTATTTAATTTATTTAAACCTAAATATTTTGAAACCAATGACTGAAGTTGAAGTCACATAAGTTCAGCATATGCTGGAGGTATTTCTCTATCTGCGTACTACATTTTAATCAACATAAACATTTTCATAAATTATGTTATTTCTAATTTTCTTGTAGGTACAAGGGGAATATGGAAATACACTGGCTGTGAAACGTTTTAACAGTTGATTGCTATGCGATGCCTTTCAAATTCCGCTCTTTTCAAGGCTAAGAGATAAAAAACGAATAATACTCATATTTGAAAAAAAAAGTATAAGTACCTACTGGCAAATTCAAACAAATTAAAAAGAATATCTCGGAAACGGTTCAATCAACAGAAAAACAATTATTTGACATAAATTGTGTGCTTTAATGAGATCCATATTTTTATTTATTAAGCCTTTGTCCGTCTCTTATTATTCACCATTTTATATAAATCATTCAGAAGCTCTTCCCAGAAAATGCAAGTCATGACTTGGAAACTTTCATTGAATTGCCTGTTAGCTTTTAACACTTAATTCTCGTGACTGTCTGATTCATTATTTTGTGACAGTTGTATGTTTCGACATTACTGTTCTTGATCAGAGTTTGGATATTTTTTTCGTTTTCAAATAGTTACTTTGACACATGGGTTAGGAATGCGCAACGGGCGTGACGTCACGGATTCTTGTTGGTGTGATTCCTTAATAGATAACTGTTTTCTTCACACAGTGCCATCTACATGAACAAAGCGGAACTATTTCAGCTCAGTTCAAATATAGATGGCACCACAGTGACTTTTACCTACTTTATTTCGCAAGAGAAACAAAAAAAGCGAAAGACGCAGAAAAATAACAGGAGCATAAAATTTTTAAATCTATATTAAAAATATAAACTACTTCAAAAGTTGTTGCTCTCTAAACTAACTTTCGCTATACGGATAAACGCGGCTAAGTGCTGTACAGATAAACATACCGTAGAGAAGAACTGTTCTACAATGTTAATGCTGTATTCTTACTGCCCTGGGAGTGCCGGACTGGGTGGATGAAGTCGACTGGGATGCAGCCGTCCTAGCCCTTCAAAACTCTGTGGAAGCAAATCCTCGAATAGACTCGATAGAGGCTCTCGAGGAGGCAGCCACGGGGTTTTCTACCTCCGTCCTAAATGCGGTGCGTGCTCATACGCATCGCATTCCTACCGAAGCACCAAACCCGACATCTATCCCTGTCCCACTAAAACGCCTCATTCAAGCAAAGAATGCTGTCAGACGGCTATGGCAGAGATTCCGACATCCTAGGTTAGGAGTAATACACCAGAGGTTCAAATCCCTGGTGAGACGACTCCTAAGAAAACACAGGCAAGCAGCTTGGGACGAAACAATGCGTCGCGTAAACCTCCAAGAGAGGAAACCGTGGCGCATCGTCCGGGCCTTGAGGAAAGATAAATCTGCACACCAGCATCCAGTGCACAGCCCTCGGGGAAGACTAGTCTTTGAACCGAGGGAAAAAGCGGAGGCACTAGCAGACTATCTGGAAACTCAGTTCCAGCCTAGGGTAGATCCTCAGAACGATGACCATACTGACCTCGTGGAACAAGCGGTAGAAGACTTCTTAGAAGTCCGACCCGCGGACCACGAGGAGTTCCACATCCCGGTAGTTACCCCTCGCGAGGTAACTAACACCATCCGGCACCTAAAACCTAGTAAAGCCCCTGGGCAAGACCGTGTAACAGCGGAAATGCTCCAGCACCTACCCCATAGAGCCGTGATGCACTTGACCCGCATTTACAACGCATGCCTCAGCATGTGCCACTTTCCAGCTGTCTGGAAACAAGCGCGTGTGGTATGCGTTTTGAAGCAGGGGAAGAATCCGGTTTTTCCATCTAGTTACCGTTCCATCAGCCTCCTACCAGTTGTCTCGAAAGTGTTCGAGAAACTGTTCCTGTCCCGCCTCGGACCTCTTCTGGAGGAAAAAGGTCTCCTACCGGAACACCAGTTTGGTTTTCGTTCTGGTCATTCCACGACTGAGCAACTACTGCGTGTAGCCGAGAAAGCTTCCCTGGCTTACCAGGAGAGGGCTAAAACGGTGGCAGTGTTGCTTGACGTGGAAAAGGCATTTTCTACCACTTGGCATGAGGGGCTTGTCTACAAGCTCATACAGCAGGAAATCCCCCCTCCATACATTTACTTGGTGGCTAGTTTCCTACAGGAACGTAGCTTCCGGGTGAAGGTGGAGGGATCATTCTCTAGAGAGAGGCCCATTGGCGCAGGAGTCCCCGAGGGCAGTGTACTGTCACCGGCGCTCTTTGCAGCTTACATGGCCGATCTCCCCACGCACCCAAACACACTCATCTGTCAGTATGCGGACGATCTTATGATCCTCGCTGCTAACAAGAATCCTCGCTACAGTTACCAACAAGTACAAGCCCACCTCCGTGCCATCAGTAGATGGTCCGAGAACTGGCGTATGTCGATAAACCCGGAGAAAAGCTCTGCGATTCTCCTGGCGAATACGAAAGCAAACCGGCTCCCGCGGGACCTCGAGCTTCGGCGCCGTCGGATCCCCTGGGTCACTACGGCGAAGTATCTCGGAGTCACGCTGGACCGGCGGCTGACGTATAGACATCACGTCAGGGGCAAAGTACTGCAAGGCCATGCTGCTCTCCGGCAGCTATACCCCATATTCAGTTCCCAAACCATGCCTTTACGCCTGAAACTCCAGTTGTATCGAGCGATCATCCCGCCTCTAGTCCTGTACGGATGCGAGATCTGGGGAGTGGTGGCAAAGTCCACATTCATCAGACTCCAGACGCTGCAGAACCGGGCATTAAGGATGATCTATGATACCGGCTGGAGATTTCCTGCCCATATCCTACATGAGCACTCCGGTATCCCGTACATTGTCGACGTGATTAAAACCCGCGCTCGCACAATGTACAACAAACTCCAGAACCATCCTAACCCTCTGGTGAATACTCTGGGTCAATACGACCAGAGAGAGCCACGCCGACTACCATCCAAGAGACTACCAAAGGACATCCTAAGCCCGGCGGTTTAACTCTGAAAATGGGAAAGGCGAAAGTACAATCTGTATTCAAAACAGAGAAAATACCTGTTTCAGTTCACCTCTCAGTGAGTGACTGACGGCCAGAACCCTAGAGGGAATTAGCGCGCCACCTGACCGGCCGAAAACGACCAACCAGAGACCGCGCAGAGCCCGCTCGCGGACCAATCCCCTCCAACCACCTCTCCTGCCCCTATAAAAACCCCTTGTACCATCAATCATTTCCCAGTGTATCATACATCCCTGTAGTAACACCATCAAAACCACCGCGCAGGTTAAGCCGTATAACGGCTAGGTACTGCGGACATGACATTCGAACGGGGCAAATAAAATTGCACCCGCTCGACTCGAACTGCCTCTGGAGCCTCTGGAGTAAACCACGCTGCACTTAGACATTAAAACTACGCATTTACCGGGTAACCATCCCACCATTGTATTGCTGCGAAGCCTGGGGATCGGCGGCACCCTCCAACATACGCAAACTGCAGACTGTGCAGAACAGGGCGTTAAGAACAATGTATGATACCGGCCGTAGATTCCCAATGGATCACTCACTTAAAAGTACTTTCAGACATAAATTGTGAGTTTTAGCAAGATCAACATTTTTTGTACATTAAGATTTTGTCTATCTCTTACGGTTTGCCAGTTATGCAAAAGTCATCCAGAGTAAACAGGTCTACATAGGCTATAGCCAGAAAATTCAAAACACACATTTCATTTGTCATAAAAATATCTCAAACATATGGCATTTCTTAAACATCTTATTGTCTTAAAAGGTATTAAACTGAAATAAGAACTTTGGTTCATAACCGACTTTCAATTTTTGAGTTATGTTGTTTACATGCAGTAAATACACATACACACATTGGCTTCTTTTCTAAAATCTTTTGTTGTATTCAGGGGGCCTCAAAACATATATTTCCGGTGAGATCGCGACGTCGAATCGTTGGGTGGAATACAACTTAGTACACTCAGTAGAGAAAGTAAAAGCATGAAATATATACATTTCGATTACTGCAGTTTAATTTATCCAGTACTGCCAACCGAGGAAAACGAAAACCCAACAAATAGATGTTTCAATCTTCTCTTGCTATAACAGTTTTCAAGTAAATCTGAGTTTATTTTTAACATTAACAAATAATCTTTTTTCAGGAAAAATACATTAATAATTAAAAGAAGTATAATAATGTGGAATAATATTTATATGGTAAATGAGGACGCCGTAGCAAGTGAACATCTGTGACTGACTGCAGTAAGCGGAGCGTAGCTAACACATTTGGACGCGGCCGTGCAAGTGTGTAGCTTGGGACTGACTCTTCCTTCCTTCCTTAAGCTCAGGGAAGCGAGGGAAGCATCCATCAGTGTGTGAATCACCGCTCACTCACTTCACAGCTTACAGCTCCTGGTCATAAGGAACACGTGCGGGCACACGAAGAAACTATCTACAGACAAACACACCTCTCCGCCAACTACTCAAATCGACCTGTTCTCATTCCCAACTGAATACTGCATGGAAACGCAGATACACATCTAACTGCATCCTTTGATTAAAATGCCATGTGTTTGAGATATTTTTATGACAAATGAAATGTATATTTTGAATTTTCTGGCTATAGCCCCTGTAGCCCTGTTTACTCAGGATAACTCGTAAACCGTAAGAGATTGACAAAATCTTACTATACAAAATATGTAAATCTTGCTAAAACACACAATTTATGTCCGAATAATATTTTTTGTAGAGTGAACCATTTCGGAGATATTCTTTGTTATGTGTCTGAGTTTCGGAAAACTTAAAACTTTCGTGCAATGGAACATCGTTGTTCATTTTTTATATGTTAAGTGTGCAAAGGCTACTGTATTCTAATATTCCCCTTGCACCTACAAGGAAATAAGCAATAAGATAATTTGTACAAATGTTTATCTCAAGTAACACGAAGAAGATATAGGAATAAGAGTTTGTAAGAATGGTTAGTACAAGAGTGAGTAGAGAAAGTCATGTGAGAGCAACACAGCAGAATTTTTTTGGTGAGAATTCTAATTTGAGTCTCTCAGCTGCTTGTAAAACGTCCATAGGTGGTTCAGCACAGTTCATATCGCTATACATTAGTTAAGCAGGCGATTAGAGTCCAAACACTGATATGGAATGAAAACGCTCGTGCTCTGCAAATGAACTCAAGTGGACAATCAATGAAATTGTCCTACATGACAATAGCACTTTCATCACTTGGCCACGTATGTACGTCGCTATTCGCACACATACCAACTTAACTCTCATACATGCAAAACAAATCAACTCCAAGCACCATTTAGCGTCTTAAAATGGAATGAATTAAACAATTGCATTTTACCTCTCCTCGTTATTTTTATTAGTATACTATTCTACAATGACCTACGACTTTCTGCCTGTTGTAATGTAATGTCGTACCGCCCCGGCTATTCCTAATAACAGATTTAAACATTGCTGATATCCACGCAAGAATGTGCAACATGATCGGAACGTGTGGCTTCCTTAACCTCACTTCGCCAGTTTCTCAAGTTGTGCAAATGCTACGTACATAACCTCTAAGCATGGGTAACGTCTCTATATACAGTATTATTATACAAAAACTGTATATCACGTCAAAACACTGATAGAAGAATTATTAATATAATGTTGCTTTTAAAACCTAAGTTAGACTGTGATATTATCTTAACTCACATGGCTAGCTAGAGTAATCAGGTATATGTAAATTGCGTGGACCAAATGTAACTTAAAAGCCACAAAATGATGCTCTGCCAGAACTCAATGCCTTTGACACATCAAAAATCAGTTCGTTCCATTACTGAAGCAATCGATCAAATCCAGAATTATGTACGAGCTTTGATATTTTAGCTTTGCCAGCAGCAGACTCTGATTGGCTGACATTATGGATTAGGGAAGAGCCACAGTCAGTGATATCTGATATCAGTAAGTTCACACTCTCCACTACTTGGGCACGAAAAGCCGTAAAACGTCAATAATTGGGAAACTTTTTAACGTACATTCAATAGGAAATTACATTTAAAATGCTTATTATCATTTATGTAGTATAAAGTAAATAGGGGAAGTATTGTACGAGCATTCCACCTAACACTTCAATAGCAGTTTCGGTAGAAATACATGTTTTGAGACTCACTAAATCTTAAAAAAGAGCAATTACGTAATAGTAAGTAGAGGCAATACTGTATTCGACCAAAGTGTGTGTGTCTGCGCATGCGCGTGTGTGTATGTATGTATGTATGTTGTGTGTGTCTGCGCATGCGCGTGTGTGTATGTATGTTGTGTGTGTCTGCGCATGCGCGTGCGTGTATGTATGTTGTGTGTGTCTGCGCGTGCGCGTGTGTGTATGTATGTTGTGTGTGTCTGCGCATGCACGTGTGTGTGTATGTATGTTGTGTGTGTCTGCGTATGCGCGTGTGCGTGCGTGTATGTTGTGTGTGTCTGCGCATGCGCGTGTGCGTGCGTATATCTGTCTGTGGACAACATTTATTCAAAAGACAAAAGTCCGTTAAAAGCCAAAGCTAGTATTTAAGTTTAACATCTTTCAAGGAACATTTCGAAGAAAATTCCTCTACCTTAAACTACATTTTAAATGGAAAATGTTTCGAAGATTTTGATTCTGTCAAAAATGACTCCAACGATTTTGTAAGAATAGTTAGTTCAAGAGTAGAGAAAGTCATATGAGTGCAATACATGAGATTTTTAGAAAAGAACTCCGTATTTATACAACATAACTCAAAAACGACCTAAATGTCAAATGTGTACATTAAGGGACCATTTAGGCGTTTGAAAATATGCAGCTGTAGAAACTATAAAATTAGTAAATAGTTTACACCAATATGTACAAAGTTTATGATTTTAAACTAACTACCGCTGTATGGCTCGACTTTGCCCATCACAGGCGTCATGAGTGGGGTGCAGTACTGTCGGTGGGACGTGGTCATTGCCTCGGTCCTTCCCAGCAGGTTACACGGTCTTCTTACAAGGGTCCGTTACTTCTCAATCAAGTAGTAGCTTAACGAGGCTGAGTGTACCTCGGATACGAACCAAGTCGAGAAATACCAAGCTATGGTTAGACTGGTGTGAAAGATAACGTGAGAGAAACAGGTAGACGCCAGCTAGATGCGCAGTAGACTTCCGCGCTAGTGACGTCACTGGTGTAGCCGGCTAGCGCTTGCTCTGATTGAAATGATAGTACAGTTCGTTTTAAAACACTGTAATAGAAATATTTTGAAAAGCAATAAAATAATTTGAATTTTTAAAAGTAGTCAGTGCTTGTTTGATTTTGTAAGCATGTTGAGTGTGTACTTATATTAGATGGTAAGATACATAGGCAGTTTGTGGTGAATGTTGCAGACGCACCGCCAGTGTTGCTGTACAGCTTCATAGAGCAGACGTTACAACCTGGACCAGCAGTGTCTCTCAAGTGTAGTTCAGCGGGGAATCCCACCCCGCAGATCTCCTGGACCCTGGACGGGTTCCCCCTGCCCATCAACGGCAGGTCAGTCTCACCATATCTTACTTATATCTACACTTATACGCAAGGCTCCGTCCATCTCCTCCGAGAAGAGCACATTCGACCGGGACGCCGGATTGCAGTTTAGTCCATCCTGGAAACCAGCCTTAAAGTTGGAGAAAGGCCGGTTCAGAAAACACAGATTCCAACGGAGCGTTGCACCACCTCTTCATGAAACAGGCGTTCCGACGAAGCCATACTCGCCACTAAATAAGGCCTGTTGGAACCTGAGCAGCAGTGAACGGGAGGGACGGCCGGTGGAGTGAGGCAAAAACGCGTTTCAGTGCAGTGCCCTTTTTCGTCCATTTTGCTCATGCCTGTATATTAAACCATGCAGTTATTCTTAGCGTTTGTACAAGTCATTTCCAGGACCTTCTCCAAAGTAAATATAGAAACTATTCTATTCCACATAAAAATTCAATATCGATATTTCACTAAAATACATGTTTTGAGACTACCTTAGTTACAAAATTTTTTTTTACTAAAACTTCTGTGTGTGGACAATATAGCTCAAAAACAAAAAGTTGGTGAAATACCAAACTTGGTATTGAAGTTCGACATTTTGCAAGGATGCGACACAAATATTTTCAATAATATCCCCACCTCAAACGACTGTCTATGTGGAACCTTCTAGAACTTTGATTTTCTCAAAAATGCATCTTATAAATGTTCTTAAAATACTCTATCTTTAAATGAAAGGTGTATGTGTGTGGATTCCTCTTCATTCTGAATGTATTTTGTATAACTGATAAACTGTAACATATACACCAAACCTTACTACAGAAAAATTACGATGTGGTAAAAATACATAATTTATATGAAACACGTTTTCTATTAGTGAACGAATTCCACATTCTTCTCAGACAGCAAATTGTTATTCCTTTTTTTATTTGCTACGCATGCAAAGAGAATGGAATGTCAAAGTCATCACACAGTGTCCAACTCTTAAAACATTTGACTATCACTTACAGCCTGTTCTATTCCCCTTGTACCTACAAGGAAATTACTAATAAGGTAATATGTACAAATGTTTATCTCAAATAATGAAGAAGATACAAGAATCAGTTGTACAAAAGTGAGTAGTGAAAGTACTGTGAGTCCACATTTCAGGTATTTTAGATATAATATCCCCTTTCAATTTGAATTACATATTTAAATCCCTCGATATTGACATAGACATTGTGTTTTATTAATATTGCTATTATGCAATTATTTATTTAAGATCGAGGAACAGTTTTCTACTTTAGAAGCCAGAGAGAATACAACACACAACTTCACTGTCACTTCAAACACTTCACTAATATGATAAGTTCAGTTTTCACTGTCACTGTCACTTTATTACGAACGTCACTATAGTAATTCCGGCGTGAGAAAGCCACTGACGTCAACACCGCTAATGTATTAGTGCGCGCAGCACTTGGAGAACTTCCCGCGCTGTCTATGCGTGGCATGGTGTCTACTAAACACAACAATTTAACATTTAGAAAGTTAAACACGTGCGTGAAAACTGCAGTGCATTGCAATAAAATCATTACACGTATTCTCTAGTGCGTTTTAAAAGTGATATCGTAAAGGTAACATGGGATCTATTTTCTGGTGTTTGTTTACCTCAAGTTACACAGAGCAGCAAACTTGACATTTGTGAAGAGTTGTTTTGATTAAAGTGATACGCGTGAACAAGTTCTCAAGTTGGCAGTACTGACCTATAACGAAGAACGAACCTTGTTAAAACGCATTCACAACTTTGAAAAAGTTTGAGAGGGTGAAGATGATGTAGTGTGTGTGTGACTTCATCTGTGAAACATGGAGGAGGGGAGGGGGGAGGGGGGGAGGGGGAGAGAACCTCTACATCATCTTGTTCTACGTAGCGACCCGACCCGACCCGCTCACCCAGAATCACAGATTATATCACATTCTCTACCCACTCCTCTTTCTACCAAGTAGGGGAAGTATCGTACTCCACCCAAACATTCGCTGTCGACATTTCACCGGAAATATATGTTTCGAGGCCCCCTATTTAAAAAGTATTAATATAGCCCATCAATAATTACTCCGGTGTGGCAGCACGTTTGTTTTGAGTCACCCTATAGATATTTCTATTACGTTAACATAAAAACAGAATTATTATTCATCACTTGTGATAGTCAGGCGGCTGTCTGTGTGTCTGTCTGTCTGTCAGCCTGGGCTGTCAAAAGGCGACGCTGTTTTGTTCTGATATTGATTTATTTCCTACATTGTTCGCAAGTAGCGTGCATGACGCAAACCAGTTACAGAGTGGATCAAAGAGTGAAGCTGCGACTCTTATTTATCTCAATATTTACTGTCAGTCGCGACATTGACACAAAAAACTGGTTTTTCTTCTTCAGTTACATCATATTTTGCGTAATTGTTATTCATACAGGTGTACAGTGGCTGAGTGGTTAGACCGCTCGCCTCTTATTAAGGTGACCCGGGATCGACCCCAGCAAAGCGGTTTTTCTCCAGGTCTTCCTGCCATTAACTTCACCTCTGCTCCATCATCACCTTTCCTATCATCCATTTCCTCCCTCATTTCATATTATTTTCCTACACTAGTAGTTAAATCTTCTGACACAGGACTCCTACTTTTATAAAAAAAAAAAAAATGTGTCGCACTCACATGACTTTCTCTGTTCACTCTTGTACTGACTATACTTGCAGATTGTTATTCTCCATATTACCTAGTAGAGGTGAACACTTGAGGATGGGTCCCCAGAGAGGGAGAGTGGCGGGTGCCCCATCTCTCTGTTGTTGTGATCCTCAAGCATGCAGCAATCGATAAAGCAGTTTGTGGAGCGCCCTGTGTCTGTGAAAGGAAGCCGTGAAGCGAGAGTAATGGGCAGAGCTCCGTCAGTCCATCAACACGCTTGTCCTTGCTGCTACTGCATTGTTAAGGAGTTCCACTCACACGACTTTCTCAACACTGCTAGTACTTCGCCCGACTTGACTTGCTCCTTTCGACCGTTTACTAGCTCCTAGAATCCAGCCTAGCATGTGAGCCTAGCATTTCCTGCAATTTTAACAATATTAACGCTGGTCTTATGTCACGTGAGCAAGTTCCCGCTAATCTCCTGCTGCATCTACCTGCTAGAAGTCATGCAGGCACTGTCGCTAATGATTTTAGCGACTCTTTTACAAGTCGAGACGGGAAAATCGATTAGCCTTTTGAAATGGTTCAAAACAGGTGAGCTCGCAAAGACCCTTTTCTCTGATCAGTTAAAAAGCCTGTAATATGTATATCTATTTGTACATACCTGCACTTCTAGGGGTGGTGGGAGATTGGGGGCTGAAGGGTGGTAGCAATTTATGCTCCTCGGGGGCTCCCAGACAGGGTCGCTGGCCTCCGCGGGTCTGTGTACCAAATATAAGCATCTCTTATAAGGGAGCTCCGCACTCACTGCCGGTGGATTAGCTTCGCTTTTACCGGATATAGCTGCAAGCCATGTGAGGAACCAGTTGTCGCACAAGTGTACGTTCTCTGGGGTTATAGTCCCCAAGAGACTTAGCCAGGGCGCATTTGTTTATATACTCGCAAGTAGAAATGCGAGCGGTAATTCAAGTCAGAGGATAACATATTATGGTAAAATAAATTCAGCTGTATGTCGATTTGTGGGACTTAGAAATATTCTGGTCTCATAATACCCTCAATATGTTCCTATACCTGTAAAATATTACCTTTGGCCATTTATTTTCCTTTGACCTCTCTTTTGCCTGGCTCCCAGGCCTTCTGTCATAGATCTCCCACTTCCCCCTTTCTTTTCTGCTTTTCTTTGCCTTTCTTAAGAATTTTCCTATAGTTTTATTTTTCTTTTCTTTATTTCCTTTCAGCATTTTTGTATTCTCTCTTTTTCCCCACATACAAGTTCACATACCCCTGTTATACCATTTCCTCTCTTTCTCCTTTATTGCACTTGTCTACACATCCCAATCGAGTTAACAACATACGCAGTTTGTAAACACCGACAAAAATAATTTTCTCTCAAGAGTTGTTAATTACAAATGTCGGTTGACTGATTCCTGCTGTTGTCTGTTTTTTTCTCTTTATACAATTATTATTTATCATCATGTGTTGCTCACGAACTTAATTACAATATAAGTACTCTCCACAGAGGAGAGTCGCTGGTTCGACTTCCCGATCAGGCGCGTGTGTGTGTGTGTAGGAGCGCACGCGATTTTAATTTTGCTAAAAATAGATAATAATTTTAATTAACATACCATATCTATAAAATACTTTCATATTATATTGAATTTTCTGTAAATATTCTCTTAAATACTTTTCATTCTGAATGACTTTTGTATAGTTGATAAAATGTAAAATATCTAGAAAATATTACTATATTAAAAATGTAAATATTTTTGGACCAGACGATTTACGTTAAATGCCTTAACTATATAAAATGTTCTGATGACGTCGCAACTTGCACAAAATTTATACTAAGAATCGAAAATGTATTTTGAAATGCAGTGTTTAAATACTAAATGAAAGTTTACGAGTGGAGTGACTGAAGGGCGCCGGGCGAGGCACGCACCGCCCCAATCAACCAGGCAGCCGGAACATGGCGGGCTTGTGGTTACCCACTGTGCCACCAGGGAGCACTGCTGCCTAAACCAATCACGCACCTTGCTTCTGTTCATTACGCCCGTCGCTAGATGTAGTTACTGATCACTTGTAGCCTACCTTCCTCAAGTCACAAAATAAATACACGGCGCCGTGGCCGAGCGGTTAGACCGTTCGCCTACTACCTAGGTAGCCCGAGTTCGATCCCAGGAATACGCATGTAATATTCGTAGTGGACAAAGCGGCGTCAGAGCGGGTTTTCTCCGGTTTTCTCATTCCACTAAATGCTCTGTTGGTGTGCATTCTGAAATCATTTATTTTCGTTTATGTTCACATATTGTTCGTCATGATTGTTCAATTATTATTTGTGTTGTTAAATTGTTTGGTATTGAAAGAAAATAGTTTTAAAGAAAGGGAACGGGCAAATAAAGTAAGTGGTGTACGTGACGTAATTGCGTGACGTCACGGAAAAGGCGGCAGTGAAAAAGGAGAATAAATAAAAGAGAAGTTGAACTTGTGTTCTGCATCGATCAAAAGAAATTTGTGAAACATGAAGGATCATGTATTATGCCATCGGAACATTAAATGGAACAAAATATACATGTAAAAGTATTATTATATAAGTGTAACAATTGTGTGGAAAGGGTAAAATCTGGAGCTGTCTTAACATTGTGTTAAAACTGTTTGTAGTTATGATGCCCAAACCCAAACGTAATCAACCCGACCCGAAACGCCAGAAATAAGTAAAAACTTAAAAATAACAGTAATCTCTTGCTCACTATATATATAAACAGTGGCTCGCCGACGCTTCCATCCCTCAAAAACCCTAATGAGACGAAGGGTGAATTATATATAATGAAATGGAGGGGCAGAAATTCAGAGGGATAGGGAAATAGTTCCCACTATTCGCCTCGCCACGCAGGGAAACCTCCGAAAAACCCCATGGGTCAGGGAGGTCGAACCAACGACCTTCCGAATGTGTGAGAGATAGGTTACCCCCTGAGCCACCCCGCTCGGTTTCAGTAATTGTAAATGTGAAGTGAGCCTATGTTTAACTTGTGTGATTGAAGATTCGCAGAGCGAGCGAGCGAGCGAGCGAACGCGCCTCATCAGGGAATCTGATTGAAGTACGAGTTACAGTTCCACTCATCTATTTAAAACGTGCGCGTCTGTAACAAGATTAATGATCAAGTCTTTCCTTTATGTTACGTTTTCTTTGATAAGCACGCTGTAGCCATTTTGGAAATTGCAATATTAGCGTTCCTTTTAATCACAGCTTGCGGTTAGCAATTGTTTTATCATGTCACTGTTTCTTTGATGACGACACAAGTGTGTACAACTGGGGAAATACATGGTCCGTACGTCACGTAAACACATAAAGGGAATTTAGCGATATTATTTCACAACATACCGTTTTACAGTGTTTTTCTCGCCCCATTCCCATACTTGCCTGCTTATTCTTTGGCGTTACGTCTTTTGTAAATCTTTTTCAAAAATCTGATGTATTATATTCGCACTTTACTAAAGTAGATAGCGAAAATGTTCATTTCTATATCCTCATTTAACTTTGACAACAAATGGTGTTTTTAGACATTAAAACGCTCGTTTTATTCCTTACTTTTGAGAAAATCAAAACAAGCTATATTCATCATTTTATTCCCCCATCTTGAAACCAGTAAGACCTTTATTTCATTTGTATGTTCGGTGTATATGTTTCTTGGTGCAATAATTTACTATGTGGTAAAATGTTTCTTTCTAACGGTGTTTCTAATTAATATCATGGTTCTCTTGCCTCCTTCTAACTCGAAGTTCGACTCAGCCAGATCTTGTAAGAGCTCTTATACGCAGACGTTGCCACGGAAAAGCTATTATAATACTGTGACAAAACTACAGTTCGACGAACCCCACTACTGACACCACTGCATTAAAACCACAAAAAGTCCAATTTATTTTTTCTTACTTCTTTTTTCTTCCAAAGTTTTGCAAAAAAACGCAGTACTGTTCTACTGATGTTAACACAGTCTACAGTCTTTCATGATATTACAACTCACAACTGTTTACTTCTCATAACCTTGACTCACTCCTTTCACTGTCTTTCTTCACTTTCTCTGCCTCTCATGCACTAATTACACAAATACACCGTTCTCTTTTACTGATGTTAACACAGTCTACAGTCTTTCATGATATTACAACGCACAACTGTTTACTTCTCATAACCTTGACTCACTCCTTTCACTGTCTTTCTTCACTTTCTCTGTCTCTCTCTCATACACTAATTACACAAATACACAGTTCTCTTTTACTGATGTTAACACAGTCTACAGTCTTTCATGATATTACAACGCACAACTGTTTACTTCTCATAACCTTGACTCACTCCTTTCACTGTCTTTCTTCACTTTCTCTGTCTCTCATACACTAATTACACAAATATACAGTTCTCTTTTACTGATGTTAACACAGTCTACAGTCTTTCATGATATTACAACTCACAACTGTTTACTTCTCATAACCTTGACTCACTCCTTTCACTGTCTTTCTTCACTTTCTCTGTCTCTCTCTCATACACTAATTACACAAATACACAGTTCTCTTTTACTGATGTTAACACAGTCTACAGTCTTTCATGATATTACAACTCACAACTGTTTACTTCTCATAACCTTGACTCACTCCTTTCACTGTCTTTCTTCACTTTCTCTGTCTCTCTCTCATACACTAATTACACAAATACACAGTTCTCTTTTACTGATGTTAACACAGTCTACAATCTTTCATGATATTACAACTCACAACTGTTTACTTCTCATAACCTTGACTCACTCCTTTCACTGTCTTTCTTCACTTTCTCTGTCTCTCTCTCATACACTAATTACACAAATACACAGTTCTCTTTTACTGATGTTAACACAGTCTACAATCTTTCATGATATTACAACTCACAACTGTTTACTTCTCATAACCTTGACTCACTCCTTTCACTGTCTTTCTTCACTTTCTCTGTCTCTCTCTCATACACTAATTACACAAATACACAGTTCTCTTTTACTGATGTTAACACAGTCTACAGTCTTTCATGATATTACAACTCACAACTATTTACTTCTCATAATCTTGACTCACTCCTTTCACTGTCTTTCTTCACTTTCTCTGTCTCTCATACACTAATTACACAAATACACAGTTCTCTTTTACTGATGTTAACACAGTCTACAGTCTTTCATGATATTACAACTCACACCTGTTTACTTCTCATAACCTTGACTCACTCCTTTCACTGTCTTTCTTCACTTTCTCTGTCTCTCTCTCATACACTAATTACACAAATACACAGTTCTATTTTACTGATGTTAACACAGTCTACAGTCTTTCATGATATTACATCTCACAACTGTTTACTTCTCATAACCTTGACTCACTCCTTTCACTGTCTTTCTTCACTTTCTCTGTCTCTCATACACTAATTACACAAATACACAGTTCTCTTTTACTGATGTTAACACAGTCTGCAGTCTTTCATGATATTACAACTCACAACTGTTTACTTCTCATAACCTTGACTCACTCCTTTCACTGTCTTTCTTCATTTTCTCTGTCTCTCTCTCTCTCATACACTAATTGCGACGTCACAATCACTCGCGACACTCGTTAAATCTTCTTCGACGACCCACATACAGCTGTCTCACACTCACTGATCGACTCATGTGCGTAACTCAACTCTAAAACTTACTCACTCTGGCCTCCTTATATACTGGGGATGATGTCACACTGACCTCTCTCAATTTCTACGCACACACGCACCAGAAATGGCTGAGGTAGAAGTCTTGGAAATGTTCTCAACCCCCCTTTTTGTTTCTGCCACCTCAATTGTCGACAGTCACGTATACACAGCAGTCCCGCGAGGCAGCCCGGCGCTGAACATCCTTGGCCGCTCGCCGTCACGCTTATCTGAGATATTTAACTTAGTTGTCTTTCAATATGAATCAGATAGTAATTAAGTAGCTTTATGGTAAAAGTTATGTAATTAATTATAAAAAATAAAGACGTCATAATAATACACAGGTATGTCTTGCGTATATGCAGGATCTAAGTCAAAAACCAAATGTTGTATGAATACCAAACTGTTTTCAAAATTTGAATCAGAGTTGAAAAATCCAATGTCATGACGGGGACTAGAACCAGGGACCTTCATAATTCCAGCTCAGCCGCACAGAAATCTTCCTGTACCATCATTTGAGTTACTTGATAAACGTCCTTAGTTGCGTAGTCTGCTTCCTGTGTAATCTGCTCGAGTAACTTGTTGACAGTAGTCTTAGTTGCGGAGTCCGGAAGGAGAACTTTTACCCGTGATATTGAATATGTGACCCCGTGTTTGAAAACAGCTTCACGGAACAGAAATTAGAGAAAATCCAGTAAGGATGGAACGGTCACCTCGAAAATCTCATAGGCGCTTTGCACAACACACAATTAAAATAAAACATCAGGGAATAAATTAGCGCTATTTCGGAAACTGAGCTAATGCGTGTGAATGACAATTCCCTCGGAAGATGCTGTAGATGTATTGGTGCAGATGAATGGCATTTCCAACATATCCCGTGATAAGGCGTGTTTTGTGTGTGACCGGGAGACGGGCCACCCAAGTAGTGCACTGCGTGCCCGGGAGATGGCCCGAGCGTCTGTTAGCCAAGTTTTATAGTAAACGTACTGTGTTTCACCAACAGTTGGCGGTAGTGAGGCGCCGTAGCAGATGCTATATCACCAGGTATACCCAGAGTGTGCCATGTTGGGGGAGGGGGGGGGGAATGTCACAGTTGTTTCTTGGGGTAAGTATTCCATTAACCTGATCGTATCAAGCCCAAGAAGTCTATCTGAGGCTACAATCTTCTAAAGGAAGCATTTCTAAATGTTGATATCGGACATTCCAGGCCACCCTATTGAATGTATATCGACCGACCCACAATATCTGTTTGTCTAGCGATGCAAATGTCATGCAGATTTTGTGTCCACGCAGCCCATTTCGCTTTGCTTACTCTGTATGTTGGCCGCTTCCGCCCCGCAGCGCTTTCAATTTATAATTCGCACTGGCACGGCCCTTCTTTATTTCAGCTAATGTTCTGCAATTTGTACTAACTATATATAACATAATTTATGTCAATTTTAAACCTCGCATTGTATGAGTTTCTACACGGATCATATAATCCCTTATGTTATGTTCACCATGTTTTCATGGAGAATTCAAATCGATTTGAGTTCTCATTCCGGATTGAATACTACATGGAAACAAGTATTCAGATAGAACTGAATCCTTGGAACCGATCCTCTTAGAAGTGGGGTCAGATCGACATTTTGTTCCGTGGAAACACCTACCGGATTCAAATCGATTTGGGTTCTCATTCCGGGTGGAATACTGTATGAAAACTAGTTTAATAGTCTCTACATCTGTACACAAACAGAAGCGAAAAAGCCAATGGAATGCAATACCTTCTCTACTATATACCCGGTGGAGAAACTAACAAATAGCGACTTCCTATTTGAGGCAACTATACTTATTTGAAAATTCCAGCCAATAACAACGAATCTCTCCACGAAACCTTTAACATAAATTGTGTTTTAACGAGATTTGCGTTTTTCTGTAGTAATACTTGGTGTATCTCTTCCAGTTTACCAATTATACACAAGTCATTCTGAATGAAGATTATTTCAACATACACATTTCATTTGTCATGAAAATATCTTAAACATATTACTGCATTTTTATCAAAATCGTTTGAGCCATTTGCAAGAAAAGCAAAATTTTTTAAAAATTTTCCATGTAAAGGGTAGTTTAGGGTGGGGCTATTTTCTTCAAAATCTTCGTGTCGCATCCTTGAAAAATATTAAACTTTAATACCAACTTTGGTCTTTAAGCGATTTTTCGTTTTTGAGTTATGCTGTCCAAACACACACACGGACCTTTTTCTAAAAATGCTTTTTTTGGATTCAGGGGGTCTCAAAACATATTTCCGGTGAAGTCTCGACATCGAATTTTTGGGTGGAAGACAATACTTCCTCTACTTGCTAGTAGAGAAAGTAAAAAACACTTCTACAAAAGGTCCGTGTGTGTGTGTGTGTGTGTGTGTGTGTGTGGGTGTGTGTGGGTGTGTGTGTGTGTGTGTGTGTGTGTGTGTGTGTGTGTGTGTGTGTGTGTGTGTGTGTGTGTGTGTGTGTGGACAGCATAACTCAAAAACGAAAAGTAGGTTAAAACCCAAAATTGATATTTAAGTTTAACATAAATAGCTCGTAAGAGGAGAGAAAGAGAATCGAAGCCTAGGTCTACAGTGGCGATAAGGATTCGAATCACCCTCAGAGAGAGGAGCACTTTGAACGTGACGATATTAACTTTTTGTCTCACACTAAATGGGAATCCATTAGTATATTCCTGTGGGAATAATAAATTGTAGGGGAACCTCCAGCATTTAGTTGAGAATGTGTTTTCGTGTTATTCCAACCAATGCATCATTTTTAGCGAGAAGGTAAAGTAATATTTATGGCCTCTTTTGCGACGTCTAAAATACATAATATTCTGTTCCCAACCTGTTCAGGTCAACAGCTTTATAAAACTGTGACGTGAAACATTCACAACACTTTCTCACACCGTACATCCGGCATAAATTATTGTATTCCTGAAAAAAGTGCTTATTATGGGTTGCTCTCACATGACTTTCTCTACTCCTGTACTAACCATTCTTACAAACTCTTATTCCTATATCTTCTTCGTGTTAGTCGAGATAAAAATTTGTAAAAATTATGTTATTGGTTACTTCCTTGTAGGTACAAGGGGAATATGGGAATACAGTAGGATTTTGCATGGGTAAATGACCTCCCAGAGGCGGCACGAAGACGTGAGGAAGGCAGGCTATAAAGTATGCTTGTGGATGTTTGTTGTTTGCAAACCAAATATAACAAGTTAAATAAACACGACTCGTGATTTAATTCAACCGCGACAGAATGCATTTCAACAGTATGACGTTACAAAACAAAACAATATCGTGTATTAGTCACTTAAATGGAAGAAAAGCGAAAATTATTGACACGCCAGAATTTCATTTGTTGAAGTTGGGCAATGGAAAACTAACATGAGGATAACAAATGAACGAGATAATGCGTGTGCCTAACCTCAAACAGCCATTAGTGGTCAGACCCTCCACGGTTTTTTATTAATATAACCAAATATTGTGGCGTTCGTGAAAGTAATGGCGTTTAATTTAATGTTTCTCATTTCTTGGGCATTATTTTATGACTTTTATGGAGATACATGAGTTTAAACAGAACACATAAAGGTTTGTGTTTCAGAACTTACCTCGCAGTTATACAGACACTGTAGGAAGTATAGCATCTTCCATAGCTCGAGGTCCTAAGCCCCCCTCAGAACCTGCTCATACCTTAAATAGGCGCTTTACTTCATTAAAAATGTTTTCATTTTGTAAAATCTTAACTTTAACTATCGATAATTAGGTAAAACTGTAGGAGACCGTCGTCACGTGGTTCACTGACAGTTCTATTATGTCACTGACCTACAACGGAAGAAGATGGCGCTGCAAGGCAGAAATATCTGTTGCCAACTTAACATTGTACAACTCGCTAAAACTACCAACCACACATCACAAAATGCCAAAACAATGTACTATTATTTATTAATATTGTTGTTGTTAATACTGCGTAATCTGTAATAACATTACTGTATTACACAACCTCAATATTAATTACTTCATTATTATTGTTGCACTATTGCGTAATACTGCGTAATATGTAATAAAATTATTGTATTATACAATCTCAAATAACGATTGTTGTACCTTTGATAAGTGTAGTCGTCTGTGAAAATGCGCAACAAGTTCAAGTTTATTATTTATTTATGCCAACAAACTTACTATTGGTATTTTTAAACACAAACCGTGTGTGGGCAATGTTTGAGAGGTAGTACTAGAACTTAACAATTCAATACCACAGCTGGGATTTGAACCACAGACCCTCCGCTTACTAGGCGGGTGCTCTGAGAGCATCCCTTCTCTTGTGCCTGTTGTGGTAATTTTCATTTTTATATGCTTCAATGAGCCACAATATCTCTTCCTCAGTCCAATTTTTCATTTTCAAACGTATGTAGAATACAGATTAAAACCACAACCGCACCGCACAAGAACTTAAGTCGCATTACTTAATTACAAAACAATAACTCTAAATAATAACAACAAATAACGTTAACAAGTTGGTTGGCAACATTCACATACTTCCGCTGATTTCAATTTTCCAGCGTTGGCAATACATACGTCACCAACGAGTTAAAGGAAATGATACAACAATGCTTCAGTCACAAACAACTGCCTACCGACCACGTTTTATACTTTTACTGTTGTTTACATGAAACATCGTGATGAAAAAGAGTTAATCTAGCTTCTTTAAGCCTACAAATGCTGCAATGATCATATTCAGGGTTTTCCCTTATCCTGAGGACACAACATATGTCGTGTAACGTTCAGTTCTATGTAAGTAGGATCCTCATTTCATTCATTGTGCGATGTTACTCGTACATATAAGGTTAAAGGACATTGTGTGTTTGTGTGTAATCTTTCTTTCATTGTTAGTGTGATTCCTTCTTTCCTTGTCCTTCCCTTCTTCCTGCGTCCCACTGGAGTTAATTTATGTACATATGTACTTACATATCTTCTTTGGCACTCTGTCCTCATCCATCCTTTTCGTATCTCCAAAGCATCTTAATTGTTCTTTTACTTTTATTTTTTCTCTCTCCTTGAGATACTTGCAGATCGTCGCCTAAGATCCATTTATTTATCTATCTGTTTATTTATCTAGTGTTTTGATTTCAAATTTTGATAACCACATAAATCTGTTATATCAGTTGTTTTTTCGCTTCAATTTACACCATTTTTCAACTGGAACTGACTCCGCATTTCAGCCAATGCGAGTAATCTGCTTGTTGTTTTGGTATTGGAGATTAATGTAAATAATTAACAAGTTACGTCGACAGACCGGAAGTTGCGGAGGTGGGGAAGTGAATATTCAAAACAGCTTTTACTTTATCACATAGAGCAAGTATTGCAATCAACTCAAAAAATGTAAACCAGGATTTCGTCGGAAATACATGTTTTGAGGTCGTTTATAAGAGAAGGTCCATGTTTGTATGTGTATTACTTTGTGCCTACTACCATATCAGCGCCGCCGGTGTGCCGGAATTTAACCACACTTCAAAGCTATTGAACCCAAGACCTTGAGATCACGTATGCTTGGTATTCAAGTTCAACATGTTCCAAATATGCGACATTAATATTTTCTGGAAAATGGTTCACTCCAAACTAAAGCAAAGTGAGTGGAATGACCTTGGCAGACGCCAGTTGCTGTTCTATAGGTATGATGCTGACTCGGCAGCAGTGCTGAGTTAAATGATCCAGCAAAAACAGATAAATGTAAAATATCGCCCCTTTGGACAGACCCTTTGTTGGAATATAAAGTAGGCTATTCTAACTTTTGGTTTCCGTATAATATAATGGCGTGCATGATTGATATAACCGGGACCCGGATGTTTCATCTAAAACTGTTAGAAATATGCAACCACTTACGACCGAAAATATGACGATAAATATAATTATTGGGTGTATTTTCAAAATCTTCAAAAATGTAATGCTGTTCAAATTAACATTCACTGAGACCAAAACCTGTCGCATTTGCAATTGTTCATTTGCATGCCTCTTCTTCCAACTATTACTGTATTTCATGTTAACCGTGATAATGAAATGACTATTTCTCTATTCATCGTTTATATCTACGGTCATATCGATGACGTTTCCTTTGAAACAATTGCTCATCGACAATGATGTTCGCTTGTTTACTGTTCATAGAACTCTGGGTTGTTTACGTTGAGTTTTCTTTATGCGGCGCCGTGGCCGAGCAGTTAGTCCATTCACCTCCCACCTAGGCCGACCGGGTTCGAGTCCGGCGAAGGTAGTATAGTAGGAAACTTCGTGTGATTGACTTTATAGTTAGGTTCTGGTAAGCTTCTGGAGCGAGTAGCAGTGCCTGGCTGCGAAACATAGGAAAGTTGGCAGTGCTGTTTTCACTAAGCGGCGCGGCGCGGTGTTTTAGTTCACAAACACATTCCCTAGAGGACTCTGCGGACACAGCGACCTTACAATCAAATGTTACATTACAGAGTTACAACAAATATAATAATGCATTTGACGTTTAAACTTCAGCTGTTTGAACATGACGTTGATGTCGGCCGGAAATGTTGGCGTCTGGTGCAACAAGGAGAGGTTACACGTTAAATATTAATTATTTTAATGTCACCGTAAAATATTAATGTAGCTCTTTTTATACCCGTATCTCGCGTTTTTTGCACACACACTAAAAGTTAGTTTGTGAAAGTTTTGTTTTTTGTTAATGATATATATACTGTATAGGAAAAGTTCAGTGGGACCACAGGTTGTGACGTAAGCAATTCAGAACAGAACCCCCCACCCCCACCCCCCGTGCAATATGGCAGGGATTTGTTCTGTGCTTCTGATGTAATCTTCTTTTATGTGCAGGTTCGTCATTGGACAGTATGTGACGGTACATGGTGACGTCATCAGCCACGTGAACATAAGTCACGTGATGGTTGAGGATGGAGGAGAATACACGTGTACAGCAGAGAACAGAGCTGGAAAATCGTCACATTCTGCGAGACTCAATGTCTATGGTAAGGCTATATCGCAATAAACACACTTCTTTCAACATTTTCATTTTGTTTCACTCAGCAGAAATTACATTCCATATTTTTATTTCAGGAACACTCACGTATTTGCAGTTTTATGGACACACAAAACGTTTAGGTACTCCGTTTGGTAAATACTTATAACATGGCGTGTTCTCCGTGAATGTTATTCTGTTCCAAAGAAGCGTTTACTCCGATGAACAAGAAATGATGTGTTTAGTTCTTCTAACAGCCTAGGGGAGGTGCTGATGTATTCTCACCACATGACGTCACAACAGCAGTCTGTGAGATGCGGGGAAAGGCATGCACAGCGTGTCAGTGCATTCAAGGCATGAGCAGTCTTTCTTGAGTGACTTTCAGTGAATTTTGCCTCTGAATATTTAATTTACGGGTGATTCTGAAAGTGGTGTCATGTCAAACGTATTTAATAAACCTTTTCGTCACTGAAATATAACAAAAATAACTGTACAATGTTCCAGATAGTATAATATACGGTTAATATAATTATGTATGCTTTTAAACATTAATGCATGTAACCGTACGTCTGGTTACCTTTATGAAATGAAATACTAAGTTCGGTAAGCAGAAATGTTTTGAAAGTTCAGTCCATTGTGTTGGTACACACGGTATAACATTTTAAACAAAGGAACAACACACCGCACTGCAGCGCTGCTGGTCTCTGTATATTAAAATTCCTTCACGACAGCGAAAAATAATAACTGCACACATTAGGTCTCCTTAATAAACACAGTGTAGAGGAACGCCAGGAATTCAAAATAATACCAAAATTAAAGTGTCAGCTTAGAGTGTTGTATATTGACTCACGTCAGGGATAACACAATAACGGAACAAGAGAGAAAATACCGCTAGGTATGCGACAGCGAAAAAACAGGGATTGGATTAAAAGAGAAAACAACAGGAACGTAGCGAAACGTATGAAGAAGTCTGGCGAACGGAAGTAAAACGAGCAAAAAAGAAAATGGGAGCAAAAAGAAGCTAGGTTTCCAGTAATATGTTAGTTCGTTAGTACAGGGCATTGTTGCGACAAACGCTTGTCCTCTGGCATAATTACCACAGTAAAAAATCCCTAATGAAATGGAGTAATTAATTGAAGATAAGAATATGTATTTACTACGTTTCCATGGGGAATTGAAACCTATTTGAGGTGAATTCTATTTTCAATACGATCTACGTTTCCATGTTGAGTTCATTCCGGAATGAGATCAACTTGGATACGCTATATAATTCAAGCTTTTATGTTAATCACTAGGTTAGGGTTACCAGATTATTTTATGGAAATGTAGGACACAATGGTAAAAAATGTAGGACATTGTCGGTCAGTGCAAAAATAATGTAAATGTAGCTATAATTCGATCAAGAACAGTCAGTTCTACTTCTCTGAAGAAGTAATCGTCTAGCTTGTTTGAAGTATAATCAAAAAATTACACACAACTGAAGTTTTTAAAATTGTACTTCACTAAAACAATGTCTCTAACTGAATCGATACATAATCTGTTACTTTCATCTGTCCACTGTGATCTTATTAGTGAAAATAGTCTTTCAACATTAGCATTGTGTTGCTTTGCCAATCTCTCGTGCAATGTTACTATACTGTAGCCATGTTGCCTTAGCGAGTTCCATTTGTGGTAAATAACCAGTTATTCATATCTATTTTCGCAGTTGCCAGTTCATTTTCTAACGATCACTGCTTGTTTCTAAAAATGTAGGATATTAGACAGTTTTCAAAATCCCCCTCCCCCACCCCGGACAAATGGTTAAAATGAAGGATATGTCCGGGAGTTTCCGGACGTCTGGTAACGCTAATGTTGGCGAACCTGTATAACATCTGTGTTCTTCCCATTTTGAGGTTAGTGGATGTTTGTCAGGAGAATATACTGTGAGATTATAGAAACAATAAAGGTGACTTGTGTTTTATTACACCACTTTTGCTAAGTGGTAACAAATTCTGGCTTTATTTCAGTTGCAGACATTTAAGAAAAGGAAATAACGCGTTATCTTCTTCCTATACGTAGCAATGGAGGCTCAGAAGAAAAGATTGAGATCCAATTTAGATTTCTCCTACTGTTTCCCTGAGCAAGTGTGTGTTTGTGTAATGGAGAAGTCTGTTATACTTCAGCTATGCTGCGAGTATAAACACCCACACGCCGTCTCCGCCATAAAGAAGACCGAAGATGAGTTACGTTGTTATTCTCGACTGTGAAAGCAGATCCGCCGACTTAACGAGGAGCAAGCCACAAGAGTGCTGTTTGAAATGTTACACCTCCGCCAAATAAGCAGATTTAACGAGACTGTCTGTTACAGGATTGCCGTACATTCGACTGATTCCCAAGGTGACGGCTGTTGCGGGCGAGACCCTCCGTCTCAAGTGTCCAGTTGCTGGTTACCCCATTGAAGAGATCCGCTGGGAACGGGGTAAGTTTGATTTGATTCTGTACGTACTCAGGGGAAAACACAACCTGGTGGAAAGTACAAACGTTTAGCCTACTGGTCTAAATGTTAATTAACACGCTTGTTAGCATCCAATTTCTCACAGAGCAACACATTGGTACGTACTCATTGTTCAGAATGTTTAAATATTTGGAAACATTTGCGAGAGAACAAGTTGATTAATCTGGTATACAAACTAATTTTAACATGTTAGGAAATATGCATGTGTGTGTGTGTGTGTGTGTGTGTGTGTGTGTGTGTGTGTGTGTGTGTGTGTGTGTGTGCGTGTGTGTCGCTCCTGAGAGTATACAAGTACTTCTTGGTGGCACAGAATCCATTTCCCTTACCTAGGTTTTAACATGTACATTCTCTCCTAAAACCTTTAGTTAAAGTTACCTTACTTGTGACCCGATAAACGTGTTAAAAACGGAGGTGAAATGTATGCAAGAGGACTTTGAGAATAAATGTGAATACTTAGACGGTCTGTAACCTTTAAGACAATGTCCTTTAGTGTAAAACCATCGCGAAATGTCAACAAAGGTTGCCATCTTGTGAATACTGCACATGCGCAGAAGAAACTGCCAACGCAACTCTCCATGGACGGAACACGTATTTTCATTTGGTTTACGCTGCCGCACCTTAAATTATTTCACTTTACGCATCATCTCGAGCTCTATGTAATGCTCATTAATCCAATATTTTACTATTTCACAAATTAGAATGTTTCCTCTCTCCGTCAACTTGACCACACTTTCATTACAAATGATTACATTTAACATTCCTGTTCTTTCGTTTTACTTTTATTATTATCTCTTACTGAAATTAAATTGTCGCGTAATTTTGGATCTCAGAAAATCTAACACTTTTCTTAATGCAACAATCTTTTAATTTTATGAAAGACAATTTAATAGAACGGGCTGAGTTAGACTTACCGCCATTGTTTTTTCAGGTCGACCAACGGTTGAATTAAAATTCCATTGCGATTATGTTCCGCATATTCAAAAAATGAACCATTGTTATTTAGGTTTATTTCACTGTCGACAGCACTTTTAATGTATTATTATAAATCAGGTGACGCAGATAACAGCATCAAAAGCAACGCATACACTCAGATATACAACGATATTCAGTTGTTCCTTTGGCAAAGCACGTGCCTTTTTGACTCGAACCGTTCGTAATACTAGAATTAGTGCAGCACTCAAGAAAATGTGTACGCGCTAACGTAGTGGTCGTAACCTAACCTTGTGCTAAATTTGGAATTCATAAACCTTGCTCACCTCATACTGGTGGCTCTTCGGTTCTGAGCTACAACGTGTAATATATGCTGAAAACAATACAAATGTAATAAACATGAGTAAAATATGCATTCTACTATTGAAAAATTCTTGATTTACAAAATTACCTAAATTGACGTGAAATCAATAAAACAGACTCTCAAACCAGAGATCCCGGGTTCGATTTCCGGCTTTAACCACATCCTCAGAGTCCGGAAGTATGAATGTGAGTATATTTAATCTTAAAAGTGATAAAATAATCAACGTTAAGCAAGCTTAAGTTCAGCGGGTAATAACACCATCAGTTGTTTCTCAAGTCAAAGACTCAAGAAGTTAGAATTAAAGAATTAATAATAAAAAAGTAAAACAGAAAGAAATTTAAATGAATTAAAATTATACAAATGTATTTTTTAGTGCTTGTTAGACAACTGTTCAGGTTTTTCCGCGCCATCTTATGTATAAATTGTTAGTTATAAGTTACTTTCTCATCCACTTATAGTAGGTAGAGGAAATATTGCATTCCATCCAAAAATGTGATGTCAGAATTTTACTACATGGTATGGGAGATTTACAGAGAACTTGAGTTTCCTGTGCAGTATAGTTTTGTTTATTACTAATATTTACCATTTATACCGAATTATAGAACATTGTTTTTGAATGATGAGGATTTCACAGAAAATTCAATTATTTTTTTTGACATGTGAATATTGTGACGCCGGTCGGTCGCCACACATCAAAAGATGGTCAAGCTCAAACCACCTCATACCACTACTTGTAAATACATGACTGACAACAATAAGCACGGTAGAACAAAGTATCTTCAGACTGTTCTAGAGATTTCCGACTGCCGGCTTCTTTACGGGAGGTTCTACAAAAGGTGAATTACGAGAAAAATCCGTGCTACGTCATTCTGGCCCATATAAAACAAGACGGAGAGAGAGGCGAGTAGTTTTGTGATGGAGTCGTGAGTGTTGAACGAGACAGCAATTACAAGTTTGATTACTGAACACGCTTTCGTATTCTGCTGCACACAAACTTCTTTCTAAAAATGCTTTGTTCGTATTCAGGGGGTATCAAAACATGCATTTGAACAGATAATCTGGATATTTAATTTTGGGATGGAATGCAACACAGTGGTAGAGAAAGTTAAGATAAACTAATTATTCTAATGTACCAAACTGTTCCCAAATGAAACACTGACATCTTGATTAGTCTGGGAGAAAGCAGTTTATGAGCTTGGTGGTGCACAACGGCTTTAATTCCGCTCAACCAAGGAAAGAAAGGGAACGAACATGTTCATATTACTAAATGCAGACTTTGCATTTAATTTCTGCCTCCTAACTCAAACACTTATAAGAGTTGTCACCACAAGATGTCTCTGGGCAGCTTTTAAAGCAAAACAAGTGAAAGAAGATGGAGACATCTTCAAAAGATGTCCCATGTAATTTAAAATAAGTGCTGTTTAAGTGATTAAAAACTGACTTAGTTTGTACAACACAAAGACGCTAAGGTTTCTTGACAAAGCGAGTTACTTCAGCTGTATGTAAACGTATTGTAACGATACTGCAAATCTTTCAACTTTCTAAGTATTCAAAACAAACTTCAAGGAATTTTTAATTTGTTTTTTGTAATAGACCATTACTGCAGAGTGAGCATCTTTTTAACTCATTTTTTCTCAGTTCTTTCGGTGGAAAGGATTTCTCTGCTACATCTGAGATTCATCTCCAGAATGAATGAACGAATGAATGAATGAATTAATTAATTAATAATAATAACAACAACAACAACAATAATAATAATAATAATAATAATAATAATAATAATAATAATAATAATAATAATAATAATAATAATAATAATAATAATAATAATAATAATAATAATAATAATAATAATAATAATAATAATAATAATAATAATAATAATAATAATAATAATAATAATAATAATAATAATAATAATAATAATAATAATAATAATAATAACGTGGCTCATTCAAATAATTGGCATAAGCTTTACAAAGATCGAAATGCTTCATAAATAGTGGACACTTCTCTTGCGTGGCTGATAAAAGTGAGACAAGAGTACCTATATTATAATGTAATATACAGTTTTGATATTTTTGTAATGCACCTTTATATGTAGGTATTTATTGATTTACTAGATGACCCTGTGAACCTTGTACCACCTAAAATTGATTTGATTGTAGCTCTTCTTAAGTGATCATCAGTCCTAATCAATCTTCCAACTGTAATTCAGTGAGATCGATAATATTAGACCAACGTGTCTGTTTCAGACTTGTTTGGTTACTAAATGAAACTCGTTTGTAATTCAAATTAATTTAATGTATTTTATTTACATGAAAGATAAACTCAGTTAGAATTCAATGCAAAGTAATCTGGTAGACTGCGGTTTTTGTATTCTTCTCCTGTGCGTAAATAAACAAAGATGATGGTTTTCTGACACGTGCACACGCGACATACTGTTATCCATGCGCGAAGTACGGAAACTCCAAGTTAATTACGCAAACTTTCAATGACTGGCCTTATTTTCAGTCACTCAAATGTGTTGAACTTACCTTGAGAACTTTACAAAACTAAAAGTCTCAAACTATTTCCTCGACTTTTGCTAAAAGACGTTCTTGTGTTATGTCTAAGCCTGCCGTAATCCCACGTGTCTCGCTAAAACAAAATAGAATTAATTTTTTCTTTATTTCTAAGCTTGTAAGGTTAATGGGACCGCTGAATATTCGCAAAATGTATCTAAATTGGATTTAACCAAATCTATTCTCAAAATCCACTACCTTTTTTATGAAAAAACTATTTTAAATGTAATGTCTGCAGCTGTCCGCCACAAACGCCAGTAATCCAAAGTGCCAATTCCCATACAAAATTATTAATTTCGATTTTTTCGCCTTTTCGGCTTTTCCTTTGGGATTTTCCTAATGTTCTTTTTCTAAACCATCCCAATATTAAGACAAACAAAATAAAAAAGATATTGTTCAAATAAGTCGAGCAATTGATATACATAGAGATACAAAATGCAGGGGGTTAGAAAGGGGACCATAAATCTTTACTATCTATAATAATTTTGTCCTAAGACACTTTCAATTGCTCTAATCGAAAGATTGGTCGTATGAACTGTTGCAGAGCCCTGTTGAAAAAAGACAAAATCGCGCTTCCTGTCGGTTAATTCTGTTTAAAAAAATGGGGGGGGGGGGGGATTGTATCCACGGGAATTGTATGTACGGGCATCTACTGGTCGTTTAACTCAGAACCTATTATTGTTCATGAAGTGACCCTTCATGACGAAAAATTGGTGTATGGAGCACCATTAGCGGAAAAGGTTTCTCAGAGTTCCAATAAGCGATTTCTATCTCTGGAGTAACTTACAAGACAAACACACACACACGCACGCGCATGCACACGAGACACACACGCACACACACACACAAACACACACACGCACGCGCATGCACACGAGACACACACGCACACACACACACAAACACACACACGCACGCGCATGCACACGAGACACACACGCACACACACACACAAACACACACACGCACGCGCATGCACACGAGACACACACACACACACGCACGCGCATGCACACGAGACACACACAAACACACACACGCACGCGCATGCACACGAGACACACACACACACAAACACACACACGCACGCGCATGCACACGAGACACACACACAAACACACACACGCACGCGCATGCACACGAGACACACACACACACGCACGCGCATGCACACGAGACACACACAAACACACACGCACGCGCATGCACACGAAACACACACGCACACACACACACGCGCATGCACACGAAACACACACGCACACACACACGCACGCGCATGCACACGAGACACACACACAAACACACACACGCACGCGCATGCACACGAGACACACACACACACGCACGCGCATGCACACGAGACACACACAAACACACACGCACGCGCATGCACACGAAACACACACGCACACACACACGCACGCGCATGCACACGAGACACACACACACACACACAAACACACACACGCACGCGCATGCACACGAGACACACACGCACATACACACGCACGCGCATGCACACGAGACACACACACACACGCACACACACACACGCACGCGCATGCACACGAGACACACACACACACACAAACACACACACGCACGCGCATGCACACGAGACACACACAAACACACACACGCACGCGCATGCACACGAGACACACACACACACAAACACACACACGCACGCGCATGCACACGAGACACACACACACGCACACACACACACGCACGCGCATGCACACGAGACACACACACACACACAAACACACACACGCACGCGCATGCACACGAGACACACACAAACACACACACGCACGCGCATGCACACGAGACACACACACACACAAACACACACACGCACGCGCATGCACACGAGACACACACACAAACACACACACGCACGCGCATGCACACGAGACACACACACACACACACACGCACGCGCATGCACACGAGACACACACAAACACACACGCACGCGCATGCACACGAAACACACACGCACACACACACACGCACGCGCATGCACACGAGACACACACACACACACACAAACACACACACGCACGCGCATGCACACGAGACACACACGCACATACACACACACACACACACACAAACACGCACGCGCATGCACACGAGACACACACACACACACAAACACACACACGCACGCGCATGCACACGAGACACACACACACGCACACACACGCACGCGCATGCACACGAGACACACACACACACACAAACACACACACGCACGCGCATGCACACGAGACACACACACAAACACACACACGCACGCGCATGCACACGAGACACACACACACACACACACGCACGCGCATGCACACGAGACACACACAAACACACACGCACGCGCATGCACACGAAACACACACGCACACACACACACGCACGCGCATGCACACGAGACACACACACACACACACAAACACACACACGCACGCGCATGCACACGAGACACACACGCACATACACACACACACACACACACAAACACGCACGCGCATGCACACGAGACACACACGCACATACACACACACACACACAAACACACACATGCACGCGCATGCACACGAGACACACACGCACATACACACACACACACACAAACACACACACGCACGCGCATGCACACGAGACACACACACACACACGGGAAGAATTAAAACAAAGTATCTGCCAGGAAATTGCCAGCATTTCTCAACGTTAACTACTGCGAGTGATGGATAGTTTCCTAAAGAGGTGAACATTGACAAGGACGGTGTCATTTCCTTTCATAAAGTTGGTAAGTAAAGTCTTCTAAAATAGTTTTGAAAATGGTGCACAGTTTCATGCGCCTTTCTATGATAGCGGCAGACGGCAACGAGTGCCGAGGACGCTGATGGGCAAACCACCGCGCAGCGCGTTTGGAGGTTTTCTGCTCTCCCAGTGTAATTAAATTGGATATGACTAATTTTTATAGCTCTTAAGCTGAAATGTAACTCTAGATGGCAGAGTGGTCAACGACAATGTTATATGGTATGCCACCAATTTTACTGTGGTTCAGTATGTTCTAATAGATGGCAGGTGCATCAGTTTGTCAATATATTTTCCCATGATTCTACTTGCTTCTGCAAATGTTGCAGTGAATTACTTGTATAGCTACCAGTAGGTAGTTCTCCTTGCTGATATTGTTATATGTAAAGGGGGCAGTTTAAGTGAAGCTTGTGTGTGTAGCTGGAAGGGAGCTTCCTGACGACCTGCGCCAGAAGGTACAGCCTGATGGGACGCTCATCATCAGCCCCGTGCAGAAGGCCAACGATGCTGGTGTGTACACATGCTCAGCACGCAACAAACAGGGGCACAGCGCACGCCGCTCTGGTGAAGTTACTGTAATTGGTGAGTACTTCTTCTTCACCATCTGCCAACAAACTCATACATTTCAGATCTGACATTATAATATATTTTCCAAATTTTGTGTCACTCAAGGTGTAAATGCAAATTCTTCAAAACTAAATTTGAGGCGAAATGTACAGCAAAAGTTGTTAACTTGTGCTTTATTTCAGCATTTATGATGGATTAATTTATTAATAATTTAAATTAATATTTATATTATATCGCATTTTTAACTAAAACTAGCCAAAAAAAATTGTACCTTTTATCTGTAACTGGTAAAAACAGCCAATCTTTGTTTTCAGGTGTGGTGATAATGAAAATTTCAGTGAAAACACAAGATTAGCTCTTGTTTTGAAATTATGATAACTATACGTTACTGCGTATATAAGCTTATGCTGTATTACCTCCCTTGGAGGAAGGCCACTGAAGGTGGAACTGCATTGGCTGGCGTTTGTACTTCTCTGCTGGTGATTCGCTGATTAGTGTCCAGCTAACACTGATACATTTCACTTTCCCTAGAATCTCATTTCCACATCCAGAACTTGCTGCTAGAAGCATTCACTCACAGTGCCACAGTTGTCAGGAAAAATGTCCAAGTGAATCTAAGAAATGTAACTTTTAAGGACACATGGCACACCAGTCGATTGTAGCAGTGATTTGCCACAACATCATTATAGTTTTCTGCCCTCTTATTTCTTAGAAAGTTTCTTGACATTTGAACAATGGCATCTCAAGCTAACTTTTCATTATCTTTCAGGACAGTGTTAAAATGCTCAACTTTGTACAGTTTCTCTACCTTGCGACCCACAAAAAGCCCCTCTTATTTTCGCCTCACGAGGATGTGGAAATTTCTTGCGCAAAGAGAGAAGTACTTCCCAAGTTTTTTCCATGACCCTACAGTTTTTCATTAGGCACAATTTTATATGAAGAGCAGTGTGAATTATATTCCTGGATTTGACAAGTGCTTTGTTCATAACATTGTGAGATTCTGGTTCAAGTGATTGACACTGACGCCAATCTTTCAGCACACGACAAGAACACAGACTGAAACTACACTTAAATGAAACACGCTATGCTCCTCCCTTCCTCTTCCCCTTGTTGCTACAAGTCCAGGTTAAAAATAGCAACAAAATACACGCAGCTATTGTTGCCTAAAACTTCATCACTCTGCCTACCATTAGTGGGACCTCGAAGCCTATATGGGAAGGGATTGACAATGAATGCTAATGAAATATAATTATAATTCAATACAATTAATTATACCTCTTTAACTTTCAAACAAGACAAACTCAAATTTTTTTATTGTCATTTTCGTTATCAGCATGGTCAATACAGTTAACAAACATTTATTTCATCAAAGTTACATTTTCTCTGTTGGCTAGTGTAATTACATGTAGGTATATCTCTGAAATAATTTCAGTGATAATGAATATATCAGAATTGCAACTGTAAAAAGCAATAGCAAACTAGAAAAGTCACAGAAATACAGCTACAAGGGTTAGAGGATTAATTGTTTAGGTGACAAAAATTCTAAAACGCTATTTTTTCCAGTTGAAGTTTTATGTTTGCATAACAGAGCATTAAACAAAATACTATTAATAAAAGATTTCCTTATAAAAGCACATTTTCTAAATGAAAAGGTCTTTATGTATAACAGTATAAATTATCAGGAACTCTAATTACATATAAGTATATAGCAGATTTGTACTGCATGTGGTTTGAGTTGTCTTACCTAAAGAAGGAGAAAAAGATATGTTATAGTACAGGCAGGAGAGTTTGAACACATTCCACCCAATTCTATGCTCTTTGCATGATCATAAGCAAAAATAAATAGCAACTTCCATTTTGGAAAAGTATAAGCATTTGAAAATTCAAACCAACTAATAAGAAATATCTTGGAAATAGTTATCTGCACAACAAATAATCTCACATAAACTGTGTGCTTCAATGAAATCTACATTTTACTTTCT
Source organism: Tenodera sinensis (assembly GCA_030765045.1). Taxonomy (NCBI): domain Eukaryota; kingdom Metazoa; phylum Arthropoda; class Insecta; order Mantodea; family Mantidae; genus Tenodera; species Tenodera sinensis. Next base: position 180,683,053 of record CM060966.1, read on the forward strand.
CTGCTGTTAAGTAGGGGAAGTACTGTATTCCACACAAAAATTCGATATTAAGATTTCAATGGAAATATTTTGGGACCCCCTGAATCCAAAAAAAGCATTTTTAGAAAAATGTCTGTATGTGTGTGTGCGTGTGCGCGTGCGTGCGTGTGTGTGTGTGTGTGTGTGTGTGTGCGTGTGCGCGTGCGTGCGTGCGTGCGTGTGTGTGTGTGTGTGTGTGTGTGTTTGTGTGTCAATCTGTGGACAGCATAGCTAAAAAACGATAAGTCAGTTAAAAACCAAAGTTGGTATTTAAGTTTAATGTCTTTCAAGGATGTGACATGAAGATTTCCAAGAAAATAGCCTCACCCTAAACTACCCTTTACAGGAAAAATTTTTTGAACTTTTTATTTTCTTGAAAATTATATTTTGAATTTTCTGGCTATAGTCTATGTAGTCCTGTTTACTCTGGATACTTTTGAATAACTCGCAAAGCATAAGAGATAGACCAAATCTTACTGTAAAAACATGTAGATTTCACTGAAATACAAAATTTATGTCTGAATAAATTTTCTTCTAGGGTGAACGATTTTGGAGATATTCCTTGTTATGTGTGCAAGTTTCAGAAAACTTAGAACTTTTGTGAAATGGATCATCGTTCATTTTTTTATATGTTAAGTATGCAAAGACAACAGAATCTCAAAGCTTTAAAACATTTAACTATCACACAAAGCCTACTGTATTCTAACATTCCCCTTGTACCTACAAGGAAATAAGCAATAAGATAATTTGTACAAATGTTTATCTCAACTAACACGAAGAAGATATAGGAATAAGAGTTTGTAAGAATGGTTAGTACAAGAGTAGAGAAAGTCATGTGAGTGTAACACATCAGATTTTTTTGTATAGTAAGATTTTGTCTATTCTTATGGTTTACCAGTTATGCAAAGTCATTCAGAATGAAGAGGACTTCAGAGAATATTGACAGAAAATTCAACACATATATTTAATTTGTTATGCAAACATCTTAAGCTTATGACATTTTTATCAAAATCATCAGTCATTTTTCAAAAATTCTAAACTTTTGAAAATGTTTCCTCATAAATAGCAGTCTGTGATGAGAGAATTTTCTTGAAAAATCATTGAGTTGCGTAGTGGAAGTTGATGAACTAAATACCAAGTTTGGTATTTAACTGACTTTTCATTTTTTAATTATTAGTACTGTTCAAACACACACAGACACAGATTTTTTGGATACTGTGGACCTCAAAATTGTCTATTTTAAGTAAAATTTTAATAATGATGAAATATAGTGTTTTCTATACTTATAGCTAAGTGGGAAAGAAAGTAAAACCATAATTCTCTAAGGTAAAACAGGACAAGTTAACCTGCAACTTGTGAAGTTAATATAATTTCTGTAATATGGTAACCAATTTGCAGTGGTATCGGAGACAGCAGATGTTGTACTCTCTGCAGTGGACCTGCTTTTACCCATCTTCCCTCCCACCTGCAAGGAAGAGCACACTGCTGCCAAATGTCTGCATTTCAAAGCATTTTTCTACAATTATAATGGGTCTTAAGATTTATTCAGACTTTACTACCAGTCAGTTTAATAGTGCATAAGTTGCTTGTCTCGTAGGGGAGGTGCAGAAGTAAACCTCAAACTACAAGTGTTTCAGACTCATAAACAGGTTGATGTACTGTTTCACGAGGACAGTTTGTGCATTCTTTGCATATAAGATAGAAGTGACCACCAATCACAGAATTCTCGTGGTCAAATACTACTTCCAAACTGGAAGATACAAGGGAAAGTCTATTGTTACAATATTTCCATTCATTCCATTCTTGCCCAGAATTTCATCAAACTCAAGACAATATGTGATAAAAAAAGTGGTAAAAATGTAGACATACCTAAGATTACTATTCTGCTGTTACATTTTCGTTTATTTCTATAATGCTTCAAATGTTTTGTATTTTTCTTTGAAAATGAAAATAGCCTAAAGTGTCCCTGAAGGGCAAAACATTGTTCAGTCTTTATACTATTCACTATTTAACCTCTACAATCTTTAGACTATTTAGTCTACACAAATACCACCTTCAAATATGCCCGGCCACTTCTAGCACCCTTCCCATTCATCAGTGAAAAATATTGGAGAGCAAGAGAATTAATGACTTCATTGTCAGAAATCCAGCATTAGCTAACAACAACAACAGTCTACACAGATGTATGTCTAAGGATTTCCATTTGCTTCTTGCTCTCGCTACTTATGACCACTGCTGTCCTGCCTGTTGTACGTCCACCTGTTGTCTTGTAATCTCGCCATGTGACCTCCCTATTTCCATTTCAATCTTGTGGCTAATTGTGTCAGGTGTTTTGTCTGTGATAACTGGTTTAATCTCACAACAGAGATTCTGTCTCTCAGAGATATCCTCAGGAGTTTGCATTGCATTTTCCACTTGCATATTTGGGTTTTTCATTACAATACCATTATTTTGCTTTTGTGTGTAGCTTTCTTAATTTATTCTGATTAGGTTAGTTTACATTTACTGCTTTAAAGGGTGGAAAAGTTGTGCTATTAAAGCTGAGATATTCCATGCCATAAAAACCTTCCTATTATTTGAGCTACCTATCAGTAAACATTGCAAGTTTACAAGACGCACGTAAATGTAGGTACTAGAAAGGTACAACACAAGTTTCATTCCTCCACCAAAGTGACTTCAAAAATGTTGACATTCATCCCTTCCACTCATCTGTCAGAGGCTCTGGTGATAAACTTGCTCTAAAGCACTGATGTCATAGCAGATAATTGACTGATGGGAAAGCCCAAATAAATCTGAAGACCTGGTGTAAAAGAAAATGTTCATACATTGAGATCTGTCTCTGATTTAAAGGAAGATGCCTAACCTTCTTTCTCTGAGTATACTTGGAGAATAAAAAGGAAATTGATGTCTAGATTGAAAGAACAGAGCAAACTGAGAAATCCAATGTAACTTTTCATTCCTACCAAGCAAGCTACAAGATTAAAGAAGAAGAAAAATTATTGAGTTATGAAGAAACTTAGAGAAGCAAACATTACCAAGATTATGTCTTAAATTTCAACATGACAGTGGAGCAGATCTTAACATCAGATACATAGAACTCCACAAGAGGTATATGCAGGATCAGTAGCCAACAGTGAAACACGTGTTCTAAATGTTGTAAGTTATTTTTACATTAGTTGGTGAAGTTATGAATTTAATCCATAATTTGTGTTTTTACTTTATAAACTTTGTTATGATGTGGTACACAGATATACAATAAATTAAAGTCTAAATAAGCATATAACAAAATAGATCAAAGTTACTTAGCTGATCTGAATTAGTGTTTATGGATACATTTCAATCAGAATACAGGAGCACCTAGATTAACCAATAATTTCTGTCACTATATAGAATTATAATTATGTAACTAAAGAAAACCAAATTATGAACCATTTTGAAATACCTAAATATAAAATATCTGTGATATGTATTAATGTTTTAAGGAGAGAGAGACAATTTGCTGATTTATTCAGGTAATTTACTGTTCATGCTTTTCACCTGACAATAGTTTTATAATAGTTATCTGTACAACTAGGGGATAAAGTAGAACTATACAGCTCATTTAGGGTTACAAGCTGAAGATAAGGGGTGTAAAGTCAGTTTATTCTCTATTGGTATACCTACATCATGTTTTACACTACCTTTAAATACAGGTATAATTAACCAAAACATAGCTTAAAATGTATTTAATATAAAATTAGTTAAACTTTATGAGTAGAATGATTACACTTTCATGTCACTTACTAGGTTATGCTATTTTTGAACAATCCAGAAGTCCAAAGTAACATAACCTAGTAAGTGAAAGTAAAGTATAATCATCCTACTTTACAATTTTAACTAATGAGACAAAGTTTTACTGTTTTAAACACTTTCAAAAACCATATACAAAAATATTTAATATAATTAGAGCACACTGTTGCATCATATTTTGGGTCACTCATACATTATCTGCCTATTCAGAAATACAGATTATTATGGTTTTTGTTTTGTGTCTTTTGATTACAAACATCCTTCCAGCACAGCAATGAGTTCTAACATAAACAAATAACACAATATCACTCTGTGCTTGATGTTTCATGAATGCACGGAGAAACTTCCCCCTCCACAGCTACTCGGCTGTTTACTTTTGGGATTTCAAGAAACTGCCTTTGTATATTGTTATACGAGGGGTGTGAAAAAATAATCAGAATTATTTTCATGCATTGTATTACATCTAAAATGGAGTTTGGTGTTGGCACTACTGGAACAGCATGTTAACTCTACCCAACATGTATCTTAAATTGCAGCAGCATACATCAATTAGATTTTGCATTCTTCTTAATAAAACTCCATCATAAACATTGGAAATGCTGCAGCAAGCCAGGGAAAAATACAGGCTTTCAAGTGGAATAAGCAATTTCAGGAAGGCCTTGAATATCCCCCACATTTTCACATCTGAGAAAGATCCTCTACTTTGAAGAGTGACTTCAGTGTAAACACAGCTGGCCTATTGCACAAAGACCATCATTTATTATTACTAAAGATTGCACAGACTATGAAGATATCCTATGGAACAATTTAAGACATTGTACAAAATGTTCTAGACAGCAAAGTGGGTGCCTTGTGTGATCAACGATGAACAATGAACACTGATAGATCATGCTAACCACATCTGCCAACCACAACTACTCCCCCTGGAACCTTCTCACATTAATAGTGATTTGCAGGCCAACGGTTACACCAGCCAAGAAGTTAAACATGCCTTACACCCCAGAAGGAAGCCTCGTTCTACCAAAACAATTTGACCCTAAAGAGAAGAATAAAGCGCATCTGCCATATATCAAAGCTATTACTGATTGCATTAGGAAAGTTCTTAAAAGACATGACATCCAGACCATCTAAAAACCCACACAGCAAATACAGAACATGCTACGTTCAGCAAAAGATCCAGAAGAACCACTCTCTTCTGTGGGTGTTTACGCAATTCCTTGCTCATGTGGCTCTGTCTATATAGGGACCTCACAACATACGGTAAACACACACATTACAGGACACAAGAGATGTTGCAGTTTGGGACAAACAGAAAAGTCTGCAGTTGTAGAACATGCATTACTAGTGCCGGGGGAACACATTATACAGTATTCAGACACATCTATCCTGTCTTCCACAGTTCATTATTTCACCTGGTTAAGTCGTGAAGCCATAGAGATTTTCAAACATGGTAATAACTTCAATAGGAAGGAAGAAACAAAGCATTTAAATAAAGCCTGGCATCTAGCATCATACAAAGCACGCAAAAAACCTAACCAGGGACAAATTCAAAACCATACGCCAGCTTCAGCTACAATAAATACCAGCCCTTTGACAACAATGAAGTCCCCACTTTAAACCAGCCCATGCAGCAGCCAAACGAATAAACAAAGATCAGACCAACCGTCATACACCCACACATGCTAAGCACATAAAACCTGTGAAATCAGACGGTTCTGATCAGTTCGCCGATAGTAGCAGAGTACTGCAGTCACACCCCTGATGATGTTTGACGCAGTTTCAAATAAAATGTATGGAAGAAGAATTTCCATTAGACCACAGACCACAAGCCTGAATATTTATTCTATATTTTTTTTTATGAACAGAAGGTTCACCACATGATGGCACAACAGTGGAAAGGAAGGCTTTGGTGGCAACCAGGTACTTTGGACAGAATGACATGTGATGAAGCCCAGTTTCATCATTATAACCTAGAGACAAAACAGGAAAGTGCCCAATGAAAACATTTTTTGAGTCCAAGACCAAAAAGCCCGAACGTCCAATCAAGTGTAGGAATAAGCATGCACCTTGCCTTGCCTTTATCAATAAGCAAGACATTGTATACAATTACATGCTGGATAAGGAGCGTACTATTGCTATTGTGAGGTAATGATGGGGACATAAAGAGGAAAATTATCAAGAAAAGACCATACCTTGCTCAAATGGGATAAATCACCCACTGTGAAGGCTCAAGGAACAATCTCAGAGTTAGGCAATGAGGTGGTGCCATACCCATGTTATTCACCAGACCCAGCACCGTGTGACTTCTGCCTATTTGGCTTACACACTCACCCTGGAGTATGTGGAACAACTGTCTTGAGACTCAACCAGCATCCCTGAAAGGCCTGCAATGTCATGCACCATATTTCACTGGCTCACTTATGAACCGCAGGATAAGGTGAGGCATTGTTTTCCAGCATGCATTATTTAGTTATTGTTATATGTTGTTAAATTACAGTTACATGGTTGATTGGATTCTAAAGGGTCTAAAGAGACTCAATGTGAACTTTGAAGGATAGATGCAAGAGCAACTGTACGTAAAGATATTAAAGACAACATAAAAATGGGGTAAAATGGGTTTATTTGTGGTACAGTGCTGTATTTTAAGGAAAATTGTGGTAATTTGGGCTTCTAGTAGTATTCTGTAGTATTGCCATTTGTAAAACAACTTTTGGCCACATATTATAATATCTTTGGTATATAAATAGCTATCACTAAGGGAAAGGTCCCCTTTAGTTTCTACAGTCAGCTGAGGAAAGTCTTCTTTATTTAAGGGTAGTGTAAAAACACTTTTACATTAATTAAAAATAGAGTGGAGGTAATCAGAGACCCCATACCAAATAAACAAACACAATTTTAGTATGTTATTAAATGAAATTAACATGTAAACATAAACAGACAATAAATATCATCAGACCCTGTTTATAAAAATGGGGCAAGAAAAGTGAGCAACGTAACATGTGAGTAATTTTGTTAATTCCAGTTCCTCCCAAAATTAGCCCCTTTGCCTCAGACATAACGCAGCACGTCGGAGAACGAGCAAGTCTCACATGTTCGGTGACCAAGGGAGATCTGCCGCTGACCATCTCATGGCTGAAGGATGGGCGTCCTGTGGATCCATCGCAGAGAGTTTCCATCACACAAGTGGATCAATTCAATAGCATTCTCTTGATAGAAAGTTTGTCTCAGGATCACAACGGCAACTACTCCTGTGTGGCCCGCAACAAGGCAGCTGAGGTGTCTCGAACACAGCAACTCGTGGTGAATGGTAAAAAACACCAGAGCATCTGTGTCTGCGCTCTCTTTTTTTTTACTCTCTCTCCATATCTCTTTCTTCTTTATTTCTTTCTTGCTCTCATGTTTTTATTCTTCTCTCTTTAATTCTTCCAGTTCCTCCTATAATTGAGCCTTTTTCCTTCCAAGATGGGCTTTCCGAGGGCATGCGCACTCGCACAGTGTGCGGGGTGAGCAGTGGAGACTCCCCCCTCACCATCAATTGGCTCAAAGATGGTGGCACCATTTCCTCTCATCTGGGAGTGAATGTTTCGACTCTTGACCCTTATTCTAGCCTCCTGAGCATTTCTAGCCTTGCTTCTACCCACTCTGGCGACTATACGTGCGTAGCCTCCAACCCTGCAGCCGAGGTGAGGTACACGGCCAAGCTACAGGTAAAAGGTAACACAAACTTCAAGCTACACTCTCTCATCTCTATCTCTATTGTATTTGTTTTCTTTTTTTTTTTTTTTTTTATTATTATTATCTTCTTCCCTTTTTGAATTCTGAGGCCCGTACGCCCGCCGTGTGTTTACGTTTCCGTTGCTTTGGCACATGGGAATGCATCGATGATTGGAGAATCCCCAGGTTTGTTTCACGAAGGTAATTGTTGCACCTCTTTAGTTGTTGATTGTCATTTTTAGAACTGGATCTTTATTTCTGGCTTGCTTCATTATCTAGCATGCTTTTTCAATCTTTTACTAACCCCTTTTTATCTCTGCAATGTTATGCTCTTTGTATTTTCTCTTTTTACATTTCTTATTACTACACTGCAATTTTATAATATTCGTATTTTTTGGTCATGTTATATTTTTATCATTAATGTTTTGACTGAAACCCTTCACACGTGTAAATGCTTTTTACAGCATCAAATTATTCACCAAGTAAAGTAGTTAAGCCCTTTTGTTTATGTATGAATGAACACCAGGAAAATGTCAATCAATGTTGCCCAGTCAGTAGTTCAATTGTTCTTGTTATTATTACCAGCTTTTTTTCCGTTCAAGTTTCAATAATTTATCACACTTTTGCAACTGCGATGGCAATGCAGCATTTTGCAACCAAAATTATGTTACGTACTTGAGGTGTACTAAATTCACTAAAACTGTAAATAATGTTTTATGTGTGTGCTTCATTATATACTTTCCATGTTTTCATATTTGTAAGCACATGATTATTATTCTTGGTGTTTTTTAAAATTCTTTATGAACTTATTTTATCTTGAGATGATGTTATGCTGAAGTAAGGACTTTGTGTAAGGTTATGGTAAACTACACCAAGACTTGCTTTTGTTGCAGTTCCACCGAGATGGGTCGTCGAGCCTATGGACACAAGTGTCGAGAGAAACAAACATGTAACACTTCACTGTCAGGCCCAGGGAGTGCCACAACCCACAATTGTTTGGAAAAAGGCAATAGGTACGTAACTGCAATGCTAATATCAAACAATACAAGAGTAGACTTCAGTAGCAAATAGTCATAACTGATTGGGGAGCCTGAGGCTTACCTTACATTTTAATTATATGTGTTTTTCTTTTTTTTTCTTCTTTTGTTTTGAGATTAACTCCATACAACACTCTTTTCTGGCAGCAAATACAACACTGACATGATCCTGAAGCTCTGATTCTGGAGAGTTCATTCAGTAGTGATTTGTCTATTGCAAATGTGCTTAAATTCCACAAGCTGAAGTTTCTTTCCTAATTTTTTCATTTATTATCTGAGCTATACATTCAATAAGGCATTCTGAATATCATTCAAAGTTTCTTTAAATCCTTAGGTGGATTCCAAATTCTCTCTTATGAACTGTTCTTTGTGCCCGAGCATTTCAAGATAATAATTGCCTTTATTTACATCATGCCCACGAATGGAAGTTCTTGTTTCCCAAGGTAACAAGCCACTTGAATGTCTTCAATAAATTGTTTATTGCAATTGACTGATTCGTTGTGCTGCTTTTGATAAGACATGGTCGATTTTACATTTTCTAAGAAGATGAAAATGCTCGCTGTTTGATATATTCTTTTGAAAACCTAATGTTTAAGCATCCTTGTATAAAAAAAATGTATGCAACTTATGCCCATCCCATCCTATTTACTTTCTCCTGCAAATAATATACAAAGATAACAATGTAATTTACAGTATGTCCTACTTGCTGTTAGTCATAGATACTCCCTGTACCATTGGGACTGGAGACTTACTATTTGGCTTCCATTGGTTTTCATCCTTCTGAGACACTTCAGATGTAGTGTGTGTCTTATTCTTCAGAGCGCATTTTTCTTCAAAAGAAATGGATGATAATGGTGTTTTAAGAAAATGGATATCAAATCATTAATCTCACTAGTTGTAAAGAATGAGAGAAAAGCACAGATGTAGGAAAAACTGCAAATACTTTGAATTCACAGCACAATAAATATGAAAACTGGCACAACTTGTAATCCACAGTTCCCTGCTGGAGTCTAGACTCCGAGAATGCCTACAAGCACTAGAATAACATGGCTTGGAAAGGGGCAGTTGCTTAGCAGTGCCTAGTATGCCCCTCCCTCATAAAAGAAAGTGTGAGTCTCGCGTTTTCTAGACTCCTAAAGTTTTACGCTGCTATAAGTTGCCTTAGGAGCATACAATCAACTTATTGATGACTTTTAGACACTGTTTTCTTGCTTTTTACATCCAACATATACCATATAATTTATCTGTATTTAGTTTTTGTAACCTGAGACACTGACTCCCCTTCAGCTTTGCCACTGGTAGACTTATCTGAACAACAAATTGGAATTAACACTATTAAGTAATGTAATAATCAGTCGACAGAACACTCTGTACTTCACATACTTTAACTTTTCTTTTCAATGTGTTTCACCTTTACTTGAAGGTATCATCAAGAACTTTTCAATTGGCTGGTCATATGGGTGTTGTACCCCTGGAGAAGACACGTCTGGTCGATATATAATGAGACTAAGTACAAGTCTTCTTTTGAGGGAAAGTTGAAATCCATTAGATAGGTTTCAAATTTCTTCATATAAATGTTTTCCCAGATATTTCATTTATATTAAGTAAAAATTGAAGCTATTAACAGTGAAGCAACAAGATTCTAAAATAAGAACAAATTAGAAACTAAAAACTTCACTTATCTTAGTATGTTGATATCCTTTTTCTATTTTACTGACCCAGGGGTTTCAAGCTATATCCAGCTCATTCTCAAAGTCATATAAACAAAATCGTTGCCAAGCTACAATCTTGGCAGATCATTTTTGGTCATTTAATCATGAAATTAATTCAGAGGTTAAATTATTAAAACAGTTAAGTAATCCGATAGATTTAATGGTTTGGGAAAAAATTTTTATTTTAAAAAACAGGAACCATGTTATGAACTTTGAATTGCCCTCTATGGATTGTATTTTTAAATTTTTGTTTTCAGAGATTGGTAAATAAAAAATTGAATATGAATAATTGTTTTTCACAAAAATAAAAGATTGTAGCTTGGCAACGATTTTGTTTATATGACTTTGAGAATGAGCTGGATATAGCTTGAAACCCCTGGGTCAGTAAAATAGAAAAAGGATATCAACATACTAAGATAAGTGAAGTTTTTAGTTTCTAATTTGTTCTTATTTTAGAATTTCATTTATAGTTCATCTGGATCAGTTTTAGCAGTTGAGTTTTTTGCTCAATATTACAGTGACCATTCCAAAAGTGTGCTACTATTGCAGATTTATCTGTTTAATTTTATTTCATATTATGAAAATGTTGTTTTAGTCTGGTCCCAATATTGCACTCTTTCAGACGCACACTTTTTTGTATTCAGAACAAAATTTGTAAATTTTAGAATAATTTTCTTCTGGAATTTTGTCATTATGTGGATTTATGATGAGGTTTCTGATGCTGAATCTATTTATTGGTGCCAGAATGATGTTAAACTCACTATAGATGCTTTGAAATTTTTGGTGATAGTGTGAACTTCCTGTATCCACTTTTATTCTTAAAAGCTGCTGCGGTGGTGACTGCTTTGACATCTTTCTGTCTTTTAAATTTTTAATTTTCTTGTCTACTGACTGTTTGTTGAAGCCACACTTTTTCACTGTTCCTAGTATTGCAGAGTATTCATTCTCGTATTCCAGCACTTCCATCAGTACATTTACAAATCTGTCAGCTAGGCTATAGATGATTGCATCTTTATGAGATCTAGGGTAGAAACTATTTGCTTTAAAGCTCTATAAATTTGCTTTTTTTATTATTACAAGAGTAGACATTTGGAGAATTCAAACAAGTAATTAAACATTCCTGATTATGAAGACCGCACAACTGGCCGGGAGGGAATGGGATGCTAACCATGTCCCACCCTTCAGTACTGCACCCCACCCATGATACCTGTAGTGGGTAGAGGCGGAGGACATACCAGCAGGCCTGGAAAGGACTGTTCCGCAGCAGGGCTAGTTTAGGTTAAACTACACAAAGTTTGAGAGGAGTTCACCAATTGGAGTAGACTAAGCAGAGAGAAAAGGGATATTAGTTGAGAAAATGGCGTGACTTCATCCAGTTTTATTAAATTGTTATTTCACTTAGCTTTCACTATCTTGTTCAACTTTCACTGAGACTTTGATGAGTTGACAGTCACTTCACTAATGTGAACTATATGCACCATTCAGTCACTTCACTTTGTTTTCACATTCACTTCAGTTTCTTCTGTGAAGTTAATATAGCTAGTGTAGCCTGTTCTTACAGACGGCTCACTCGCTGGAGAGTTGAGCACAAGGTTTCTCTAATTTCATACTGTAACAACTCACTGAACTTCACCACAGTTGTCACAAACTCACTCAGAGAACAGCACTATTTGTTGCTCCAGAAATGCATTTGCTAGCTTACTGCCTTGCTCACTCACTAACTTTGTGATAGCACTCACTTACACAGCCATGAAAACTTCCACACAGCTCCACAACATCCAGAAGGTCCTACTTATCTGGCAGTAGCACTTATCATGTTCACATTGGACAAACACACTGCTTATCTACTTACAGTTCCAACTGCCTGGCATTGACCACCCAATAACCTTGGTCATAGCTGCTGCATCACAATATCTATCAATCAATCAATCAATCAATCAATCAATCAATCAATGAATCAATCACTCAGTCAGTCAATCAATTTATTCATTCAATTTATCTTACAAGAAGATGTGAGATACGTCACAATTAGTACTATAAAAAATTTTATATGTAATATACAATACAAAGTTTATATGAAGTATATAGTTCTTCTTCTTTATCTGATTACCCTTCCCTTATGTAGGACTTACAAGCCAGTGCCTAGGGTCAGATGTCTGTCAGGGAGCACAGGAACCTATGTACCAGATAGAGTGAAGTGGTCAGTGTGAGAGTGAGGAAGAGGAGGATATGAAATGTAGGTGATGATGGAGCAGTTGGTGGAATGAGTGGTGGGGGAAACAGACGAACATATGTACCAGACAGAGTGAAGTGGTCAGTGTGAGAGTGAGGAAGAGGAGGATATGAAATGTAAGTGATGATGAGCAGTTGGTGAAATGAGTGGTGGGGGAAACAGACGAACATATGTACTAGACAGAGTGAAATGGTCAGTATGAGAGTGAGGAAGAGGATGATATGAAATGTAGGTGATGATGGAGCAGTTGGTGGAATGAGTGGTAGGGGAAACAGACGAACATACGTACCAGACAGAGTGAAGTGGTCAGTGTGAGAGTGAGGAAGAGGAGGATATGAAATGTAGGTGATGATGGAGCAGTTGGTGAAATGAGTGGTGGGGGAAACAGACGAACATATGTACTAGACAGAGTGAAATGGTCAGTGTGAGAGTGAGGAAGAGGATGATATGAAATGTAGGTGATGATGGAGCAGTTAGTGGAATGAGTGGTGGGGGAAACAGACGAACATATGTACCAGACAGAGTGAAGTGGTCAGTATGAGAGTGAGGAAGAGGATGATATGAAATGTAAGTGATGATGGAGCAGTTGGTGGAATGAGTGGTGGGGGAAACAGACGAACATATGTACCAGACAGAGTGAAGTGGTCAGTGTGAGAGTGAGGAAGAGGAGGATATGAAATGTAGGTGATGATGGAGCAGTTGGTGGAATGAGTGGTGGGGGGAAACAGACGAACATATGTACCAGACAGAGTGAAGTGGTCAGTATGAGAGTGAGGAAGAGGATGATATGAAATGTAGGTGATGATGGAGCAGTTGGTGGAATGAGTGGTAGGGGAAACAGATGAACAAATGTACCAGACAGTGAAGTGGTCAGTGTGAGAGTGAGGAAGAGGATGATATTAAATGTAGGTGATGATGGAGCAGTTGGTGGAATGAGTGGTGGGGGGAAACAGACGAACATATGTACCAGACAGAGTGAAGTGGTCAGTATGAGAGTGAGGAAGAGGATGACATGAAATGTAGGTGATGATGGAGCAGTTGGTGGAATGAGTGGTGGGGGAAACAGACAAACATATGTACCAGACAGACAGAGTGAAGTGGTCAGTATGAGAGTGAGGAAGAGGATGATATGAAATGTAGGTGATGATGGAGCAGTTGGTGGAATGAGTGGTGGGGGAAACAGACAAACATATGTACCAGACAGAGTGAAGTGGTCAGTATGAGAGTGAGGAAGAGGATGACATGAAATGTAGGTGATGATGGAGCAGTTGGTGGAATGAGTGGTGGGGGAAACAGATGAACAAATGTACCAGACAGAGTGAAGTGGTCAGTGTGAGAGTGAGGAAGAGGATGATATTAAATGTAGGTGATGATGGAGCAGTTGGTGGAATGAGTGGTGGGGGAAACAGACAAACATATGTACCAGACAGACAGAGTGAAGTGGTCAGTATGAGAGTGAGGAAGAGGATGATATGAAATGTAGGTGATGATGGAGCAGTTGGTGGAATGAGTGGTGGGGGGAAACAGACGAACATATGTACCAGACAGAGTGAAGTGGTCAGTATGAGAGTGAGGAAGAGGATGACATGAAATGTAGGTGATGATGGAGCAGTTGGTGGAATGAGTGGTAGGGGAAACAGATGAACAAATGTACCAGACAGAGTGAAGTGGTCAGTGTGAGAGTGAGGAAGAGGATGATATGAAATGTAGGTGATGATGGAGCAGTTAGTGGAATGAGTGGTGGGGGAAACAGACGAACATATGTACCAGACAGAGTGAAGTGGTCAGTGTGAGAGTGAGGAAGAGGATGATATGAAATGTAGGTGATGATGGAGCAGTTGGTGGAATGAGTGGTGGGGAAACAGACGAACATATGTACCAGACAGAGTGAAGTGGTCAGTGTGAGAGTGAGGAAGAGGATGATATGAAATGCAAGCAAAATAGATGATTGGAAGGGTGATGATGGAGCAGTTGGTGAAGTGAGTGGCAGGGTAAACCAGAAAACCCAGAGAAAACCTGCCCAGATTCCACTTCATCCACTGCCAATACCACGTGCAGGTCCCTGGGATCGAACCTGAGCCACCTTGCTGATAGGCGAACGGTCTAATCGCTTGGCCACAGTAGATACGAGTAGTTAGCTACAATAAGTAGAATCAGTACAACTGATCTAATTTTACAATAGTGTATTTCTTCTTGCAAAGTCAGTCATAGGTTGGCTATGGGTGATGTCACTGGTGAACAAATCCAGTGCTAACAGTTTTAACTCTCGATCGCATGAAACAGAAAAACGCCATTAACTTAAATGTTTAAGGTTACTTTTATACAATACAGATCATATATTCTTCCACTGAGTAGAGCTGGTTGAAATTTTGGAATTTGTGAACTTCTGTTTTAAACTTAGTTTCTGATTTAATACTCTTTAAATGTTCAGCTTAAACATTTTTATACCACTGTATTTATATGACTTCGGAAAACTGGTTCTATGGGCCTTTATATGAAATTTGTTTTTGTTCCTGGTGTTATGTGCATGTATATCTGTTTATTGTTATCTTACACAAATTACTTTTAACATGAATTAACATTTCTTTTATGTAGAAGCTCAGAAAGGTGAGTATATTTAGTTGCAGTTTCTGCAGCTTTCTCTGGGACAAATATCCACCACACTCTCTTTTGTAATTTAAATACTGTATTACAATAAATTAAAATACCAATACAGATTGAGAGGTAGAACTGGAACTTAAAAATTCAATGCCACAGCTGGGATTTGAACCACAGACCTTCCGCTTACCAGGCGGGTGCTCTAACCATTGAGCTATTGTGACAATCTGCCAAAATGGCATTGAACTCTCAAACCACTTCGCATTTCTCTTGGTAAACCACAAAGGCAGTCTCACATCAGAGACAATTACCCCAATGGTGACTTACTAATGTAAGTACTTTTTGTCCCAGGATTAAATAACCTTCAGATGGTAACTATTATTTATGAATGCCAACAAACTTACTGTTGGTGTGAATTTTTAAGTTCCAGTTCTACCTCTCAAACTTTGCCCACACACGGCTTGTGTGTTTAAAAACACCAACAGTAAGTTTGTTGGCATAAATAAATAATAATTACCAATACAGATGTTTTATAATTTCTTCAGGGGAAAAAATAGTGCGCCCTTTTTTTTATAAATATTTCAAGTTTGATACTTGTTCTAGATTCTGACCCTCTAGAACAATCTAAAGTAAGAACAAAATTAGAAACTAAAAGCTTCACTTATCTTAGTAATAATGCAAGTTCTTTGGTGTTGCGCTGACAATGTTTCGTGTTGACTCCAACTCATTCTCATGAAATTAATCCAGAAGTTAAATTATTAAAACAATTAAGTGAACCTATAGATTTAATGGTTTGGGAAAAAATATTTATTTTAAAAAGCAGGAACCGTGTTATGAATTTTTAAATACCTTCTATAGATTGTATTTATAGATTTTTGTTTTCAGAAATTAGTGATTAAAATGAGCATCAGTAGCTATGATAACAAATTTGTTTGTATAGCTTTGAGAATGTAAGGAGCTTTGAGAATGAGTTGGAGTCAACCCGAAACATTGTCAGTGCAGCACCAAAGAACTTGCAATATTACTAAGATAAGTGAAGCTTTTAGTTTCTAATTTTGTTCTTACTTTAGATTCTTGTTGCTTCACTGTTAATAGCTACGTTATTTCCTTAATTAACCTCTAGAACAATCTTAGGTCACACTGGATTTTTGCCTTTAAATGCTATAATTTTTGTTTTTGTTAGTGATATCTTAAAAGTCATGCTTTAGTAAATAATTCATAATTCTTTTATGGAGAATGCATTGAAGTGTTTTAGAAAAAGTGGTGGAATAGATTTGGATGGGTGATTATTTATCTCCACTTTATTTCCTTTTTTCAAAAATAGTGTAGTTTTCCAAATATTCAGGAAGATTATAATTTGTAGGCACAAGATGTTATTTTGTGAAATATTTCCAATACTAGGAAGGAAGGAATGTAAGTTTACTGTTGTACTATTGTGGCAGGAGGCAGCAAGACGAGCCAGTATGAGGAAATACGTGAACGCATGTACACCAAGCTACTAGCGAATGGTTCGCTCATACTGCAGAACGTGAAGGAGGACAGAGAGGGGTTCTACTTGTGCCAAGCCAATAATGGAATAGGAACTGGCATAGGCAAGGTTATACAAGTGAAGGTGAACTGTAAGTATCAGCACAGAGATTTGTCTAGCTGTGTGACTGTTTGGTCCTGTCTAACAGACAATAAACTTCCACAGCCTCTCCGTACTTCTCGGCCCCGTCTCGTGTGGTGACGGTGAAGAAGGGAGACACTGCAACTCTCCAGTGTGACGTGAATGGGGACAAGCCCATCAATGTCGTGTGGATGCGAGGTGGCAAGTTGGAGTTAACACCGCAGTCAAACTACAGGTAAAATATCCTACAACTACATTGTACAGACTGTGTTCAACAGCTCTACCATCACTACAGCTAGGCATTTGTCTTATTTTGTTCCTTTGATTAGAATCACATGTAGGGTGTCCCAAAATTAGACCAACAAACTTTGGGAGCTGAGTGTTTTATTGTGCTGCTTTGTTTAAGTCCCAAGCTAGTTAATGTCATAGATTACTGCCTCCTCCCAACCAGTTTAAGTATTTGCAGCAAAATCAACAATGCAAATTAGTATTGCCTTTATCTTAGTGCCCGCCTCTGTAGCCTGATAGTTAGCATGTCTGCCTCACGTTCAAGAGGTCGCAAGTTCGAATCTCGCTTAGGGTAAGTTATCCGGGTAAGGCTTTTTTCCGAGATTTTCCCTACCCTGAGAAGACGAATGTCGGGTGTCTTAAAGCTCCATGGACCTCGGGCTCATTTGAGCATCATTTCACCATTTCATTTCATTCATTCGTCCAATATGACACAATGTTGGAGGACGTTAATTAAAAAAAAAAAAAAAATTATCTTAGTAAGGCACACAATCTTAGTCCAAGAAACAAATACAGAACGCATAAACAAAACACAAACAGCTCATTGTTTACAGTTAATTACAGCTTTACTATTCAAAGTAAATATTGGAATACGCGCCCACTGCTATTAACAGAAAGAGCACATCGGCATACCTTATTCTGCCATTCTGCCGCAAAGACACCAGCCATTTCTCAGTTTTAAAAGTTTGTCAGTCTAATTTTGAATAGTAAAGCTGTGATTAAGTGTAAACAATGAGCTGTTTGTACTTTGTTTATGTGTTCTGTGTTTGTTTCTTGGATTAAGATTGTGAGCCTTACTAAGGTAAATGCAATACTAATTTGCATTGCTGATTTTGCTGTATATACTTAAACTGGGTGGGAGGCAGTAATCTATGACATTAACTTGTCTAGCGCTTAAACGAAGCACCAAAGCAGAAAACTTTCCTTAATGAAAGTGTTTAAAATTATGTTATCTATCAGCTCCCAAAGTTTGTTGGTCTAATTTTGGGACATTCTGTATATAAATACAGAGTGAAAGTGAAATGATCCATCACACTTTAACAGCAAATTTCTCATGTTGTGAATAACAGAAAAGTCAAATACCAAAATGTTGAAAAGTTTATAGTTTTCTAGAAAAAAATATTTTTATCAAAAAAATTTATCATCACCTGGCTGAATTATTATTGATTGAAGGTTCTTGATTTATGGCTATCCTCATAGAAAATTGAATAAATGACAACTTTTTTCTTTGGCATATTTCAATAGATTCAATGGTTTTTGTGTAAATTAAATTTAGAAGAACCCACAATTTGTTGCCTTTTGTTGCAATTTTTTCTATAAAACTATAAACTTTTCAACATTTTGGTATTAGACTTTCTTGTTACAACATGAGAAATTTGCTATTAAAGTCTGATGGATCATTTCACTTCCACCCTGTATGTTATATGTTTAGGGGAGTAAAATATAATAATGTCATAAAAATGACAAAAGTCCAGTCCAGTTACTTTCTAACACTTTAATTTCTTCCAAAACTTTTGCACATCAACCCAGTTTACTGACGCTGGCATAGTCTACATTCCTTTGTGATATTACAGCTCACAACTGTTTTCTTCTTGCCACCCCCTCTGTATCCCCTTAGGTCAGCATTGTTTTAACCATAAAATATGTGGTTTCAATTGTTTCAGTTTTCTGCTTCCTTAACTATGGAAAACTGAATCTTCATTATTATTTGAACAAATACATAATTTCAACAACATTCACACATAACATTTTGATTTGTGTGGGTTTGTCTAAGATAGTGGCCAGGTAACACACTGGGCAAGTGTTTTCATTACAACTGAGCGCAGTACAGACGTCGGTCAGGTTCAGCGCAGTGTAAGGAGTAACCCCATCAGCTCAGCGTAGCCATTTACATTGTCAAAAAAATGAATACTTTTACAAAATGATTAATGTTGAGGATTAATGACTTGATTGTCAGAAATCCAGCATTAGCTAACAACAAAATGATTAAACATACCGAAAGGAAACATAGTATTTTATATTCCTTACACCTGCATCTATCAGCTAGGTTATTTTGGCTGAAGCAGCACTTTCCACCCTATAGAATGTTTGGATGAAATACAATTGTTTATTTTGCTTCACATGTAAACCCCACGCAACAGCCCATGAAGGGCCAAGGCCTACCGCCCAGCCACTGCGTCCCCCACCTCTGCCCACTACAGGCGTCATTGGTGAGGTGCAGTACTGGAGGATGGGACGTGATCAGCACCCCGAGCCCTCCCGGCCAGTTATGCGGTTTTCTAGACCTGGGGTCGCCACTTCTTCATCAAGTAGCTCCTCAATTTGTCCCCCTGGGACCTAACGAGGCTGAGTGCCAGACCTCCCAGAGGGGATAAAATCCCCTGCTGGTACCGGGGATCGAACCCGGGTCCTCCGCGCCAGAGGCAAGCGCCCTACCAACTGTGCTACAGAGGTTTCGCTTCATAAGAAACTTATAAAGACAATAAGGAGCCTTGTTCACTGATTGATAACTTGTGTTGTTCAGAGTTGCAGTAAAGCAAGAGTCGACCCCAGAGGGAGTGAGTGCTGAACTGCAGATAGCAGCAGCCGAGGCAGCAGATAGTGGGGCGTACTTCTGTCAAGCAAGTAACATGCATGGACGAGACCAACAGCTGGTGCAACTCCTGGTACAGGGTGAGTTGTGTCTTTCATGGAACTTCGGACAACATTTCAACTAAAATTCATAAATACCACTTCCTATAAATGTCCTTCAATTTTGTATTTTCAGTTATTGTTCAAACTCTTACATGAAATCTTACCTCTATACATACAACTGTTCACTTAAAAATCAAGCTTTTCAAGGGTCTGCAAATGTAGTTACTTTTAATTCTGCACATTTAAATCAAACTAAAAATATATTGTGACAAATTACAAGCCCAGTTACTTTTTCTGTCACTTTCTTTCCCCTGAAACTGAATCAGAACTCATAACTCGTGACCCTTGATGCAGTATTATTAATTATGGTAGGTGTTGTGTTGGAGTGTTTTGTTTCCCATTGTTTGATTGTTTGCATTATATCGTTTGCAGTTGGCCTAGTGCGATTATCTTTTGTCTTCATTGTAAATGTTATATATATTAACGAATAAAATTGTGAAAATAAATACACTAATATTATTTCAATTGTGGCCTCCAGAGCAAAGAAGACTATCTCATTAGAAAGACTAAAAGTTAATACATCGACGTAACATATAATTTTCACGGGGGTCGCGTCTCAAGGAAAATTATCAGCTGTAAATTGTGAACATACTTCATACCCGTACCACGACCGAGATAGGAGAGAAAGAGTTAGCCGGATCTTTTATACGAGAAAAGAATTCATCATACCGACCCTTCAAAGTGACGACGAGCAGAAGATTCCCTTCATACTGGTGACGGGAGATACCAGCCGGAAGAGACTCCCTTCATACTGGCGCCCAGACGTGCGACGGCTCGAATACAGGCGTATAGAGAGTAAAAATATGTACCTGGACAAAGAGTGAAAAGAAGACATTTTGACGGAGTATCCTTTTTCTTGTGCTCCAGAATTCAAGTAAGACTAGTACTAATTTATGATACTACGCAATAAGAAAATTGTACAGAAGATGGAAGAAGTTGAGAAAGATAATGATAGTGTAGAGAGGGAAGTGAGTGATAAGTTATCAGTAGAAGGTAGAAAGAATGTAGTATGTAAGGAATCTGAAATAGGATTGAAAGAAATATTGGAAGCGATGAACAAAAATACAGCAGATATAAAAGCAGATTTTGTTAGAAATGTAACAGAACTAAAAGCAGATGTAGCAAAACTAAGAGAAAATACAGCAGATATAAAAGCAGATTTTGTTAGAAATGTAACAGAACTAAAAGCAGATGTAGCAAAACTAAGAGAGGATAGTGTTAGAAATGTAACAGAACTAAAAGCAGATGTAGCAGATTTGAAGGAGGATAATGCCAGAAATATAAATAAATTGTCACAAGAAATTGAATTATGTAAGAAGGAATGTACAGAAAGAATTGAATCAAGTAACAATGATATAGCTAAATTAGGTGAGTTAGTAAGCGTGATAAAATTAGGACAGGAATCACAGTAGAAATAGCTAGGCTAGGAGAATTGATAAATGAAGTTAAGTTAGGACAGGAGAAGACAGTGGTAGAAATGAAAGCTGAATTAAGTAAAGAATTTGATGAAAAACTAGCAGAACAGAATGCAAAAATTGCAAAGGTAGGAGATGAATTGAGAACAGAGATAGTCGTGGTAGAACAGAGTTGTAAAATGTATCAAGATGGAATTAGGTCAAAACAAAATGACATTGATGTAAAAATTGATAGTTTAGAAAATGTTGTAAAGGGTATAAGCGCTGAGATGCAGTCACAGCGAGAAGAATTGAATAAAGTAAAGGAGGAAGCCAATGTAAATGTAAATAGAATAAATGAAACGGTTACAAAGGAAAAAGAATTTACAGGAAGGCTTTCCCAAGTTGTGATTGCTCTACAGGCTGATAGAGTTAATGACAATCATGATCAATTTGTGAGTGAATGCAAAAATATGACCAATACTGATGCACTTGACAATAACAGTAATATGGCGGACTTTCAGGAGAATGATTTAGCTATGCCAATGCACTCCCCTAGTCAAAACCATAATTGTCACGCTAGTCACTTGTTCCATGACCTAACCCCTCCGTCATTTGACGAAGAAGCCGGTGACAATCCAAAAATTTTCATAAAAGAACTGGAGGATTATTTTAGGATCAAACGAATTCCGAACGAGATACGAATGATGGTGGTTAAACGCTGTCTTAAGAAAAACGCATTGGAATGGTTAAGACTAACTTTGGCGTCTCACGAAACATATAGTATGTTTCGAAACCTTTTTATAAATAGATTTTGGGGACCGGGATGTCAAAACCAGATTAAAGTCGAACTGGCTACCGGACATTATGACAGTAAACGTGGTATTTCAATGATGGAGTATTTTTTGAAACTGGCGAACAAATCGAAACTACTCCAACCTCAGTTGAGTGAACAGGAGGTTATTGAAGCACTTATTCGCCATTATCCACCGCATAGAACCCCTGAAAGTTGCAAAAAAAAAAAAAAAAAAAAAAAAAAAAAAAAAAAAATCAAAACATTGTTAAGAGAAAATATTTTTGTATTCAACGATGACATGTTTTTCAACACAGTTGTTATATTGTTGTACAATTACATTGTTGTGGGGAGATCATCACAGTACATGCAACATTGTATGGCTAAAAACAATTTTCCCAAAATAGAATTAGTTGCATATACTGTGATGAGGGGCATTTGATGCAGTATTATTAATTATGGTAGGTGTTGTGTTGGAGTGTTTTGTTTCTCATTGTTTGATTGTTTGCATTATATCGTTTGCAGTTGGCCTAGTGCGATTATCTTTTGTCTTCATTGTAAATGTTATATATATTAACGAATAAAATTGTGAAAATAAATACACTAATATTATTTCAATTGTGGCCTCCAGAGCAAAGAAGACTATCTCATTAGAAAGACTAAAAGTTAATACATCGACGTAACATATAATTTTCACGGGGGTCGCGTCTCAAGGAAAATTATCAGCTGTAAATTGTGAACATACTTCATACCCGTACCACGACCGAGATAGGAGAGAAAGAGTTAGCCGGATCTTTTATACGAGAAAAGAATTCATCATACCGACCCTTCAAAGTGACGACGAGCAGAAGATTCCCTTCATACTGGTGACGGGAGATACCAGCCGGAAGAGACTCCCTTCACCCTGCAACTCGCAGCTGTTCTGTTCTATTATAACCTTGATACAAAACTGTTCAACTGCACACAGCTCGCTACTCACTCACCGAATTACTTACCCTGACAATGAACTTGCTAAAAACTCTGTGAACACTAACTCTCTGGCCGTGCTGACTGAATTATGTAGCCCACAATTAGTTATTGGTGATTTCTCCAGAAATTCACTTTCTGAAGCTTCTCATAAAAGTCGGGCATTCAAAGCTTGTGAATTGTGTGGAATTGACCTTTGTTCTTAGCCAACATTGTTGGGCAGTGTCTAGCAATGTAGTGGGGTAAGGTGGCTGACCTTGAGCCTCCTTTGATGTGCGGCTAGTGCCAACAAATTTTCTTTTAAAGCAAAATTTCACCCTGTGCATATAACCAAATAAAACACATATAATGTTTTATATTCACACAAGTTTCTCTAGCCAATATCCAGGGGTGCAACATCAATGGTTGTGGGAGTTGTATTACCTACCCTGTAATTTTCCTCAAACTGATAGCCAAATTGGTGTTCATTATGATTTTGTGTACATAATCATTTTAATATCATTAAAAATCAGGCTTTCCTAAACATTATGATTTGAATTATTATTTATTTATGCCAACAAACTTACTGTTGGTGTTTTTAAACACACAAGCCATGTGTGGGCAAAGTGGTAGAGCAGCCGCCCGGTAAGCGGAAGGTCTGTGGTTCAAATCCCAGTTGTGACATTGAATTTTTAAGTTCCAGTTCTACCTCTCAAACTTTGCCCACACACGGCTTGTGTGTTTAAAAACACCAACAGTAAGTTTGTTGGCATAAATAAATAATAAAGTTTGGTATTTACATGACCTTTTATTTTCAATTGCACACACAGGCACCCACCTTTTTCTATAAAGACTTTGGCATTTTTTTGGG
The DNA here is from genome assembly GCA_030765045.1 of Tenodera sinensis. Taxonomy (NCBI): domain Eukaryota; kingdom Metazoa; phylum Arthropoda; class Insecta; order Mantodea; family Mantidae; genus Tenodera; species Tenodera sinensis. The sequence continues at coordinate 180,706,748 of CM060966.1, forward strand.
GGGAGGGGGTGGAGGGATTCACAAGACCTCAAAATATGTATTTCTGATAAAATCTCTGTACTGAATTTTTATGTGTGTGGTAGATAAAGGTGTATAAATTTATAAATATTGTAGTGGGTGAATGGATAAAATAACAGTTTGTGAACTTGCACACCTGTTGCAGAGCCCCCCAGAAGTCCAAGTAAACTGGAGTCAGTGATGATCGGGAGTCGTTCTGTAAACCTGCAGTGGCAGCACCAGTCCAGCGACTCTACTGAGGTCACCAAGTACTTGGTGCAGTACAGGGAAAATGACGGTGGGTATCATGTGCACATCAAATACATTACATCTACAGACTGTGTATCCTAATTTCTCTGCTTCACAAATTCGCTCTATTCATTTACTCTAATTGTGATTGTAGATACCAACTGACTTTATTTCAGCCCCTTAACAGTTAATATAAAATTAAATCAACATTAAATTAATGAAGTTCCTAACAGTGATGTGCATTAACTTTTAGTTATTATTAGGTATTAGTCCATTTTTGACACTAACTACACTGTAAAGTAAGAACAAATTAGAAACTAAAAACTTCACTTATCTTAGTAATGTTGCAAGTTCTTTTTGTACAAACTGACTCGAGTTTCAAGTTGTCTTCAACTCATTCTCAAAGCTATACCTCATTTAACTACACTACACTACTTTTTTAATAAAGAAAACATCTTTCAGGAAGTTGCTAAGGAACCAAGGATTGGAGCAAATAGATCCTGGAACATGTTTTCCTTATGCTTTCTCCATAGTGTTCTTGATGTATTTTCAAATGCAAGGCCATACATATCTGTTCACACACAGAATTAACTTTCTTCTGCCTTCTGAGCTCTACTAAAGCAACAATCAGCAGGCAACAATTTAAAATTATTACCGTATTTTATCACATAATTCCCCCCTTTTTTTTCTCGAAAAATTTGCTTGAAAACACTGGGGAGGGAATTATGCGAGTGATGCTTCTAGGAATTCACAAAGGAAGGGAAACAATTTAGTATTATGTAAAACTTATATAGGTAAACAGTAATTTGTAAATGAACTGGATACATACCACGGTTTCATTGGGCCTACAATGTATTGTTTCATTGTTCCTTTTCTCTGACTATTCTGTGGTCTCACTTTCCTCACTATCATCACTATTTTCACTTATATCTGGCTCAGATAACACATCTTCACTTTCACTATTCCACAACATGTCGTCAGAACCATTAATGGCACAAGAAATACCAGTTTTTTTTAAAACGTCTTAACAATATGACGACTTGTAACAAACTGACTTAGAAACATGTCTGCAACTTCACATTTCAATTTTACGATACAACGTGACAATGGCAATACAAGTATATTTGTGGCAAGCACTGCATCCATTGTTGTCCGTGACAGGCACTACTGCGTCGATTGTTGTGCATTATCAAGTCATTTGAAGGCCGCTCCAATAAGAACAAACCAGGAGAGGGAATTATGCAAAGTGTAATAGGTAAATAATTTCTAGTGATGAAAAATCATAGGGGTGGGAAATTGCGAGGGGGGGCCTTAAGTGATAAAATACGGTAATTCTTTGCTCTACCACAACAACCAAACAAAATACAATCAGCAGACAATAATTTCATTCAATTAATTATTACTGTCGTCTAACAAATAATTTTCAGACACATGTTCATATGCAGTTCTACCAAATTAAATAAAACACTGATATTTTTTAATGGCTGCAAACATTAATTGGTCTAATTGCCTACTACAAATAAAATGCACTTGCAAGCTAATGGTAAAATCCTGTACATTTTCAACAGTAGTGATTTGCAAAGAGTTGATCATTTTTACACTGCCAGTATTTTTATTACTATTTTTCACTTTCTCTTCTATTTAATCATAGTAAATAGAGGAAATATTTATTTCATCCAGGTTTTACAATAAAAATAAATGGTTGTAGCCCTCTTGAATCCCAAAATTTTGTATCTTTTGGACATAGTTCATGTGTCTGTGAACAGTACAACTCCAAAATGAAAAGTCAAAGTTCAGCATCTTCCAAGGATGCAATCTGAAGATTTTCAACAAAATCCCCCACCCCAAACTACCCCTTATATGGAAAAAGTTTTTAAAATTTTGATATTCTCAAAAATGGCAGTACAATTGTTAAATACCATATAATAATAAGCCCCAGCACTACAGCCATGAAGGTCCAAGGCCTACCGCCCAGCCACTGCGTCCTCCACCTCGGCCCACTACAGGCATCATTGGTGGGGTGCAGTACTGGAGGGTGGTATGTGGTCAGCGTCCCGATCCCTCCTGGCCAGTTTTGTGGTCTTCACGACCTGGGGCCAGTACTTTCCCATAAAGTAGCTCCTCAATTGGTCCCCCTAGGACTAACGAGGCTGAGTGCACCCCGTGCCAGACCTCCCAGAGGGGATAAAATCTCCATACTGGTACTGCAGATCGAACCCGAGTCCTCCACACCAGAGGAAAGCGCACTACCAACTGTGCTACAGAGGTGGTCAAAATACCATATACTTTAGATAATTTCGTGACAAATGAAATGACTATCTTAAATTTTCTTGGAATATTCTCTGAAGTCCTCTTCATTCTGAATGACTTTTGCATAACTGGTAAGCCATAAGAGACAGACAAAAATCTTAGTGTACAAAAAATATAGATCTTGTTAAAACACACAAGTTATTAATCAAGATGAAGGCCATGGAATCTACAATGGCCGAAAGCTCAATGTTTCTAAATCTAACATGGCTGATCACTCAAGAAACCTTGATTAATAATGCTCGCCGTAAAAGCTTTAAGTCTTACACACAGGTTATGTCAAATAAAATTTCGTTTGTGTTTTAACCATTATGAGACATTGTTTATTATTTATTTATGCCAACAAACTTACTGTTGGTGTTTTTAAACACACAAGCCGTGTGTGGGCAAAGTTTAAGAGGTAGAACCGGAACTTAAAAATTCAATGCCACAACTGGGATTTGAACCACAGACCTTCCGCTTGCCGGGCGGACGCTCTACCACTGAGCTATTGTGACAAACTGCCAGAATGACATTAAATTCTCAAGCCAGTTCGTATTATTGTTTATTATTGATATGAATTTTCAAACACATGCTTTTTTTCACGTGGCAAGTTACTATTCATTTTCTGTCATAATAATGCCAAGAGCATGGCATTTCAAAGCCATCACATAGCAATCTGCCTTTTAAAAATGTGATTATCGCTTTAGCCTACTGTATTCTTCTTATACTTACAACAAAATGTGTAAAAGTGAAATATATAATAATGAAACTTTATTAACAATAAGCAGCTAGAACAATAAGCATTGTAAGAACAGTTTGTGGAAAAGTGAGTAGAGAAAGCCACGTGAATGCAATGTAAGCCTTTCTCATAAAACATTTTTTGAAATGTCATTAAAGAATGAAAGCAAGCATAATGTACTGGTTTTGAAATGTTATTTGTGAAATTAATTATCATGTTGCCAAACATGAAGAGCTTAGGTAATGATCTTTCTAATTCAAATTATAATCAATAATGAGATAAAAAAAGTCAACATTTCTTGCTCTGTGAAAATGAACACATTTAGTCTTCATTTATGCCAACAAACTTACTTCTGGTGTTTTTAAACACACAAGCAGTGTGTGGGTAATGTTTGAGAGGTAGAATCGGAACTGAAACATTCAATGCCGCAGCTAGGATTTGAACCATAGACCTTCCGCTTGCCATGTGGTTGCTCTAATCATTAAGCTACTATGACAACTTGCCAGAATGACACCAAATTCTCTGATTCGTATTTCTCCTTTTGTGGTCTACCAAGAGAAATATGAATTAGTTGGAGAATTCAATGTTATTCTGGCAGGTTGTCACAGTAGCTTAATGGTTAGAGCAACTGCACTGCAAGCAAAAGGTCTGTGGTTCAAATCCCGGCTGTGGCATTGAATACTTCAGTTGCAATTCTGCCTCTCAAATGTTTAGTTTTTTTAATGCCATATGTTGGTACACAGGGTCATGGCAGCAAATAGAGCTGACAGGGTCGCCACCACAACACACAGCTCTGGTAGAGGATCTGAAGCCAGCAACTCGCTATATGTTTCGAGTGGTGGCCGAGGGGCCAGCAGGTCGCAGTGCACCAAGTTCCGAACTCAACCTGAGGACTGAACCTCAGCGTCCTGCAGGACCTCCACTCAATGTTGCTGTGAGACCCGTGTCATCCACCGAACTGCTAGTCACATGGTCTCCACCGCTGGCGGAACTGAGACATGGCGACATACAGGGTTATAACATCGGCTACAGAGAGATCAGGTACTTCATCTTCCCCTAACAGTTCAGTTCTCTTCCTTCTGCTTTATTCACTGGTGAGTCAAACACAAGACCTCTCTAATTTCTTGCACTCACTGTGTGTCACATCTCACTAGAACAGCACTTTTTCTATATTAGAAAGACATTAAACCACCCAGTTACACAAATGTTCTCTTATACTGAGTATATCCTTCCAATATATGCTTCATAGAAGTGTTACAAACAAAAATTATTATAGTTATTTCAAAAAAACAATTAGTTTTTGTTCCAAATTAGATATTTAATTTAATGAGAATGTATGAAGATAATAGTTTGTTACTTGTATGATGAGTAGAGTAAACTATTTTTGACATGCTTTCAGTAGTAAGCGTGAGACATCATACAGGGATTTGAAATAAACACTTAAAAGAATATTCTCAACACATATTTGCAGATATTATGTGACTGTACATCTTGGCAACAAGGTTGAGCTAGGTAACACGTTCTGAACCAGCTTCTGGATGTAAGGACAAAATAGTCTATCTCACTCCTCTCCTTTACCTTGTAGCAGGAATTGTGTGTCCAAGTGAACTGATGAGAAAATTCACGCTAATATTTCCCATGTCAACTTATATCTATTAAATATGTGTAAATTCCTTGCTATATGAATGTTGTATCTATTTTGTAAATGTCAGTATCAAAGCTGAAGCTATTCAGCAATGGGAAACATGGCCAAATCGATCGTAAGAAAAACTTATAATCGATTGAGAAGCAATAGTTGTTGGCCCTGTAACTAGGAAGAGTAAATACCAGACCCTATTCATTGCTAATCAGTATAAACATATATTTAAGCAATTATGCATAATGGCTATCTGTAATTGAGGACTGGATTGCCAAGAGATATTCCGAGAAGCACTGGGCAAGAGTATTTGCTATACAAAATTGTATGTAAAACCTTGGCTAATATTTTACAAGAAAAGCTGTGAAAGCTTAAGAAATCAAGAGACACTATATTGAGTTAAATAAGGAAATAATGAATCTATTAACATTGAAGCAACAGAATCTAAAATAAGAACAAATTAGAAACTAAAAGATTCACTTATCTTATTAATAAAGGCTTCACGAGTGATCAGCCGTGTGAGGTTTAAAAACATTAAGCTTTTGGCCATTGTAGACTCTATGGCCTTCATCAGAATGAAAAATGACCATTAGCTTTCCGCTCCCCATATATATACAATGTTAGGTGGGAGGGGGTTGCTTTGCCCTGGACAATGAGCGGGTGACGATTTGTGATTGGGCCTGCTGTTTCGGGCTATGTTTGTCACCGGCCACAGTGTTTTCTTGAGGGTCAGTACTTGGTCCAGAATCACTGTAGTTGCTGTTGTGGGTGTGTTATTCAACTACGCGCTGGAACACGGAAAATTCCCAAAGCGCTGGAAGGAAGCACGAATCCTTATGTTTCCTAAGCAACATAAAGATAGGTCCATTCCTACTAATCACAGGCCAATTAGCCTCTTAAGCACACTAAGTAAACTGCTAGAGAAAATAATACTTAAACGCCTCAACTCATTCCTAATCAAAAACAACGTGATAACTGACGACCAGTACGGCTTCAGGGCCAATCACTCTACAACCCTACAGATACTTAGGCTTACCGAAAGTATCACCAGGGGATTCAACACTAAACGATCGACAGGCGTGGTCCTATTGGACATAGAACGCGCTTTCGATAAAGTGTGGCATGCAGGATTACTCCACAAACTCATTCACATAGGGGTACAAGATTCAATGGTCGCCCTAATAAAAGATTACCTCAGTGGAAGGAGTTTCAGAATCTCAATTGAGAATACGGAATCCTCATTGCACCCCATAAACGCGGGAGTCCCACAAGGAAGTTTACTCGGGCCTACACTATTTAATATATATATCAATGATCTACCACCACTAGTACGAGTAGATAAATACATATACGCGGGAGACACGGCACTGGCCACGCAATCTACTCAGCCACGCATCATACACCTGCGGCTCCAGAATGCTCTAAACACATTGGAGCCCTGGTTCACGAAATGGCGGTTAAAACTAAATGCAAGAAAAAGCCAAGCAATCATTTTTACCAGGCGAAAATTGCACAGGCAAAGGAGGCGAGCCCTCCCACCCCTCACCCTAAATCAGGAACCTATCGGGTGGGAGACATCCGTCACGTACCTAGGGGATAAGATGGACGAATATCTCACATGGAGAGAGCATATTAACTCAGCCAGAGCAAAGGCCAATGGCCAACTCAACAGACTGTACCCGCTCATAAATCTTAACAGCAGCCTTAAGCTACGCATGGGACTTACGCTCTATAAGACGCTGATCCGACCCATCTTAACTTACGCCGCCCCGGTATGGGGATATGCGGCAAAAATGCACATAAAATCCCTCCAAACGATGCAAAATAGAATACTGCGAATTATTGCTAAACTACCGCCAGAGGCTCCGACGTACCAGTTACATGAAGAGCTAAAAATGCTCACAATCGAGCAGTTTATTAAACACCTGGCATGCAACCTATACGCCAAAAAGAATAAGAACCACAACGAGCAAATACGAATGCTCGGGGAGTATGATATGACTCGCGACAAACACCTCCGCCCTCTATCATTGTTCGATCGCACTATAAGCATAGGCGAACCTGAACTCAACATACAGGAATACCTGAATAATTTAGTACCATGAAATTACTGGTTAGGGGATGAAGGGAAGCACACAACAAACACACAACACTATAAAAACATACACTTACACTCAAGCCCTCACAAGTCCTTGTGCTACCTAGCCAAGGCGGACCCCGGGAGACGAGGGCCTCCCCGGTAGTGGCACAGGCTCGCTCCTGCACTTCAGGCAGACAGCCCGCCATGTGTGCACTTATACGACCAGGCAAGATCAGGTACACGATTAATGACGAAGCCTCCGGCTTAATCACACCCTAGTAACTAAGATTAAATGACACAGTAGAAGTTATCTCTACAAGTTGTAAATCTTATAAATATCACCATAACTGCACCTAGTTATATAAGCATTTCTTAAAATACTACTAGCATAGATTATAGGATGCAATATAAATTAAAAAAAAAACAAAAATAATAATAATAATAAAAAAATAAAAAAAATTACGCTAAGGACAAGAAACGAAACCTTCGGGTGGAGTTTAAAAAAAAAAAACAAACATGCTCATTCACTCATCCCTCACATCCATCTACACCTAACGATGCCAAATGGCTGAAACACAAAAAGAACACCCTCAACTATCATACACATCACCATTATTTACTACCAGGGGGCACTCAGGGCTTATGTCATGTTTGCCCTCCGGCACATCAGTAATACTCGCTGTTACTGCCACTGGCAGGCAGCTTCCATCTCTCACCACAGAATGCGCAGGTGCTTTATGCGGTACTGCAGCATAGAGGCCTTGACCTCAAGACTTCCGGTGGGGTTTTTTAGTGAGTAGGCTGCCCGGGTTCGAAGCCAGGGTAGGAGTCTTACACTCGCATGCATGCATGCGGTTAGGGCGTAAGTAGCCTTTTTCCCCACCACAAAAAAAAAAAAAAAAAGGTGTGTTTTTTGGCTATTGTCCAGGCAGGGCTTTCTTAATGACCATCATCCATGGCCATCCAAATCAAACTACATCCAAACAACTACAACAGGGACCACAGACTTCAACTAAGCCAAGTTCTGACACATCCCACCGCCAGTGGCAACACAGGAAGCCAACCTGCACCATCAGAGACATAAAAACACTAAAGCTTGTAAAACTAGACAAACCTGTACCACCTCAAGGGTAAATCCGTAACTAAACGGATAGGTACCGTGGCCACCTTACCATCCGCCTGGGTTAACCCAGGTGACTTGTGCTCACTCCTGGACTCCTGGGCTCCTAACAGTCATTTTTCATTGTGATGAAGGCCATGGAGTCTACAATGGCCAAAAGCTTAATGTTTTTAAACCTCACACGGCTAATCACCCGTGAAGCCTTAATTAATAATGCGCACCGTGAAAGGTTTAAAACTTCACTTATCTTATTAATACTGCAAGATTTTCCTCAGCTGACATGTTTCAAGTTGTCTCCAACTTATTTTCAAAGCTATACAAACAAGTTACCACAATTACTGATGCTCATTTTTGATCATTTAATCATCAAATTAACCAGAGGTTAAATTATTAAAACAATTAAATGGAACTATAGATTTAATGGTTTGGAAAAAGATATTTATTTTAAAACACAGCAACCATGTTATGTATTTTTAAATACCTCCAATAGATTGTATTTATAGGTTTTTGTTTTCAGAGATTGGTGACAGAGTTTTAAAATGAGCATCAGTAACTATGGTAACTTGTTGTATAACTTTGAAAATAAGTTGGAGACAACTTGAAATATCTCAGCTGTGAAAATCTTGCAATATTACTAAAATAAGTAAAGCTTTTAGTTTCCAATTTGTTCTTATTTTAGATACTATATTGAGTTTAATACACAAGAATTAGAAAGAATATCCAACAATGTTAAACCAAATAGCTTTGGAAATTTACCACAATTATATTTGTGAAGAGTGAAACAGTTTGTTATAATATTGTTACTTCATTGTAATAAAGTTAATTTGGACAGAAACTTGAATATTAATCAATAATCTATTATAAGGCCTTGTCATCATCTTTTATCAGCAAACCCATTAACGCCTTAAAGATGAAGACTCTCATTGCCAACTCGTCTCTGATAAAAAACTGCCACAACCTGAAGAGTAACTATTGGTTTTGTACCCTCAGTAAAATAAGATTTGTGCAACTGCAAAATAAGCATCCATCTCAGTCTAATCTCATCATTTGAGTAAATCTTCATTCATGCACTCATTTCTTCAGGTTTGGGAGCAAGCAGTAATCAGTTGATTAATGTTTGAAATTGCAGCTCCAGCTCCAGTAGTTACAACTTCACGTCTGTCGGAGGGGATGGGGAGGAAGGCAGTGGGGAACTGTTGCTTGGAGGTCTGTCCAAGTTCACACGCTACTCCATTGTTGTGCAGGCGTTCAACCAGGTGGGGCCAGGACCTCTCTCCGAGCCTGCTACAGCTCAGACCATGGAGGATGGTATGTCACATCAGGCTTTGGAGTTAACTACACACTCTTACAATTTCACTCACTCAGTCGAGTCACATGCATGAGATAAAAGAGCAACATCCATCATTGCAGTGCAAAACTTTCTTGCTTCCAAAAGGTGTATATTATAAAACCATAAAAATATTTAATGCTCTTCCTAACGATCTTAAGAAAAAAGTTGAAAGTTTCAAAACTTTTAAAATAGCTGCTAAAGAGTATATATATATTCAAAATAATTTTATTTAAAAAAATAATAAGTATTAACAGGATAATTTGCCATTCAGATAATCTTGTATAGAATAAAATTTTTGGATTGCCCAGCAGTGATACTTGTGTAGGTATACTTTTTTGTCCTTAATAGCTGATAGACAAAATGCTCCCAGAAAAGGGGTTCTGGAAAGGAATGGATACTATGTTGAAAAGTAACATAAAATTTATTTACGTTCTTCGCTGTGTATATGAAAGTGATGACATTGCTATGTTATTTCAGTTCCCAGTGTGGCCCCAGAAGATGTTCGCTGTGCTGGTCTAACATCGCAGTCCCTACAAGTGAGCTGGCAGTCCCCACCACCATCAAAATGTAACGGTATTCTACAGGGCTACAAACTTTTCTATGAGCCAATACTAGATGATTACTGGCAGGGTGAGTACATTGTGATCATCTAGTTTTACTTTCTTAAATGCTAATAATATACAGTTTTTGGATAGTTTTTGTCAATCTAGAACAAAAACATTTTCAAAATAACTAAAAGCTGGCTGTACAGTAAGTACCAGGTATGTTAAAGCTCTGAGATGTCCTATTTTTACTTTCTCTACTACATGTAGTAAGGGAAGTATTGTATTTCACCCAAACTTTTCATGTTGAGATTTCACTGAAAAGATATGTTTTGAGGCCCCCTGAATCCAAAAAAAACTTTTAGGAAAAGGTCTCTGTGTGTGTGTGCACATGTGCATGTATGTGTGTGTGCATATGTGCATGCGTGCATGTGTGTGTGTGTGTGTGTGTGTCTGTAAACAGCATAACTCAAAAACAAAAAGCTGGTTAAAAACCAAAGTTGGTATTTAAATTTAATACCTTTCAAGGATGTGACACAAAGATTTTGAAGAAAATTCCTCCACCCTAAACTACCCTTTACATGGAAAATTTTCTGAAAATTTTGATTTTCTAAAAATGACTCGAATGATTTTGATTAAAATGTCATATGTTTAACATATTTTTATGACAAATGAAATATATATTTTGAATTTTCTGGCTATAGCCCATTTAGCCCTGTTTACTCTTGATAACTTTTGTATAACTGATAAACCATAAGACATAAACCAAATCTTACTATACAAAATTACTGAATCTTACTCTAAAAAATGGAATTTTAAAGCCTTCATACAGCGATCAGCTTTAAAAGATTTGACTATCACTGAAGGCCTACTGTATTCCCATATTCCCCTTGTACCTACAAGGAAATAAACAGTGAGATAATTTGTACAAATGCTTATCTCTATCAACATGAAGTAGATAGAGGAATAAGAGTTTGTAAGAATGTATAAGAGTAGAGAAAGTCATGCGAGTGCAACGCATCAGATTTTTTCTATCTGCCCATGAATGGAACATGACACTTGAAAACAGGTTCTTGCTTTTATGATTTTAGAGTTAGGTTTTGGCTCTTATCATCTTTTTAGCAGAACTTTTAATATAATTTACTCACCAATTTAATTTAAAATGTGAGTCAATTAATAACACTAAACAACACATTTATAATTTTCCGGAACGTGTTTCAGAGGTTAACTTTCCTCCATTATCAACCGGACAATAACTGGGTTTCCATGGTATTTCATGGTGCAGATGGCGATGCTTCTTCTAATGTTTCTTCTGGTAACGGTTCAAGAAACTTGCTGAAAATATCTTTCTGGGGAATGTCGAAATTAAATACTCCGTTTCTATTTTTTAAAATGAAGATTTGTTCCCATGTGGCCAGTTCTTGTTTTCCAGTTATGTGTTTGAGAAGTTTCGGTTCTGGCTTTATGTCATGATTTTTTGTCCAAAAGTGTTATTAATTGACTCACCTTTTAAAATAAATTGATTATAACAACACTGTTTTCAAACTTCTATGAAAGGAAGATAGTTACTCACCAATATTTATTTGAGGTCATTTTTTTTGGCCCTGACCATTTTTTTGGTCCTGAATACACCCTGGTGTTTCACCCTATGTTGTTTTTGACTAAGAGTCATAACTGAAAGGATTTATTCTGATGTATTCTAATTCAGGAGTGGATGAAGTGGAAACAAGGAAAACAACAGCCTTGACAACCGTGCTCACAGGACTGCGCAGGTATACCAACTACAGTGTCCAGGTGCTGGCATTCACCAGAGTTGGCGATGGAGTCATGACTAAACCCATCTTCTGCATGACCGAGGAGGATGGTAAGTCGGTCTTTGTGGGACAGTAAAGATTATCCTTTTACTCAAAGTAACAACTAAATTATTAATCAAGGCTTTGTAGGTGATCAGCCATGTCAAGTTTATGAAGGTCGAGCTTTCAGCCGTTCTATACCATGGCCTTCCTCAGGTTCTGATATTTAGAGTAAAGAATGGCCAAAAGCTCAACCTTCATAAACTTGACACGGCTGATCACCCACGAAGCCTTGATTAATAACGCTCGCCATGAAAGCTTCAAATCTAACAACTAAATGATAATGTTTAGATGATATGTGGTTGGCCTTTTAAATCTCATATAGTAGCCATGGGCATCGGCAGTCTTTTCCACAGGAGGGGGGGGGGGCATATTTTGGAAGTTTGCAATCAAATAATATTAATTCATTATTTTGTTACCAAAAACTGTAAAATATATAAGTTACAGAATTTGTTATGGGTAAGTGTATTAATTTTTTCTAAATAAAAACTGTTCTTTACATCAAAATTAAAACAATAGTTTAAAAGTAATTGACTGCACATTAAATTCATTAATTTCCAATTAAATTGGACAGACCCAACAGCCACACCTTCTCCTTCCCCCCTTGCATCCGGTTTGTGATGGCTATGATAGGAACCCATTCATATTTAGAATAATATATGATTATTGTAAAATATTAGTTTTATATTGTATAAATAACTTATAAATTTATATAATTTTATATCTAAAACAAGAATTATACAAGTTAACCATATGAAATTTTTAGGCATATGGCTAGATCTACATCTAGATTGGGAAACCTATACAGCTAACTTAATAGCAAAATTGTTGTTGTTTGCTAATGCTGGATTTCTGACAATGCAGTCATTAATCCTCTTGCTCTCCAATATTTTTCACTGATGGATGGGGCACTAGAAGTGGCCCTACAAAATCTTTTGTATAGAATTTCACATTTTCTCAAGCAGTTATTCTCTCAGATTCCAGGGCAGCAATTATACCAATTACTTCCAAGTTGTCACCAAAAAACCAAACAATTAGAGAATGTTGGAAAATCCTTACCCATCTAACAGCACTTCAAAAACACCTAGTCTTCCAATGGATACCAGCTCACTGTGGACTGAGTGGTAATGAGAAAGCTGATTTTCTTGCAAAAAAGGGTACCAGCGGTGTACAAAAATCTATAGTTAATCTACCATTTTATGCAGCTAAAAGATTAGTCTGAACTGAATTCAAAAAAATTATTGCAATATATTACTTAATAGCAAAATTTAACACATTCTATTTTTCATTAAGGATAATAAAGACAGAATTAGATATAAATACTATTACAATTTTATATTTTGCATATGTAGAAAGTCTATTGAGACATGGGATAATGTTTTGGTAAAGATAGTAATTTAGTTTTTAAGACCCAGAACAAAATAATTAGTCATTACAAATATTTGTAAAATTGACTCTTGTAGGCCATTTTTTAAAGAATTAAAAATATAACTGTGAGCTGTTTGTATTTATACATCACATAGTATGTGAAGCAAATTATTAATAATTTTATGACAAATGAGGATATTAGGATACTAGAAACAAAACAAATTTAAGAACTATTGACAATACGACATCCCAATATGGTAAAGTATTGTGGGATTACACTATTTAATAAACTGTCAGTAAGTTTAAAAGAACACTCCAAGTGTTGTTTTGAAGAGCTTGCTCTATATAGAGGGTTAGTATAGCACAGGTGAGTTTCTAGACTCAATTTAATAACTAACTAAATGTATGATGTATTTAAATTGATAAATAGTGTAGTTATATGGGTAATTTTGTATTAATTAATGTAACCTGGCAAAGCCATGCAAAGCCTTCTTGTATTAATAGTGAATAACTTTTTATTTGAATGTCAAAAAAATCCCCTGATATTCATGAAAATGTGAATGAAATATCAGTATATGTTGTGTTTCTGATTTTCCTTCACCAACCCCACACTCTGGAAATAAGTATCTTTTGGTAGTCTGACAGTTATTAGAATCATTAAATTATGTTATACAGATCATTACAGTAGTTTTTGCACATTTTCTTTTGTCTTGTAGTTATTTAACAATATAAAGACTATACAGTTTTCACATAATACATCGATATACAATGAGATAAAAATGAGCTGGTGAATGCATTGATTCCCCAGTCCAAGGTCAGCAAATGAAACATTTAGGAAACAACACCCAGTCTGTAACCAATGAGAAAAATAATTTTATAGAATGAGAGGTAGAACTGGAACTGAAAAATTCAATGCCACAGCTGAGATTTGAACCACAGACCCTCCGCTTACTAGGCAGGTGCTTTAACCATTATTCTACTGTTACTACAACACTACAACTAATGTTTGCACAACATTGATACAAACACTGGTCACAGTTCTACTTCTCTCTCTATCTCACAAAAAACTGGCTTTGACGATACACTCATTGAAAACTGCTTCACACAACAAAAACTGACGTGATGATTAAATGTCTAAAATTGTTTCTGACTATACACATACTCAAACTCTCTCAACACTGACTGTACACAACACACACTTAAAAACTGACTAACTGCTCCTCCGTCATGCTCTCTCGCTTTTTAAGTCCAGGCGAAGTACTGAGAAATTAGGGTCAATTAGTTGGATAAGGTTATTTCCCTTATCCTGAGAAGACGAAGTTCTAGGGGCCCTGGGCCCATGTGAGCATCATTTCAACCATTTGATAGGACCTAATGTGTTAAAGGACATTAAAAGCTATGAAAAAGGAATCAGAAATCTTCATGTAATATCTTTGGAAGATGCTAAACTTCTTGTTTTTGAGTTATGCTGTTCACACACATACACACATACACATGCATTCCCAAAGACACAGACACACACAGACATACACAGGCACAGACACACACAGGCACACATAGACACACATATACACGTACACATGCACATGTATGTACCCACACATGCACTCCCAAACACACAGATACACACAGGCACACAGACACACACAGGCACACATAGACACACACACATATACACGTACACATGCACATGTATGTACCCACACATGCACTCCCAAACACACAGATACACACAGGCACACAGACACACACAGGCACACATAGACACGTACAGACATACACAGACATGCATACACACACACACACACAGACACACACAGAGACACAGATACATGAACACAGATATGCACAGACATGTGGACACACAGACATGCAGACACACACAGACACACACACACACACACACACACACACACACACACACACACACACACAGACACACACAGAGACACAAATACATGAACACAGATATGCACAGACATGTGGACACACAGACATGCAGACACACACACACATACACAGACCATTTTCTACCTCAAAACATGTATTTCCAGTCATGTCGGTAATAAGTTTCTGAATGGAATGCAATGTCTCCTCTACTTACTGTATGCAGTAGAGAAAGTAAAAATGTTCTGAAAGTCATCACTAGGGCAGCGACGTTGGAGCGGTTGCGTTTGTTGAGAGGCGCCCGGTAGTGATTCGGTTTCAAGGAGAGGGTTGAGTACACCTTACGTTGAGTCACAGTATTCACCACACAGAGTTCACGCAGACACAATGCCAAAGGAAAGGTTACGAACGTCCACAGGTTTACAAAAGTATATAGTTGAGTATGGGGAACATGTTTTCTCTGTTGTTCAAGAAAAACTTTATTGTAAACCTTGCAATAAAACAATTACTCATAGTAAACCGAGTAATGTGCTACGACATGTCAGTACAGCAACACATAAGCTTTGTGTTGCAAAATGTGAGGATCCATCGCTACAACAAGACGTACTTCCATCAAATAAAACATTTAATGAAGAGCTATGCGCGGCATTTATTTCTGCCGATATTCCTCTACATAAACTACAGGATCCGAAGTTGCGTGCGTTTTTAGAAAAGTACACTGGCAAACCAATTCCGCATCCTACGACCTTACGTAAGTACTATGTACGAAAATGTTATGATAAGTGCATTGATTGTATAAGAATGAACCTAAATAACCACAACATATGGGTTTCAATGGATGAAACAACGGATGCCGTTGGGCGATTTGTGGTCAATGTAGTTGTTGGAGCACTGGACGCAGAAGGCCCCATTGGACCGTATCTTCTAACAAGTGACGTCAGTGTTGCAAATTATTCTACTATAAGTGCAGTGTTTGAGAATGCCATGAAAATATTATGGCCATCAGGTGTGCAACACGATAGAGTACGACTATTTGTTACCGATGCAGCTACCTATATGGTAAAGGCAGGAACCCATTTGCAAGTCACTTACAAAAACGTAATACATGTCACGTGCCTTGCTCACGCCTGCCACAGACTAGCAGAAGAGGTACGATCTCAATTTCCTGCCGCTGATAAGGTTATAGGGACTGTCAAGAAGGTATTTGTAAAATCGCCTTCACGTGTGGCAATATTTCGAAATCTTTATCCAGGAGTTGCTCTTCCTCCCGCACCAGTTCTAACACGATGGGGAACATGGCTGGAAGCATGCGAGTACTATTCTGGTGCAGGAGTTTGACAACGCTGCAACCGCAATAAAAACAGCTCAAATCCTTTTACGTGACCCTGATATTAAACATCAGTTGTCATACATTACCTCGAATTTTGGATTTCTTACCTCTGCAATCCAATCTTTAGAAAGGTCTGGAGAAGAACTGGTAAAACAAATAACTGTCATGAAAGAAGTTACCGACAAGCTGAATTCTATGGAGGATAGCGTGGGGAAAAGAATAGCTGCGAAACTGCAAACTCTTTTACAGAAAAACAAAGGATACCATAAACTGCGTAAAATTGCCAACGTAATTAAACACGAAAGCAGTGCTTCAAAATGCCCAGATATAGACAGAAAATGTGTAAAATATTTTACATATGCACCTGTGGTTTCAGCAGATGTGGAACGCAGCTTTTCTGCCTATAAGTCAGTGTTGTCGGATAGGAGACAGTCATTTTCGTTCGAAAACCTGAAGATGTGGGTTGTAATTCATTCCAACAAATAGAGATAGCAATTAATCAATATGCAAATTGTGAATTAACGTTTGCGTTAACTATTTAATAAAGACGTTTCAGTTATTTAAGTTAGCAGAAATGCTATAAACAGTACTGCAGAAATAAAGTACATATGCATAAGACATGCGTAATTTTCCCTGTATAGTCATTTGGACACTACCATGCCGCGTCAGTGTCCGCCAACCCTTATTGCTACAACCTGACCCTTCCTATTCTATACGATATCCGCACGTTCCGCAGGCGCGGCTCCTCAGGGTAGGCAGGGTAGGCACTGCCTACCCTATCGTAATACATCAACAAATAATGTTTAACTATGATTCTGCATTTTATCATTTGAACCGTCATTTTCCCCTAAATTGCAGTTCAAGAAAAGTTTTCTCGGTTATAATGACCAGCGCATGGTCAAATCCTTTAATTTCAATTCCGATCCATCGAAACTGCGCTGCGTGTTTGAAACGCGCGGCAGAAATGATACGCATGGAACCTGGGTAGTGGAGAGCAGGCTAGCTTAACCTCTGCCTGCCCGGCCCCATATCCTCAGTACGAGGCCCTTGAATAGGGATAAGGAAACACTCCGACTGTATATGCACTCCGAGCATGCGTAGACGCGTCTGCCAGCAGTCCGAACACTTGCCGGCCCAAATCCGAAATTATGCGACATTTTCCGAACAGCCATACTCCACGAACGAAGATCTCAGAGATCTGAATCTGTCGTTATCTCTGTGTAATACCAGTATGACCGACTTAATTAGTGAACTATTACAAAGTCCGCTTTCGCGGCGCACTGACAATGAAAAGAGGAGTGTCTTAGCCATTTAACACAAAGCTGCAGTCAGACAATTTTTCAATTTCTTAATCCATTTTAGTCATGGGCATCGCAAAACTTGGGCAAGGGGGGCTCGGCCCCCCTTGGAAGTCGGTGAACTTAATGTGCAGTCAGTTACTAACTATTAAACTATTATTTTAATTTTGATGTAAAGAATAATTTTTGTTTAGCACAAATTAATACGGTTATCTGCAACAAATACTATAAATTTTGACAGTAAAATAATGATTTAATATTATATGATTGCAAATTTCCAACATGTGCCCCCCTCCCCCTGGAAAAATGTCTGCCGACACTCGTGATTTTAGTTTTGGCGGTAATTCGTCCGTAAGTCACACTCATTCACTCTGCACTTATTAAACAACCAAACAATATATTGTTTGCGTTATCCGCAATGACTTCGCCCCTATATTTCGGATAAACGGGGTTTATTATTATTATTATTATTATTTATTATTATTATTATTATCATCATTATCATCATCATAATCATAATCATCATCGCCATCGTCGTTGTTGTTGTTGTTGCTGTTGCTGCTGTTACACTTTGCCTACCCTAAAATTTTGACTGCGAGCCGCCACTGACGTTCCGGTCCCGATGTCGCTGCTCTAGTCATCACCAAAAGAGGAAATACATCTCATTTCCATGTATATCAGAGGATTTTTGGTTCTTTATTGTGAATATCATGGGGTCTAGGAATTTACAATTCTGAGGGAAGAAGGGAGGGTTGACTATAAGAACATTTCTTACAACAATAAGTTTTTTAACAGTGTGGAGGGAGCAGTTGTCATTGGAGGTTTAAAACTCTCCCTGTACAAGCTAGCTAATCAACTTAGTATTATCAGTTCATTTTCACATACTAAACAAGTTTCACAGAAAATTACTCCATAAGTTTATATTCTTACAATGCTTGTGATATGGATATTTTGTCCACAGCTCCAGGCTCGCCAGCTGATATTAAAGTGATCATAAGTTCTCCTCAGAGTTTACTTGTTTCATGGCTGCCTCCGACTGAACCAAATGGCATCATCACCAAGTATAACCTCTACACCAGGTCAGTCAACATTTACTGTAATAACTGTTTAACTTTCTATAGTGATGGTCATAATGTATTTGTGCTGTGTGATAGAAATGTCGTGTTAATTTTGCAAGTTGGATAAATCTGACTGTGACAGTAACCATATTGTCAACTGTTTTGTTGTACTGGTGAGCTGGGAAAAACACAATGAGAAATATTTGAGAGGTAGAACTGGAACTTAAAAATTCAATGCCATAGTTGGGATTTGAACCACAGACCTTCCGCTTACCAGCCGGGTGCTCTAACCATTGAGCTACTGTGACAAGCTGCCAGAATGAGAGTTAAATGCCATTCTGGCAGCTTGTCACAGTAGCTCAATGGTTAGAGCACTTGCCTGGTAAGCGGAAGGGCTGTGGTTCAAATCCCAGCTATGGCATTGAATTTTTAAGTTCCAGTTCTACCTCTCAAACATTGCCCACACACGGCTTGTGTGTTTAAAAACACCAACAGTAAGTTTGTTGGCATAAATAAATAATAATTACAATGAGAAATATGTTACAAAGGGACTTCAAAAAGTAAGTTACACATGATTATTCAAAGTAACTTTCAGTGAATGCTACACTTTACTGCAAAGTGGCACAGACACATGAACTATTTTTCAGCATAGTCACCAAGTCTCTTTAAACAATGCTCTGAACATTCTACCAGTTGTTTAATGTTACAGTGATAGAAATCCATTCCTTGGTTACAGAGGTATTCAAGGACTGTTGTGTGAACTTCATCTTTGCCAAATCACACAATGGAATGAGCACATGAGTTTATCAGTCAATTACCTGGACATTATCATGTTGATGGCGTTCCTTCACAATCAGTATTGCCGGCATCTGTGCAACCTTGGTCAAATTATTGGCACCATTTCATTATGATTAGAAAAGACATTGCATTTGGTCTTTATATTGCAAGAATTTCACAGTGAATCTCTATGCAATTTCAACATTTTGTCCACAAGATACATACTGTCCCACATGCTTCAGCTTTCCACTTATGCACCATTTTACTTGCACACTCTCATGCCCTGTTATCAGAACCATAGCAGAATTCTGTCTGCAGGAATTCCAGAATGAACTCTATTCTAACAAAGCACCATTCTTGATGCACTATGGTCTTAGCATTGGACAAGATGTGTAACTTACTTTGTGAAGTACCCTCGTATATCAACATACCCTACATGTTTGTGTTTCATGAAGAGAAAAGACAAAGGTAAGGAAAAAAGTTAACAGATTCTCTGTGATATACATGTGGAGTAATATAATAGTACATTGTGATAATGATGTGGAAAGTGCATTATCACAGAACTGAGGAACAGTTTGAAAAGATGAATAAGGTCAAATCTTGTCTACTTCTAATATAATGTTATGCACTTCATACACATGTGTAATACACTATTTTTGCACCATTGTGTGGTTTTATTACTTTGAATCAATTTTTAATATAAAAAAGAACTATTTCTAATGAAGATATCCACCATCACACAAGACGTCCAATAATACAATGTGAATTTTATAAGCTATAAGTAATATAATGCGTTAGTAAGATACTAAACTTTTGGAGGCTTTGAATCAATTCTTTGATGCTTTATGCTGTGAGTGAAAGTGATTGTTTAGACAATAACAGGGATTCAGTATTTCAAGAAGAGTTTTAAGTCAGGGACATGGATTATGATGATCCAGGTATTAAAAGGGTATGGAAAATTGGGTGTGAGTCATTGATGCAGTATTTTTTCAGTTCTCTTTTAAACTGCTTTATATCTTGAATTTCCTGTATATGCATTTGTGACTTATTAAAAAGTATATATGCAGCTACAGTGGGTTTTGGTTTAAATAATTTTAGTCTGTGTGAAGTTACATGGAAATGTGTGTTACTTCTGGTGAAGTGATCATGAATCTGACTGTTAATTTTTGTGTGTTTTTGTTATGTTGAAATACATTATTACTTCAAAGATATTATATAATGAGTACAGAGTTAAAATGTTTAATTTTTTAAAGTGATCCCTACATGATTCTTGCAGCTTTAGTCCTGATATTATTCTCACTGCTCAATACTTACTGATTGTTTTAGCATATCTCGTATGACTCAGTGACAACTGCTGGAGCACCTTGACTGAAAGGTGATATTTTGTGCCTATGTCCCTAATGGGGCACCCCCTGGGAGGATGGATGCTAAGGGCAGCCAGAACATTGCCACGTTAGAGCAGTTGGCAGGATTCCTACGTTTTCCTAGCTAGAAGCACCCTGACAGAGGCTGGCTCAACCTGGTTCCTCTCCTGTTCATACTCCCAAGGGGCATGCAGGACTCAGAAATTGGCTGCCCTCACCCCCTCGGGTTTGTACAATCTCATGGGGTGCCCAGAAACAAGTAGGCTCACCTTCCATTCTGGAGGACAAGATTTCCAGAGCACATCCTTTTCCCCTGCCATGCTGCTGCCACAACACTTGCCGATGCCTCCAACCTGGAAAGAAACCTAATGGGATGAAGGGTGAAATGAAATGATTTATGTAACGAAATGGAGGGACAGGAAATTTAGAGAATATAGAAATCCTTCCCAGCATTCGCCTGGTGACCCAGGGAAACCTCCGGAAAAACCCATGGGTCAGGAAGGTTGGCTGCTAGTAATCAAACCTGCGACCTCCTGTCACAAACATTACCATCTGAGTCATCTCGCTCAGTTAGCATATGTATAGTTAGAGCAGTAAGTCGAAGATCTATGGTTCAAATCCTGGGTATGACATTCAATGTTTTAGTCTTATTCTACCTTTCCAACTTGTGTGTATATATGACACATATGAAAAAGGAACTAAGATTTCAATTGTTAGTTTATATGGGCATTGCCTACTAGATATGTTTGTAATTGTTTGCATTGTCAACTCAAATAAAAATGAATCAAAAGTGAGATATTACAGAAGGTTTTGGGTTAAGAGGGAATTAGAATGGAATTGATTACGAGTGACAGATTTATTACATCATTATTGTTAAGCAACCATTATGCCATCCATGCTAGAAATATTCAAGTATGCTTAATTTTAACAATGAGTTTATAATGCTAAAATTGTACAAATAAAAGTTTGTCATGCCTAGTAATTTTCAGTGCAATCGAGAAAAGATGATGGAAATTGCTCATGTTTGAAGAGTGTTTACCTGTGTCCTTAAGTGAAAAAGCAACTGTAAACTTCCAATCTTGGTTATGTCCTGCAGGATGATGGATGGGCGAGAGGAGTTGAACCACGGAAAGCGAAATCTGCCAAGTCAACACACAAGTTTTGAAGCCAAAGGTCTCCAGTCGCATGTGGAGTACCAGTTCTGGGTAACAGCCTCTACCAGAGTAGGAGAGGGGCAGAGTTCTCGTGTAGTTGCTCAAGTGCCTACTAATATAGGTACAGTATTATTGCAGTATTTTCTATTGATTTATTTTATGTTGGTAATAATATGTGTCCTGTGTAACGATCCAGCAGAAATGAATGAAGAACACTTGAAGACCTGTGAAGCATTAAGATCAGAAGAAACTACAGTTCAAAAGTATTGGAAAGCACGAATGCTAATGGCTTCGTTGCCAGATGCAAGGCACTAGAAAACAACAACAACATTTTATGTTGGTAACAATATTTAGATGTTACATTTTCATGAACTTTAGTAAGAGAATGTATCATTGTAATTGATTATACATATTTATTATTTTTAAGAATATAAGCAGTATTTTACTTTGTGATGAATTTCTGACAGCTGCGATGTAACCTAATTTTATGGCTATAAAATGTAATGTACGAGGGTTGTCCATAAAGTGAGGTTCCCAAGGATCTGCAGTCATGAGGAACACTGTTACAGGAGATCCGGCAACACTGGCAAGTAGCTTGGTTCTCCCTCTTCCAGTCCCCTGGCCTGGGAGATGTCTGCGACACTCAGTCTTGGCTTGGCAGCCATTAGAAATGAAGCTTCCACTCTCTTCTCCCGCCAGGTGCGAATTGCGCTTTGTGATATGGTTTCTGTGTACAAAAAGCCTGCACCAGTGGACATTCATTCCCAACTGTGTGAAGTGTATGGAGAGCAGTGTATGAACGTACAACATATGTGCAAATGGTGCAGAGAATTCAAAGACTGATGTACAGACATCCAGGATGACCAGCGTTCTGGACGGCCATTGGTTTCAGACAAAACAATGGTGAAAGTGGAAGAAGCAATGCTGAAAGATCGAAGGGTGATGGTTTGAGAGACCTGCGAGGTGATCCCTGATGTCAGCAAGATCTACATTCAGAAACTTTTGATAGTTGTTGACGGACCCATAAACCCCCCCACAAACTTTTGACAGATTATTTAGGAGCAGACCACTCACAACAATTTTTTTAATGTTCTATTTGTCCATAAAATATGGTATTGTTGGTTCATAAATCCTCTTCTTTTCTGTTTCAACTTCTTCAGGCCGTTTAGGTGATTGTTCAAACCGGATTGTTGGGTCCATAATTTCTGCATCATCCTTTTTTGTATTGATGCAGATGATGTCAACACGCCTGTTGCTGTCATTATTAGCGATGTAGTGTACTTCTTCATACACTTCCAAACCCTTTGAGCGGAGACCATTTGTCAGCAATGTTCTTACAGTGTCATGTCTCTTGATCCGGAGTAGTTGACCCTGAGGACAATTCCCTGACACATGTGGCAGGGTTTCTATCTCGTCACAATGTCTGCAACGGCTAGTGCTAGAAGAACGTCCTGGGATTGACCGAATGGGTAGTACCATGGCATTCATTTTGATCGTATCACACCATTCACTACTTGACAGATTGTGCATGGTAAAGATCCATTTATTCACTGAGGGTACTTGGGAAAAGAGTACAATTCTCTTACCTTTATGGGGATAGGAAGACCACTGAGTGAATTCTCTCTCTGAGATGTTGTCAAAGCTGTCTTGTCATTTTTGATTTCATCGAATCGTCTATTTCAAGTTCTTGAAGACAACAAATTTGAATTTTGTCATAATCTCGAACAACGTTTACATGAGGCTCGTTGACTGCTTCCAGAGTTTGATTTATATTGAACTGTTGTACGATGTGCGAAGAAGGGAGAGGCCTTTGAATTTATGGCAAGTGTAAGGAATGCTATTTGGAGTGTCACTGGGTAGTTGTAAAATTTGCTTGATGCATATTATTTTGTTGGCTTTGTTTAAGAACGATTTTGGTATTTCTTCTAAACATGATGTTTGAAGGGGATAAACTAATGCTGGACCTATAAATTGATTATCACCATCAGTTTTTGATCCAGTTGTAATAAGGGTGTATTTGCAAGGGTGTCAAGATTTGTTTGCAGTTTTTGTAATATTATTGTTGTTGAATTGAAAATGAGTGATTAAATTCTTCATCAATATTTAAAGAACTGTAATGTTTTAGTGCAGGCTATTAGAGCTAAAAACAAAATTAGTTGCCTCCTAACCTATATTGTTAAGAAAAAGCAAGTTTTGTCTAATAATATGGTCAGATACTGTACATATTCTGATTTTTTTTTAACCAATAGTTTGTGCATAACATTAAAATTAGGAAAAGGTATATTTATGTAATACCTGTGTACTACTTGTGCACTTTATATTGAGCTCAAGTAGTAATTACCTGATGCATGCCTTGTGAAGTACTCGTATCTAAGGGCTGCTTTATGCCACCTGGTTGTTAACTTTCTGTTAGCAGTTCCTGCTCGCATATCTTCCTTTGGAGGTCCTGTTATCCGGCCCTGGCGGAGTACAGCATCACTTGCCTGTCAAGCAGTTGGACAGCCAACTCCTCGACGGCAGTGGCTCAGAGGGGACCAGCCTCTGCGAGGAGGCAGCAGCCACAACATCCAGTTCATGGACACAGGAGAGTTGCTGATAGCGAACCTGCAGCAGAACGACGCTGGTAACTATACGTGTCAGGTGGACAACAATCAGGGCTCTGACCACATTCTCTACGTGCTCATTGTTCAAGGTACGTCACTTTGGTTAAGTTTCTCATGGCAATAGGCTTCCAAAAGAAAAACTTAAAATGTGAACAATACATAATGAATTCTAACTATACTCAATCCAGCCCAAGAAAGGTTCCTGATGTAAACCTCTCAAGTGAATAGAAAGTAGTTCATTATTGTGCTAGTGTATTGTTGTGCTTCAAGTAATGAAGACTGTGGATAAACATAGTCATTAAGTAATTATTTCATTTAAACATAGCTTATATAACTAGCTTCTATTTGTTATCAGCCCATACAGACATTGTTATTCCAGCATTGTGAAACGATTCCTGTGTGTTGGTTGGAGTGCAAACTTGGAACTACATGTTTCATGACATAATGATTTAGCAGGTCTACATGTGGTACATGTGGTATGATGTTTCTTATATTTCTAAGACAGGATCTCAGTTCCTTATCTTTCTACTGCTTATTGTGCCTGATTCTAATTCAGTTGATATTTGCACAAAGCTCTTGTCTCCAGGCATTGGCAATGGAAAAGCTACTAACACTTTAAATACAATAACAAGACTTAATCTTTGTATACCACTGTTTGCTTTATATTCTTTATTCGCTTTTTTAACTATTTGTAACACTCTTTAAATACAGATGCACTGGATAGATAAAAATTTACCTTTTCCTTCTAGATTTCAAATACATTATATTCCCTTTAACTTTTTACCATGCGTTGCTGTTTATTTCACCAAAACATACGACAATCAGTTTCCAAAGTGTCTATTTCACATTTTGTTATTAAGGTTCAAGGTCTGAGAAAATTTAGAATTCTTAACAATTTAAGAGCAGACCCATGCTCCAATACATAATTATGGGGATTTAACCAGGAACTTTGAAGAAACTGGTTCTGTTGCTGATAAGAAGAAATCTGGAAGGTCAAAGGTAATCACTGTTGCTGAGGTGCTTCATGCAAATAATGAAGTAGAAATAATAATTATGGAATGACTAGTACTGCACAAGTGCCAAGATGAGTAATAACACAGTTTGGAGAGTTGTAAGCAAACATCTTACCTTGTATCCATATGTAGGTACTAAAACGAATGTTTGCAATTAAAGAAAGTGACAGGTATGGTTTTGTTTTATTTGTGCTAGCGGAAATTCAAATTAATAATGATTGGTTGGACAGATGAAGCACACTTGTGTCTTAATGGTGGAGCTAACAACAGAACTTGGACAGAAAATGACCCTCAAATTTTAATTCAAGGTCTTCATCATTTAAAAGTTACATTTAATTCACAATTCATCATTGGCTTTATTTCTTCAAAGACATCACTGATTTACTGTAAATGGTGCTACAGCATGCTACAAAACATTATCTTCATGCAAGATAGTGCTCCAACCCATGTCCACAACCTTGCAAAACAACTAAGTACCCAGATCTTTGTCAGTACACACTTTACAACAAAGTGGCCACCCCAATCTCCAATTCTAATCCAACAATTGTGGTTGTGATGTTATCTTAAACAATGAGTCTTCCTAACACATCCAACAACCTGGCAGCAACTGAAAGATGCTATCTCACAAGGAATTGCCAATATTCCAAGACATCATATGCAAAATGCTGTGCATGAAGTTGCAGGAAGAATGTGTACACTGAACAAGAGAACAGAGGGCATCTTCCCAATGTTTTATAAAATGCCACTGTTTGCCCAGTATGTAACTTCTTTTCTTTTTGTCCTATCTCAAATATTATAATGTCTATAACAGTTTAAAATGAGAGACTTCTGAAAGATCCTATATATTAAAAAAGATTTTACAAACTTTTATTTACAGAGAGGTATTACTAAACAAGGCCATTAATTCCTGTTTTATAATCTTCTACTGTATAGAAGACATTTTTAACAAGATAAGTTTTAATTTCTCCTCTTCATTTATTGGTTTAATTGCACAAGGTAAGTGGTTTATAAATTCTTTGCACTGTTCTCTATACATTTCCAAGGGAACCCCTTAATCTTTCCTAAAATAGTTTTGTTTATTTCTAGTGTTGTGATCATATACATTCACATTTTATCAGAATTAAAAGGACTTCACAGACTATTCCCCCCAAAATTAAAGGTATACCTACATTTTAATTGTAATTTGTTTGTCTTTGTTTGTATTTACTCTAACTTAAAAGGGCCAGTCATATATGTGCAATCCATTATAAGCTATTTTCTGTGATTTAATACAGTATCAACATTTCACTGTAAAAGAAAGAAATCAAAACATAGCTAATTCTGCTAATTCTGGGTTAGAAGTTGCCATTGTGCATTCTCTGTAGGGAGAAGATGGCCATGTTTGTTTTAGTTATGTGATTATATTACTGTGTGAGAAAACATACTAAAAGGGTGGGAGGGAGCATGGGTGGGTACACTCCTAAGTAATTACTTTTCTTTGTCATTGTGCATGCTCTGTAGGGAGAAGATGGTCATGTTTGCTGTAGTTACGTGATTATATTAGAAAGGGTAATAAAAAGGGTGGCAGGGTGGGTGGGTTCCAGGCTGTACCTACAATGCAAAACATCACAACACTTCTAAGTAATTACTTCATTCTCGTTAATCTGAACATCCTACTTTAGCTTATATAATGAACAGTGAAGCATAAGTATATTAATAATGCACACTCGCTTCACTCAAGTGATTTGTTATGATCAGTAGGTGCTAATTACTAATTAAACTCAAGGGGCCATGTATAGAGGTGGTTGTTCTTTACTTGGATGGGAAATGCTGCATTATATAGGAAAACCGCTTATTGATCTACCTTTTTCATCTATCTCTTTGCATTTATAATGGTTACTATTATCGGTTAAATTATGTTACAATGGTTTTTTGCTCTCTAGCATAATTTGCACAATGTATACTTATTAATTTTACTTTAAAATTTTACTTCAATAAATAAGAAATCATACACATGAAAGTTCATAATGATTGGTCCAACTGTTTAGGGACAGTTCAGTCACATACACATAGATAGAAGAAATACACACACACATGCACGCGTGCACACGCACACACACACACACACACACACACACACACACACACACAGAGAAAATCTTAGAAATCAGAGGATGTGGTCGATGAATTTATTTTGATAATTCTCCCGGTCAGGTTAGTGAGACGCATAAACCAACGACAGGTGTGGTCCTCCAGACATTCTGGGGGTTGTGAGAGAGTGATGTGACCGCCAAAACATAAAAATATGGTGCTCTCTAAAAAGCGGTTACTATTACTGCTATTGCTCTCTTCAATATCAGTGAAAAAATTGGAGAGCAAGAGGATTAATGACTTCATTGTCAGAAATCCAGCATTAGCTAACAACAACATTTCTATCTTTATGGGGCCTTACGAGGGTCACTAGATATGTATTGAGACATGGCAAATTGGCCACCCCTGGGGAAAACATTATTACTTTGTCAAAATAATTGACTGATAGGTAATACATTGGTAGTAGGCAGACCATTGTTGCGTCATTCATTTTTGTTCAGTTTATGTTTGAAATCTGGAAAGTATGAACATTTTTTCAAATACAATGGAGATTCAGAAAGAGCATTTTCATGCAATGATTTTGTACGACTTTAAGTGTGAGTTAAATGAAACACAGTGACTTGAGTGTTTGAGGGGGACTTTTGGGGACTATTCTCTGCCACATGACACTGTGTTCCACTGGTTTTTAGAATTCAAAAGGGGGCGGCAATCTCTTAAAGATGAAGAGACAGATGAGCAACAGTAACATCACAATGATTAGGGAAGATCCAAGACTAACCTACAAGGACATTGAGGTGACATTAGGGATTAGGTTTCTACCATCCTTCACATTGTTGTATCAGCTCACACCGCTAATGTAACAATGGAGTTTGTGTAAGGAACTGAGACATCAACCCTATAGTCGCAACACGTGATTTCTTCCTGATCCCTATGGTGAAGAGGTCACTGATTTTCTAGTCCTGAAGAAGCAGTTTGAAGAGGAATTATCTGCAGTAGCAGAAACTGAGTGATATGGATACTTCCAGAAGTGGTTCAGGAGAATGTAACACTACATACAGTACCAGGGAGAATACTTTGAGAAACTGTGATAAACAAAACATTTCTGTGACTATTCATATTTTGATGTCTCAATACATATCTAGTGACTCTCCTATATGATGTAACACTACATACAGTACCAGGGAGAATACTTTGAGAAACTGTGATAAACAAAACATTTCTGTGACTATTCATATTTTGATGTCTCAATACATATCTAGTGACTTTCCTATATGATGGAACACTACATACAGTAACAGGGAGAATACTTTGAGAAACTGTGATAAACAAAACGTTTCTGTCACTATTCATATTTTGATGTCTCAATACATATCTAGTGACTCTCCTATATGATGTAACACTACATACAGTAACAGGGAGAATACCTTGAGAAACTGTGAAAAACAAAACGTTTCTGTCACTATTCATATTTTGTGGTGGAACACAGTACCAAGGAGAATACTTTGAGAAACTGTGATAAAGAAAACGTTTCTGTGACTATTCATATTTTGATGTCTCAATACATATTTAGTGACCCTTGTATTACATATTTAAGACATTTATATATATACAAACAGGAGATAATTAATAAATTAAGTGTTTTAAGTGCATTTTTACAGGAACTACTGTTATTTTTGTTTATGATTCTTATCATCCTTTTCTGCAATCTAAATATTTTCAATATATATTTCATTTTTGCTGATCCCTATAAACAATTCGCAATTTAAGTGTGAATATAGAAATGGATAACTAATCTGCATCCTCTTTGTTTTGTTTATGTTTAATGCCATTCCTAGTTCATTAAATGTGTATTTACCATCTCTGATACTGTTTTGTTCTGTCCTTCTGCCTCTGTATTTGTAGTAATAACTACTCTGATATCATATGCATGTCCAATAGTTAATCCTCCTGCTTTATATATATTTTCAAAGCACCTCTATGTGTTCACAAGATGTCAAGTGCAAGTAATACTCTTTCATTTTTTATTTAAGAACACATTCTCAAGCTGAAAAAAGCTATAGTTTATATATCAAATTTAATTTCTGTGAATTGAAAGGTTTTACAATTGTTACTTTGTAACTGTGCAACCTGTGATATGGCACATTGACTAGTTCCTTGTTCCAATTATGTGTTTGCATCTCGCCTTACATCATAGTATGCAAATTTTCTTTTATGGACCAAAACATCATAAATAAATACATTAAGTGCTATAAGAACCTATAACCCTACAAATACAGTAGACTCACAATTAATGAAGGGTCAGGATTAACCGAGGGAGTTGAAAAATAAATATACACACACAAGGGTTAGAAGTTTAATAGTAGCAACACTGCTGCAGAGTCACTATGCAATGGAATATAATATTGTCGCTGACGGCACACCTTAGTTACATACCTACCTAACTTCTGAGCAAACGCCTACGCAATGGCGAGAGAAACAGAGTCCTCTATAAGCTAGCGGTCTAATGTAATGATGCGATATTTTCAAAGCAGGAACAACAGAATTGGCCAAAAATTGAATGTGCCAGAGGTTGTATAGTGCGACAGTATCATCAAGGTCTTCAAGAGGCCTGCAGAGAATCTGCATTGCCTTACTAAACAGTGGCACGATGGGTAAATGCCTTCAACAAAGGATCCAAGATGTGGTAGACAATATGGCCAGGTCATGTTAGTGTCAGTGAAGATGTGCATGCTTTTACAGTGTTACTGGACACTGATCAATGAGCTGACCCGAGATACCAGATTAGTGCATACAACTGTGCTTCACATTCTGAAGGAACGCCTGGGCATGAGAAGAATTGCACCACAACACGAGCATCAGCAGACTTTTTTCCAGGGGGGACCACATGTTGGAAGTTTGCAATCAGATATTATTAATTCATTATTTTATTGTCAAAATTTATAATATTTTTGCAGATAACTGTATTGATTTGTGCTAAATTACAATTGTTCTTAATTAAAATAATAGTTTAATAGTCAGTAATTGACTGCACAATAAGTTCACCAACTTCCAAGGGGAGGTTGCGGCCCCCCGTTGCCCCCCGTTCGTGACACCCATGCATCACAATGGATTCCACATGATTTGACGGAAATGCAGAAATGGTTATGACACAACATTGCTTGGCTGCATATAGTGCAAGCTGTGGCTGTCGATGGGCCTGGGAAGTGCTTGTGACTTTGACCTGATTCCGAAGATGAAGGAACCACTTCGTGGCATTTGCTTCACAACTGTTCCAGAGATTCGTCAGGCAGTAGACCGCTCCATTCAAACTATCAACAGACCCGGTGCTGCTGAGAGAATCCTACGACTTCCACGTCGCTGGCAACAGGTTATACACAACACAGGTAGTTAATTTGAATGACAGTAAGCTTGGTAACATGTATCAGTTGTAAATAAACAGTTGCCACTATTAAAGTTCTAACCCTCATATTTTGTATCTATATGGTGCTAGCATCCAAAAGATTTAAGAGCTCAGTCCAAAAAATGCTGAAACACTTTTTAAAGGTTGTCTCCTCATTTGATATTGTGACTAGATGTGCAATTTGCTGTGTGGTTGTTCCTGTGGAGTACATACTAGCACCTGTACCTGGGTGCCTGGATTGCTGGCAGTGTGACCTCGTATGTGAAGTTGCCAGTGAGTGGCACCTGAGTAAAAACATGATGGTCCCTTTATCTAGCTGCCTGGCTGCTAGCTCCTGTACCTGGGTGCCTGGATTGTTGGCAGTGTGACCTCGTATGTGAAGTTGCCAGTAAGTGGCACCTGAGTAAAAACATGATGGTCCCTTTATCTAGCTCCCTTTAGAGCAACCGGTCTATACAATAATGGCCTTTAGATCAAATGGCCCACACAGTAATGGCATAAACAACAAATCCTTTGTGGGTGCTCCCTGCAGTTCTGGAAACTTCTGCAGTGGCAGGTGGAGTAGAAGTCACCCCATTTTGAGAGCATTATGCCTTTGTTGCAAGGTCTATATATGGGGCTGTTACCATCTAGCCAAGATCAGTCAAAACAGAGTTGGCAGAGAGTTCAGTTGAGCCTGAGAAACAGCCAAGTGCAGTTGGCAGCTGAGCATTGAACCTACAATTAAAGCATGTTTCACAGAAATCAGAATCTTCATTTGTTATAATACTGTAATCTGTGTATCTTTGAAATATGTATAAAGTGTTCACTGAAAATATTAGGGAATTGTGTTGTAATAAACAGTTACTATACAGTAATTATTATTTATGGCAACAAACTTACTGTTGGTGTTTTTAAACACACAAGCCGTGTGTGGGCAATGTTTGAGAGGTAAAATCGGATGAATAATAATTACTATCTGAAAGGTTACTTAAAACTAGGACATAAGTACGTACTTACAATTGTAAGTTGCCCTTGGGGTACTTATCTCTGATGTGAGATTCCCTTGTGGTCTATCAGGTAAGTATAAATCAGTTGGTGAATTTAATGTCTTACTGGCAAGTTGGCTATGGTACCTTAATGGTTAGAGCAGCCACCTGATAAGTGGAAGATCCATGGTTCAAATCCCGGCCATGACATTGAATTTTTCAGTCGTGATTCCACCTCTTAGTTACTATACAGTTTTAAGCATTCTTTCAGTATTTACTATTAGCACATTAGCTCTGTATTATTCAAGTTTCTCTCTAATGAGGTAGTTTTGATCCCAATCAGGCCAGAAATTGTGAGTCTACTGTAGTGGTTTACAAAGTTTGATTTCCATTAAGTTTGTCGAGATTCCTATTGACTTTGCTTTTGAATCCTTAATGCCTCTACTATCCATGTATTTCTGCCCATACATAAAGATGCTTTGAAAGCCATACTTTGTTTACAGTGCCTCCGTCTGCGCCAGTGTTGTACGTCACCAGCACAACCAGCAGCAGTATTCTGTTACACTGGAAACCTGGTGACAACGGTGCTGCACCCCTTAATGGCTACATGCTCAACTATCGTTACACACATGGTGATCTGGAGGAGCTGATGCTTCCACGCAGGGCTACCAGTTACGAGCTCAAGGTCTGCAAGTCTTTACATCAGTAGAGAAAATTTTGTGAATGATACACATCAGACTATCACTTCAGTCTATGCATCCCTCTTGTACAGCCATGGAAAAAATATTGAGCGCATTATCAAAGCAGAGGATTTCAAGTCCCACGTTATGTTTGCACAAGTCGACATACAGCTGACTTTATTGCAGCATGTTGCAAATATTGACATGTGCTCAATCTTTTTTCCATGACTGTACCTACAACAAAAGGTGAAAAAGTAGAAAGAAAGTATTTCTGTAAACTTTGTCTCAATCACATTATTTCTCAATTTATTTGCAGAACCATCTGTGTAAATTGTGAGTCACTCTGTTTCAGGGAACTGATTATGCAAAGGTGGTATACATATTGTAAATATTTTTCACATTATTTTACATTGCCTAGACTATCCACAAATTTGATATGGTGAAATGGTTACAATACAATGAGCATTAGAACAGATATGTATATGTACTATAGGACTGATATAAGAGAAGATAAAGCAGTTGTTCTCACAGACTCAGTTTCTGCCATTCAAGCAATTGACAGTCCATATGAATCTTATAATATTAAGGATGTAAGATCTTATTATAGATTACTCCAAACAAAATTTCAACAGATAATACTACAGTGGATACCAGTACATGTGGGAGTGATCGGTAATGAGACTGGTGCAGTGTTACACTCAAAACCTATAAAGTCTTGTGGATTAGATCTCAAAATTAGTATACAACAAAAATACCAACATAATATTCAAAAGGAAATTTCCAATAAAAATTAATCCAACATAAAAGAAATAGTAAAAAAAAAAAATATCCCAAGGAAAGAAGCAGTTGCTCACTTCACATGAGCCACTGGACATGACTGTTGGGTGGAACATCTGCATAGGTTTGGTATTATGAATGACAACACATGTAAGATCTGCAATGCTGACATGATTTTAAATGGAGAACACCTACTGGAATGCCCAGAATTGAGGAAAGCTGTACCAAATGGGAAGATACATAATGCATATTGGCTGGCTGGGGAAAAGTTGATGGATCAAAATCCTGCACATTAGATCAACAACAGCAGCACTTTGTCTCAATCACAAGAAGTGGACATACAAATTAACTTCTGAAAGTTATAGTTTGTAGAAGAGTGGTAGTTGTAGTCATGTGAGTGTAATACATCAGTGTGTGTGGGTGGGTGGGTGGGTGAGTGAAAGGGTTGAATGTTTTAGTACATAGTCGGTTTAAAGATGATGGAAATGAATTAAAAATGAGAAGAATAACCCAGTGATAATTTGTATATAATTTAACGTTTCCATGTATGAAATAGCCACCAGTAATTCTTTCTGTGGTTCAAATCCCAGCTGTGGCATTGAATTTTTAAGTTCCTGTTCTACCTCTCAAATTCTTTCATTATTATGTTTATATTTGTAAACATGCTGCACTTTATTTATATCTAATGTGTATATATTTTCTTTATCATTATAATTGCTATTATTGCAATTATTATTGTTGTTGTTGTATTATTATTAATTATTGTTATTATTTACTAGTCAGAGATGTTACTCTGAAGAAACTGTGCACTTGGTTGTGTATGTCTGATAGGGACTGCGTTGTGGCAGTACGTATCACTTATATTTGGCAGCCAAGAACAAGATTGGCAGCTCACCACCAAGCACGACACTGAAAGTTCACACACAGGGACAGGCACCTGGAGTTCCCGAGGCATCAGCTCTCATCTCGCCCAACATCACCTCGGTCATGTTACGACTGCATGTGTGGCCAGACAATGGCTGTCCACTCACTTACTTTGTGTTGCAATACAGAGCGATCAACAACCCCCTCTGGACTCTTGGTACGTTAAAAACTATTTCTTACAAATCTGAGTGTAGGCACATGTCTTCTTACATGTAGTTTATGTGTAATTTTATAGGAGAAAACATTGTCCACATTTTTGCTATGATTTTGACAAAACTTGTACTTGAGTTTTAAAATCTGGCAACTACCCTACGACTGACTTTCAAAAACTTCTATTCCTGTTATTTTCAACTCTCAACATACAAATAAAGATACTTCAGTTTTGTAGGAAAACACTTTGAGCAGAACACAAGTTGTCGTGAGAAACACATCATCAACATTCATGACCCATACATTTATAAGTGGCCAAGAGACAAAAGTTTTATTTTTCATATAAAAATAAATCTAAGCTAGTATCTATAAGATGTGTTTATAAAGTACATTTCCCATTTGTTCCATAGCTAACACATGCACATGTGCATCTTTCAAGTATACTACACAAATATTTTGAAGAAAATCCCCACCCCAAACTACACTTTATGTGGAAAAACGTTCAAACATTATGGTTTCATGGGTGTTGCGAAGGGGGGACAAGGGGTGCGGCCCCCCCACCCCCCCCCCCCCGGAATTTGGTCAACTTTATGTGCAATCAATTACTGACTATTAAACTACTATTTTAAAAGATCACTTTTTATTTAGCACAAATTAATATGGTTATATGCAACAAATATAAATTTTGACAGCAAATAATGAATTAATATTATCTGATTGCAAATTT
This sequence comes from Tenodera sinensis, assembly GCA_030765045.1. Classification (NCBI taxonomy): domain Eukaryota; kingdom Metazoa; phylum Arthropoda; class Insecta; order Mantodea; family Mantidae; genus Tenodera; species Tenodera sinensis. The sequence goes on from CM060966.1 coordinate 180,742,131, forward strand.
CAAACATATGGTCCCCCCCCTGGAAAAATGTCTGCAGACGCTCATGTATGGTTTACCCAAAATTGCTTTAACAATTTTGATAAAATTGCATAAGTTTAAGGTATTTTCATGACAAATAAAATGTATATGTTGAATCATTCTGGGTCACATTTGTATAACTAGTAAACTGTAAGATGTAGACAAAATCTTAATGCACAAAAAATACATCTCATTAAAACACACAATCCATGTAAAATACATTCTTCTTTTCTTTTTTTCTTTTTTGTGGACATAACCATTTCTGAGATTATTTGTAATTTTTTTTTAATTTTATAATATAGTAACAAAGTGACAAAAGTCCAGCTCAGATACTTTTTTCTCACTTTGTTCTCCTCCACAGCTTTGCACAACAGTTCTTTTTTACTAACATTAACATAGTCTACAGTCTTTCATGATATTACAACCCACAACTGTTTACTTCTCATAACCTTGACTCACTCCTTTCACTGTCTTTCTTCACTTTCTCTGTCTCTCATACACTAATTACACAAATACACAGTTCTCCTTTACTGATGTTAACAGAGTCTACAGTCTTTCATGATATTACAACTCACAACTGTTTACTTCTTATAACCTTGACTCACTCCTTTCACTGTCTTTCTTCACTTTCTCTGTTTCTCATACACTAACTCTAATAACACAATCACTCAACACTCATTAACTGCTTCACTATCTTCCTTCACGGCACAATGACACACAGCACACCCACTCAATCTAAGAACTGGCTGATTCCTCAATGACTCATGTCTATAACTCATTCACTACTACTGCCAGACACTGCTCGAATAATCTGGAAAACTCTTTGTGTTGCTGCTGTATTTGTTGCCATATGTTCACAGTCACACGAGGCAGCCTCATGTGACTGTTGAATGCACTGCCAGTGCTGTGAAGCAGCTTGGCCCAGACCTTTGCTATTGCCACTGCCACCGGCCGCCATCGCAATATTTATACTTTTGGGAAGTTATTCACTTTTACTTTCTCTACCACATATAGTAAAGTAGAGGAAGTAGTCCATTCCATCCATAAATTCAATGTCGAGACTTCACTGGAAATATATGTTTTGAAGTCCCCTGAATTCAATAAAACCATTTTTAGAAAAAGGTCTGTGTGTGAGTTTGTCAGTCTGTGGACAGCATAACTCAAAAACGAAAAGTTGGTTAAAAACCAAAGTTGGTATTTAAATTTAATGTCTTTCAAGAATCCGACACAAAGATTTTGAAGAAAATTCCTCCACCCTGAACTACCCTTCACATGGAAAATTTTTCAAAAATTTCGATTTTCTTGAAAATGGCTCTAATGATTTTGATTAAAATGACAAATGTTTGAGATAATTTTATGACAAATGAAATGTATATCTTGAATTTTCTGGCTATAGCCCAAGAAGTCCTATTTACTCTGGGTGACTCTTGCGTAACTGGTAAACTGTAAGAGATAGACCAAAAAATGTAGATCTTGCTAAAACACAGAATTCATGTCCAAATAAACTTTTTTTGTGGAGTGAACCATTTCTGAGATATTCCTTGTTATTTGTGTAAATTTTGGAGAACCTATACTTCTGTCAAATGGAACATCACTGTTCGGTTTTTTACATGTTAACCATGCAAGGAAAACAGAATTTGAAAGATTTGACTATCGTACAAAGCCTACTGTATTCAATATTCCCCTTGTAATAACAAGGAAATAAGCAATAAGATAATTTCTGCAAATATTTATCTCAACTAACGCAATGAAGATAGAGGAATAAGATATTGTAAGAATGGTTAATACAGGAGTAGAGAAAGTTATGTGAGTGCAACACATCAGATTTTTTTTATTTCCTGGTCATGCAAAGAGAATGGAATGTCAAAGGCATCATATAGCGACCAGCTTTAAAACATTTGGCTATCTTTAAAGTCTACTGTAGCCTATACTGCCCTTCTTATTTTCATTGCACCCACAAGAAAATATGTAACAGAACAAGTTGTACAGATGTTTATATGATTAACATGAAGAAGACAGGAATAAGAGTTTGTAAGGCTAGTCTGTAGCACGTATATAAAAGTAAGTGCTAGTGGGTAGACAAAGTGTGGTTATGTTGCAGTGTCCAATGCACTGAAGCCACAACGAAGATTCACAATATCTGGTCTTGCACCAGCATCCATGTACCAGCTCAGGATAGAGGCTCATAATGTTGCAGGCTCAAACACTGCTGAGTACACATTTGTTACGCTTACTAAAGATGGAGGTATGTAACATTCTCTTGAAAAAACTCTCTGTAATTTCTTTAAAAAGTATCATCCTGATATCCTTCTTCACCAAGCTTGCTTGAGTGCCAGGTAAGATAAAGTCAACCAACAAATTTTAAATTTTAAATGTATGCATTTTAACATCAGATGATTTACGAGGGGCATTCGGAAATGATTTATAATGTATCTTTATTCCACTTAATATATGCAAAGTGATATAAACAGTGAAACTTTTCAAATATTTACAAGGATATGAGTTGACCTATAGACACTTATAGTTTCACTTAAACTTACTTTTATCTGGACACGTTTCAAAGACAAGCGTCTTCATTGTCAACGGTTTCTCGACTGGCGGTTGAACAGGAAACATCTGTTGTGGTAGTGACTGTGCGGCTCTCAGGGTTGTTGAGCATAAACTTCAGTATGTCGTCTGCTTGTGGTATATAAAAATTCATGGCTATATGAACATGATTATATGCATTTTCTCCCAAATTATAATTATCAGTTCAGCTGTTGTTTTTGTGTTTTGGTAATTTAATATCCTGTTCTATGGTGTGCTGAGTTGACCAGAAGTGATGGGCTATGGCTGATTTGTCCATTTGTTTGAATCTTATGTTTCTAAACTTAAAGAACGCATTAGAAACATAAAATTCAAACAAATGTACAAATCAGCCATAGCCCATCACTTCTGGTCAACTCAGTACACCATAGAACAGGATATTAAATTACTAAAACACACAAAAACCACAGCTGAACTGATAATTTGGGAATAAATACATGTCATGCATTATGTTCACATAGCCATGAATTTTTATATACCACATGGAGACGACATACTGAAGTTCATATTCAACAACCCAGAGAGCAGCACAGTCACTACCACAACAGATGTTTCCTCTTCAACCACCAGTCCAGAAACCGTTGACAATGAAGATGCTTGTCTTTGAATAGTTTTTATATCTTATTTATTAATAAAAATAATTCAATGTACATGGGTTGTCTCAATGTACTCTCCAGCAATGTCAACACACTGCTGCCAAAATGTTATCTTGAAGCATGTCCTTCATGTTATTGAACAAAGACTTTCTTCTCTGGTGTATGGTAGTGATCTTCATTCTCCATTTCCAATAGTCAACAACTGTGGGTCAGTGTGCACATGCCCTTGACTCCTTCCTTCCACAAAAACCATGCAGTCCGTCTTTGCCCATGATAGTTATCTTCCATCTTGTCCATGGCTTTCTCTATTTAACAACAAACAGGCACTATACATCTCTTTACAACCACCATCTAGTGTCAGTGTGGTGTACTAACATCAGTTTATCGTTCTACAAGAGGACATGCCCATAGATGGAGCAATATTTTTTAAAACGGTGCATTGTAAATCATTTCCGAACACCCCTTGTATTCAGCTAGTAAAACCTGAAGTAAAAGTAAAATGATACACGCAGTGAGATTTGTCTATCTTATTTATCTCACCATAACACACCATTTTTAATATACTTTTGTATTAGCTTTAGTCAAAATAAAAGCAGTTTTTAAAAATTGTTTAAATTTAAATGTTTTAAAATATCCATATTGGTTTAAAAATATATAACTCAAAAAGGGTTGCACTACAATATTAAAATGTTAAATTTATGGATAAATTTGTCAGAAATTGGTACACTTACATCATTTTCCCTTTTTGTCCAGATCAATTAAAATTAAAAAAGTGTTACTAGCTTATGCAAATATTATAGAAATTAAAATGTTATTTTGAAACTGTGCAAGATCCTCCGTCACCAGAGCTGGTAAAGCGAGGTCACGCCTCACAGCCTTTCTACTCAGACATGCGCGTGATGGTGCCCCTGGTGATAGCACTGTTGGCACTACTGGGGGCAGCTATTGCAGCCATACACTGTTGGAGGAACAGTAAGTATCAGACCAAACCTTCACAGGAAGTGCTGTACGTGTCAGCTTGAGTCCATCTAATATTCTGTAGAAATGAGCGATATGCCCATTCTGCTTGCAGAGCAGGCAAGGCCGCTCAAGGAGTCCCTGGACAACCAGCAGAACGCAGAGGCTCAGAGGGAGAGATACTACGCCACCATACACAAGGTGGCACTGCAGGCTGGTGGCGATAAGATACCAGGTATTTCATTTTGTGATGGAACTCTTCAAATAGGCATTGCCTTGTTTGTGTGTTCATCCATTCACATGACACAGTATGGGGTGAGTCAGCTCACGTGTAACACTCACACAGCATTTAAAACAAAATACAATTGTTAAGACAAAATACTTATCATTTAAGCACAGGTGAACTTTCACTTGAACTTCATTTCATCTTTGAGACATAACAGGAAAAGGAGTGGAACAGGGACCATTAGGTACAGGTCTTTGAAACAACTTTCATAACTAACTTTTTATAAATTCATACTGTTTCAAAGAGAAAAGTATGTGTAAAGAAAGCACACTGAAAACCCAGGTATGCAAACAGCAATATTGAGAAGTGTTACAAGAGAATATTAAAGTCTGCACACACTTAGTTGGTGATTGACATTTCAACTAGTGGAGATGACACTTTTGTCACTTTTAGCACCGGTGACCAAGTGGGTAGCAGAAACATGAGTAACTACCACAGGAATTAACAATGAATGCAAGCAGTCACAGACCACAACATTCAATTTTAAATGTTTAAGCACATTGATCATAATTTTTATTTCATATTTGCATCACCGTTTATTACAAAATAAGCAATAATCGTTTGCTCACTGCAATATTACAAGAAAGTCGTTAAGTAAACTTAAATTCTTGTTCACTTGACTGTAACAAAGTATGACAGCTAGAGTGAATGAATATGAAGCTATTTTAATTGCATTATATTAAATGCAATTTGATGTTAAGGAATATATCTTTTGTACAGTTTTGTTCATTTTTTCAGAAAGCTTTGGTTTGTCTTTCTGACTAGCATTATTTTAAGTGAACATAAATAAAAATATTTAATCTTGATATACACACACACCTAGATGTAATAATTGTCACTGAATTTTGCATTCCTAAATGGCACCCTCATATGAACACTTCATGAAGTAAACAGTACACGGGAAACAGGTAAACTAAGGTACCCGATAACAACTCAGTGATTTACAGTGCAATACAATAGCATACTATTAGGTTATTTAATCCTGGGATATAAAGTACTTACAATAGTAAGTCACCATTGAGGTAATTTGTCTCTGATGTGAGACTGCCTTTGTGGTTTACCAGGAGAAATACGAACTGGTTGGAGAATTTAATGCCATTCTGGGAGGTTGTCACAATAGCTCAGTGGTTAGAGCAGCTGCCTGGTAAGCGGAAGGTCTGTGGTTCAAATCCCAGTTGTGGCATTGAATTTTTAAGTTCCAGTTCTACCTCTCAAACTTTGCCCACACACGGCTTGTGTGTTTAAATAACACCAACAGTAAGTTTGTTGGCATAAATAAATAATAAAAAGGAGAGTGTTTCAGTTTTTATGTCAGCATATATACCTTGAAATCATGTAAGGTTTAGGTATTGGAAATTATAATATTCATAATATTATTGCATTTTTCTGACAAAAAATGCCTGGGATATGAACTTTGGTACACCCTTGCTTGCTGTTCAACTGTCAGCAAATATTCAATATTTGTAACTCAATATGAAAGGTGACAATAGAGGAAGCTAAAGTTGCATGTCCCAAGACATTATTGTGAAGTGACCTTGGAAACAATAAGACTTTGACAAATGTACACTTCCAGAACTTCTATTTCTGGTTTGGCTTAGGTATACATGCTCACCAGGCAACCTAGCCACAAATGTTTGTTTTCTTCTATAAGAAGTGTTATACTTTCTTCAAGCAAATTGAAAAGTTATAGTATTTTTTGAATGACATGTTTTGGTATTAGACAAGAATATCATCAACATATCTATACCATATCTGGAACATCTGTGATTTGTTTGTCATGCAAACCATGAACAGGATACTTAGATGGTGCAATACATTGATTCAGTTCGCATGAAAATGTTGTTTCAGTTTTGCAGTTGGTTCTTATTTAGTCCTTAATACAGACTGCCACTCATTTTCAAGCTAACATATTCACAACAAAACATCTATAAATTCACACCCACTTATTGTTTTTGTAGCACTCTATATTAGCTAAGTGAGAACAGTATGTTGTTCTCTGCATGTAAAGCCAAGCAAATATCAAATCTTAATGACAGATATTTCTTATTCAATTATCAAAATTATCAAGAATATCCCTACATTTTCAACTGTTTCATATTGCAATGTTAATATTAGTTGTGCTGCATTGCAGGAAAATGTTTCACAAAATGATTGAAAGTAGTTGTGTACCTTACTGACATTCCAGAAACTTCCGAGGACATCTCGCCATATGCCACATTCCAACTGTCGGGTCCCGGTGGCGACCCGAGCAACACGTTGCTTCACAGCTTCATGTACCACGAGCAAGCAACGACAGAAGGTTGTGCATCTCCTCCACCGTCAGGGGTCAGTATTCCTTCAAAGTGTCACATACTTCTGAAATGTACCACACATTACGTTTATCTCATGATTAACATTTCTGTGAAGGTGGTGAAAAGCTCAAGCAGTCGTAGAAGAGGGAGTAGAAAAACAGATGTCGACACAGACGATTCTGACTCAGATCCAGATCAACTGACATCAAGTCGTACTGAGTCATCAAATCAACTTGATGCAGGGAAAATGAAACACAGTAAGTAAGCTGTCCATCCTGAACCAGTGTTTGCTGTTACCTATTTAGTTACCTAAGTACTTCAGTGTTGAAGAATACAAGAGAAAACCTGCGATGGGATACACTGGACCCAGAAGAGGGATAGGCAAGCAAGAGGTGTCTCCATTGTCATGATTATGTTGATAATCATTGTGACTTTATCATCATCACCACCACTGCCATCATCGTCATAATTATTATTACTTATAATCATTATCGTCATCATTATTATTATTTTCCACTAGTTTTCTGTGAGTTCAAAATATGGTTCACAACAGAATGACATCTAAGAATCCTATTTGCTATTTCTTTAGATGATGTTATACACATTTTGCCAAAACAAGAAAAATCTCTAGGGGAACCGCTCTGACAGACACAGAAGGGGGCAGAGGTATCATGTTTTGGTAAAAACTATAAGTGATAATTTGCCTTATAATGCTTGTGTATGTGCACTTCATGTTCATGAGCACTTGCTTCACCACTACTGGTGTACAGGCACTTCATGTTCATGAGCACTTGCTTCACCACTACTGGTGTGCGTGCACTTCATGTTCATGAGCACTTGCTTCACAACTACTGGTGTACGTGCACTTCATGTTCATGAGCACTTGCTTCACCACTACTGGTGTACGTGCACTTCATGTTCATGAGCACTTGCTTCACCACTACTGGCATACACGCACTTCATGTTCATGAGCACTTGCTTCACCACTACTGGTGTACACGCACTTCATGTTTATGAGCACTTGCTTCACCACTACTGGCATACACGCACTTCATGTTTATGAGCACTTGCTTCACCACTACTGGTGTACACGCACTTCATGTTCATGAGCACTTGCTTCACCACTACTGGCATACACGCACTTCATGTTCATGAGCACTTGCTTCACCACTACTGGTGTACACGCACTTCATGTTCATGAGCACTTGCTTCACCACTACTGGTGTACGTGCACTTCATGTTCATGAGCACTTGCTTCACCACTACTGGTGTACGTGCACTTCATGTTCATGAGCACTTGCTTCACCACTACTGGTGTACAGGCACTTCATGTTCATGAGCACTTGCTTCACCACTACTGGCATACACGCACTTCATGTTCATGAGCACTTGCTTCACCACTACTGGCATACACGCACTTCATGTTCATGAGCACTTGCTTCACCACTACTGGCATACACGCACTTCATGTTCATGAGCACTTGCTTCACCACTACTGGTGTACAGGCACTTCATGCTCATGAGCACTTGCTTCACCACTACTGGTGTACAGCTGTGTACCTGTGTCCTCTAACAGCTGCTATCATCAGTGGTTGAAACAGGGAGCAGAGGATATGCCATATGGTTGTATAAATCTGCAATGGACCAATGATCTTGTGGTCTGTTGTTCAAATGTTTCTGTGCTTTGACACGAATACAGGTATGTCAAATATAGTGTCCCTAACCTTTAGGCTCAAAATTATGCACATGATAGAGATTTGTAAACTGAACATTTTGACATCAGGAACCAGTGGTCAGAAATGAATATTTTGGATTCAACATGACCTTGAAGATAAATTTTGAAAGTTGCTTTAATTTTGACACTCATAACCAATCTAGAGCTCCCAGCAGCTGCTCAAAGTGTGAACCATCTGCCCCAATACATATATTACAACAACGCATAACACTTTGTCACTCTCTCTCCAACAAAACAAATAATAAAAGTGCCAGGCAATTTTTTATGCAAAATAAAATAGCTTTAGAAACTTCCCTCACATTCACTTTCAAGATCACATAGTGTCCAAAATATTCATTTCCAACCAATGGTTCCTACTTTCAAAATGCTCAATTTAGAAGTCTCTATCAATTGTTCAATTTTGATCCTAAAGATTGGGGACATCCTGTATTGCATGGTTATATCTATGCAAGCTTATGTTGCACTACAGCTGAAAACAATCATCTTGCAATCCACCTTAAACCTCAACAAATGAAATATTAGTTCTTTTTGTTCTTCTTCATGTTTACTGTTTATTAACAGCCAAGAAAGCAGTTTTACTGAAAATATCATGACATTAAGTTGCATAGAGTGCTAAGTGTAATGTTATGTTACAGATTTCATTTATCACGGAGCACAGTCCAGCACATCGTCAGACATATCACCAATGTCAGAACAAAAATCACTGCCAAGAAGAGGGAGATCAAGGTAAGTGTTATTCCTATAAATAGTACATCCTGTGGCTTCTCCATGAAAGTAAAACTTTAAGAATATCCAATATTTCTCAAACTTAACTTCTGCTCATTCCTTTAGGCTGTTCTTCCTCATAACAGTCATAGAGTGTGATGTCTCAAGGAGCACAGTTTGCGACAGTTCTCTATAGCCTTACATTCACAGGACATTCTCTACCCATTATCCTTTATTTTATGTCTTTTCTACAAACTATTATTATAAAAGCTTGTTACTTCCACTATCATGTAGAAAATAGAGGACGTGTTGCATTCCACCCAAAAATTGAAAGTCAAGATTTCACAATTGTCTCTGAACAATACAACTCAGATACAGAAAGTTGGATAAATATGATAAAGATAACACACCAAGATTTCCAACAAAATTCTGCCCCCGCCCCCCACCCCAAACTACCCTCTGCATGGGAAGTTTTTATTATTTTTTATTTTCTCAAAAATGCTCTATGATTTTTACACACTTAGATGATAAATAAAATGCACATGTTGCATTTTCTGGGAATAGCAAGATGAAGCCCTGTTGACTTTGTACAATTTCATATATACGTACTGTAAACTTAAATATCAACTGATATTTATTTGAATTTTTTGTTTCTGAGTTATGCTGTTCACAAAGACATACATTTAAGAAATCTCATGCAACACGAACATAGAAATTACATACATTACACCTGAATAAGCTCAATCTTTACTGTTCAAGCACATTTATCCTTCCCGAGCAACAAACATGGCCAGCAGAAGAACTTACACAAAGTTTCATAACCTATCTTTCTATAAATTTCAGAGTAAAATGTATGCATCAAGTAAATCACTTTATTCTCAGTCTTTAAGTTTTTGAAATCAAGAGTAAGCCTTCCTTTTTAAATTAACTCTAACTTAGCATGATTCAAATGGTTTATTATATATGCTTAATATATCACTGTCAGAATCACACATAATTCTACATACTCAGCAGTAAAATTCACTGAAATGCTCTCTACAAACCTGTTTGCACCTTGAATGCACTGGCAAGTGGTGCATGCTTTTCTCTGTATCTCACAGGTTCCTGTTATGATGTGAGAATACTTCAGCACCTCGCCTGGGCTGTTGAAATAATAAAACCCAGCATTCACTATTTATCTAGCAAGCACTTCTTTGGGACAAAATCCATTGTTTTCTGGCCCAAATGACCTCATAGACGGGTCCTTAAACCCCACACACTCACTCACTCATTCACTCCATGGTTTTCTCTCTGAGTTTATTGTTGATTCCTTTGATATTTAAGTGGTTATATTTTAATTACATGGGTCATTCAATAACTAGTGGCAACATTTGAATTAACAAATAAAACATTTTTGGAGCACTTACATTATTGCAGTGCTTAGAAGTAATCTCCTCCAACATGAAGAACTCGCCTCCACACATCAGGGAACGGACGGATGCCATCCATAGCGTCTTGTTGTCCTAATATTCCAACAGACTGCTCTACTGTTGCCTGTCTGGTTCTAAAGCGAACTCCTCTAAGCGGTAATTTCATTTTCACAAAAAGTTTGAAATCACATGGGCTCATATCTGGGGAGTATGGAGGATGCTCCAGAATTTCCCAGTTCCATCTGCGAAGTAAATTAACTACAGGAGCAGACGTGTGAGAGTTAGCACCATGGGATGGGAATTCAGGAGATTTGGACGTTTACGATGCACAGCTGGTCATGAATGGTGTTCCATAAAGTGACTGTAATATGCACCATTAACATGATTTCCTTGAGGAACTGGATGAGTGATAAGAATGCCGTCAAAATCATAAGCAACAATGAACATGACTTTAAGTGGATCCTGTTCTTGTCAATACTTATTTGGCTGTGGTGAACCAATGTGTTGCCAATCATTTGACTGTCTCTTTTAGTTTGGTTGGTAGCATCGAACCCAGGTTTCATCTGATGTCGAAGAAAACACTCACCTTCATGTTCTAAGTGTAATCTCGCTGTTTCCATTCTCTGGCACATTGTTCCCTCTGTAAGATTGTGTGGAACCTATTGAGAGCAGATTTTGCTCATCTTTAACTTCTTCTTAGGTATGTCGAGAATCATACCAGGAGCAACTCCAACTTCCCTTGCTAGTTCTTCCAGCAGTGCTCTAACATGCACATCATCACTTGCTGATTGCAGTCTGCCAGCTCCACGTCTTCCCTTCCTCTACAAAATGCATTCGCCCACCTAGCCACAGTACGATATAGTAAAGTCTGTCTAACACGCACATCATCACCTGCTGATTGCAGTCTGCCAGCTCCACGTCTTCCCTTCCTCTACGAAATGCATTCGCCCACCTAGCCACAGTACGATATAGTAAAGTCTGTCTAACATGCACATCATCACCTGCTGATTGCAGTCTGCAGCTCCACGTCTTCCCTTCCTCTACGAAATGCATTCGCCCACCTAGCCACAGTACGATATAGTAAAGTCTGTCTAACATGCACATCATCACCTGCTGATTGCAGTCTGCAGCTCCACGTCTTCCCTTCCTCTACGATATGCATTCGCCCACCTAGCCACAGTACGATATAGTAAAGTCTGTCTAACATGCACATCATCACCTGCTGATTGCAGTCTGCAGCTCCACGTCTTCCCTTCCTCTACAATATGCATTCGCCCACCTAGCCACAGTACGATATAGTAAAGTCTGTCTAACACGCACATCATCATCTGCTGATTGCAGTCTGCAGCTCCACGTCTTCCCTTCCTCTACAATATGCATTCGCCCACCTAGCCACAGTACGATATAGTAAAGTCTGTCTAACACGCACATCATCACCTGCTGATTGCAGTCTGCAGCTCCACGTCTTCCCTTCCTCTACGATATGCATTCGCCCACCTAGCCACAGTATGATATAGTAAAGTCTGTCTAACATGCACATCATCACTTGCTGATTGCAGTCTGCAGCTCCACGTCTTCCCTTCCTCTACGATATGCATTTGCCCACCTAGCCACAGTACGATATAGTAAAGTCTGTCTAACATGCACATCATCACCTGCTGATTGCAGTCTGCAGCTCCACGTCTTCCCTTCCTCTACGAAATGCATTCGCCCACCTAGCCACAGTACGATATAGTAAAGTCTGTCTAACATGCACATCATCACCTGCTGATTGCAGTCTGCAGCTCCACGTCTTCCCTTCCTCTATGATATGCATTCGCCCACCTAGCCACAGTACGATATAGTAAAGTCTGTCTAACATGCACATCATCACCTGCTGATTGCAGTCTGCTGCTCCACGTCTTCCCTTCCTCTACGATATGCATTCGCCCACCTAGCCACAGCACGATATAGTAAAGTCTGTCTACCACAAGCTTCCAATAATTCTGTATGGCATTGTCGAGCATTGAAACCTCTTGCAACCTGAATTTTAAAGAAGTATCTTTGTAATTATTATTTATTTATGCCAACAAACTTACTGTTGGTGTTTTTAAACACACAAGCCGTGTGTGGGCAAAGTTTAAGAGGTAGAACTGGAACTTAAAAATTCAATGCCACAACTGGGATTTGAACCACAGACCTTCGGCTTGCCGGGTGGACACTCTAACCACGGAGCTATTGTGACAAACTGCCAGAATGGCATTAAATTCTCAAGCCAGTTCGTATTTTCTCCTGGTAAACCACATTGTGGCATTGAATTTTTAAGTTCCAGTTCTATCTCTTAAGTATCTTTGTATTTACTAAACATGTTTAGAATACTAAAGATAACAGCTTACAATTAAACTTACTAAAAATGTCTTATTAAATAAAATTATTGTCTTCAAACTCACAGTAACAAACATCAGATGCTCATATTTTGCATTGTTATCAGCTTACATGATTTACCGCTGATAGCGCCAAATGCAGGCAGTGTTGCCACTAATTTTTTAATGACCCATGTATAAATGAATATTATTAATTTTATTATTCTACAATGCATACAGTGGATTCATAGTATTCATGGAGAATGCACCATCACTCCATATAGAACGTTTTGTGTGGAATACAATAGTTCTCTACTTACTACAAGTAGATGGTAGAAAAGGTAAGCTCAAAGGCCAAAAATGTACCCTCTACACCTCCATTTTACAATTACTGCTACATGTCCAGCAATGAAAGCTGCACACATACAAGGTGTGATCAAAAAGTAACAGAAATTTTTACTTTAGATTCCTGTTACTTCACTGTTAATAGCTTCATTATTTCCTTATTTAGAAATTTCTATTTTTTTTAAAGAACCTTTATTCATTTGTGCCCTTCAAAGTAATCCCCCTCAGATAAAAAACTTGTGCCAGTACTTTTTCCAATCTTGGAAGCACTTCTGAAAGTCACTTTTTGTTATGGTGTTCAACTCCTTCAGCAATTCTGTTTTTGTCTCCTCAATGGTGGCAAAACGATGTCCTTACATGGTTCTCTTCAGCCTCGAGAATAGAAAGAAGTTGCAGGGGACCATGTCCGGCAAATACAGTGGCTGAGGCAACATAACAGTCATTTTTTGCCAAAAGTCACAAACAAGCTTTGAGGTGTGACCGGAAGAATTATCGTGATGCAATTTCCAGAGTGGTTTTAACACAATTCTGTTGTTTTTTTAATTGCTTCACGCAAACGGCGCATAACTTCCAGGTAGTGTTCCTTATTGGCCATACAACCTTAAGGTAGGCACTCATGATGTACTATCTCATTGTAATCAAAGAAAACAGAAGAACTTTCACATGTGATTGAATTTGTCTAACTTTTTTTTTGTCTTGGCTCTTCAGGCAGTTTCCATTTGGATGACTGGGCCTTGGTTTTGACTTCTTACTTGTGTTTTGTCACCTGTTATACCCTTCTATAGAAGTTCTGGGTCATTATCGACTTCATTCAGCAATTCCTTAGTGGTGTCTTTGCGACATCATTTTTTGGTCAAAATTCAACAATTTGGGAACAAACTTCGCTGCCACACGTTTCATACCCAAAACATCCAAAAAAGTAGTTTGTCATCAGCCAAAGGATAAGCCAACATCATTAGCAGTCTCTCTGATGGTGATTAGGCAATTTTCCAGAACCATTTTCTAAACTTCTTCCACATTCTCATCAGGAATTGATGTGCTAGGACATCCAGGGTAGTTGTTATCTCCAACATTTTCTCGACCCTCTTTGAAACATCTCTATCACTTGTTAACTCTTATCTTCCTCATCGTAGATTCCCCAAAAGCCACAGTCAACATTTCAAATGTGGTACTGCATTTTATTTCATTTTTAAAGCACAATTTAATGCAAATTCTTTGATCCATCTTTTTCAAAAGCAAAAATTCACCAAAATTTGCTGAGCACTCACAAACACATATAATTTTTTCAACTGTCAATAATAAACTAAATATTCAAAACAGCTGAAAATGCAAGCATACATCAGCAACATGTGTACCAACAAGATAAAAAAAGTTTTGAAAATTGGATGTATAAAGCCTGCGAAATTTAAAACTTGCCATTACTTTTTGATCACACCTCATATGCACTACCTGTCTGATGAATGAAGGGGAAACTAGTGCAGAAACATAACAAGGAAGCTCACCATTCTCGTTATGTAGTATGTACCTGGCCAGCGCAGAGAAGTGCCCTCCTTCGTCAGACAGGTAGTGTATTATATATCTGTCCTGCATACACTAATGAGAATATCCCTACCTGGTACCTGTTGTATCCTACAGAAAGTTGACATCCGATGTCATGGCTGGGGTCTGAACCTGAGACACCAGCCATGACAGAGATTGTTTGTGTGATTATACAGCAGCTGCAGATGGTTGGTTCCCAGCAGGGCTTCTCTACGGACGCTGCTGCCACCACTAGCAGTAGCCGAGACCACATTCGGCAGCGTGAGACCATCCGACTCTGGCGAGACTCCTGATCGGCCGGAACTCAGCGAGGCAGAGTGCGACATCGACACCCTCAAGAAGCTCAAGCTCGGCCTGCGCTCGTCTCTATGGTCACGACCCGGGACCCACAACACACAGTCTGATTACTCTATTGCCGTCTAAATGAATGCTCATACTTTGGAGGAAATGTTGGCAACACTTATGAGGTTCATCAGAAAACAAGTGCCTGGTGTACAAGACTGAGCAAATCAAAAGCGTATACCTTTAGAAGGTAACAACAATGGCTTGTTTGTTTTGCATCCCGCTGCGATTGGCAAAACGTTATACAGTATGAGTCTTGTACAACCAAACAATAGAGTTGTGAGAGTTTGAGGCAGCCAAAACCAACCTACAATTACGAGTATCCACACCACAAGCTCTACGAATACCCTCAATATTACACAAGTCTGGGATACATCTCACTAACACAAACAATAGAGTTGTGAGAGTTTGAGGCAGCCAAAACCAACCTACAATTACAAGTATCCACACCACAAGCTCTATGAATACCCTCAATATTACACATGTCTGGGATACATCTCATTAACACACACAATTTATATCAATCTGCTTTGTTATTGGTTTGAATTTTCAAATACCTTATACTTTTGTACATTACTGAAGCTATTGAAAGTGAAGCAACATAAATATAATAATGTAATAACTAGGGCCTAAATTTGGATACGTTCTTTTTCTCATTATGTTAGGGCGATGCTATGTGGAAAATATACGTCACTCATGACAGTTTCAATGAACTTAAACAATTTATAAGTTCATTTTTTCTACTTTTTTAAACATTTATATCTGATACAGCATTTTTTTACAGTTTATAAGTAATTTTTAAGAACAAATAGAGGTTTTTTTTCATTTTTCGTGAGTTTGTTGTATTATTGTTATTAGTAGAATGAAATTTCTTCAGATTACCCTCCCCATTTGGAGGGCTTAAACCCCCTAGGACTTACAGGCCTGTGCCTAGGGTCAGACGCCTGTTGGGGAGCAGACGAACATATGAACCAGACAGAGTGAAGTGGTCAGTATGGGAGTGAGGAACAGGATATGAAATACTGCCAAAAACGGATGATTGGAAAGGTGATGACAGAGCAGTTGGTAGAATGAGTGGTGGGAGAACCTGGAGAAAACCCACTCTGATGCCACTTTGTCCACCACAAGTACTACATGTGGGTCCCTGGGATCAAACCCAGGCTGCCTCGTCATAGACAGTCTAACAGCGCTGCCAGAATCAAATTTCAAAAACTCATCTGTGGATTTCGCTATCCCACTCTATATTTTGCTAAACATTTAAACTCATCCAGCTGGATAATTTACATCTATTATAAGACAGACTTGGAATATAGGATGAATCTAACCGCTACTTTTGCGAGTTGCACCACTCCTACTGTCACAACATAGTCCTCACACAACAGAAGTTAGTGGCAAAAATTACTCACACACAAAAATAAACAAAACTTATTAAAGTTTGAGATCCCACATGAATAGGATCTTATTGTGCAGTATATCCAGCCAAAACACCATCTACAAGTCACAGTGATGACGGAAACAGTCTGTGGTGTAGGAAATGAAGTTCTTTCTTAGAGTGCATAGAAATTTCATTACACATTTTGTTGTATATATAATAAGAATACAGTAGGCAAAAGCAATAGTCAGATGTTTTAAGTACTGGTCACTATGTATGGCTTTGAAATTATTCCATACTCTTTGTATCATTATAAGCAAAAAAACAAATGACGACTTCTCATTTGAAAAATGCAAATGTATTTGAAAATTCAAACCAATAATGAGGCATATCTCAGAAATGGTTACCTCCAGGAAAAAGGTATTTGTATTATTATTTATTTATGCCAACAAACTTACTGTTGGTGTTTTTAAACACACAAGCCGTGTGTGGGCAAAGTTTAAGAGGTAGAACTGGAACTTAAAAATTCAATGCCACAACTGGGATTTGAACCACAGACCTTCCGCTTGCCGGGCGGACGCTATCAGAAAAAAGAATAGCTTGAATAGCTCAGTGGTGAGAGCGTCCGCCCGGCAAGCGGAAGGTCTGTGGTTCAAATCCCAGTTGTGGCATTGAATTTTTAAGTTCCAGTTCTACCTCTTAAGGTATTTGTATGTTTTAACGAGATCTACTTTTTTGTGTAGTAAGACTTGTTTCCCAGCTATACAAAAGTCATTCAGAATGAAGATGACTTCAGAGACTATTCCCACAAAATTCAAGATGTACATTTCATTTATCATGAAAATATCTTAAACATACAGTATTGTTATCAAAATTGTTGGAGCCATTTTGATAAAATAAGAAATATAAGTGCTGAGGCTTTCACGGCCGGCATTATCAACTATGTTAAGTAGATTTTCCGGGTTTGTGGGCCGTGGTCGAGTTGGATTACCTTCCTCCGACGTTTCGCTGGAAACTGCGTCCAGCATCTTCAGGGTCAACCTCTGTTATTAGCGGCTGCACATAAATTATAGTTCACTGCAAACTTTCATATTCATCTTTGTTTGTTATTAGTGTCCATGGTAACAAATTTTCACGATCGCTCGTTCTCATGAATACCAACATGAGATTATCGATCTCAAAATGCCGGCAAATGGTACGTCTCTGATCATGGTATAAAGGAGAAAGCTTTCCGTGTTTCGGGAAGCGATAGAGATTTTTATGCATAAAAACTCCTACAATCGAAAAGAAGAGAGACAGCAGATAAGCAAAACTTGGCTCCCGGCTCTAATAAGAGGGAGAAGAAAACCTGAGACACGGAAAGCTTTCTCTTTTATACCAGGATCAGAGACGTCCTATTTGCCGGCATTTGAAAATATAATTTGAGATCGATAATCTCATGTTGGTATTCATGAGAACGAGCGATCGTGAAAAATTTATGTTACCAAGGACACTAATAACAAACAGAGATGAATATGAAAGTTTGCAGTGAACTTTAGTTTATGTGCAGCCGCTAATTTAGACCAAAATAACAGAGGTTGACCCTGAAGATGCTGGACGCAGTTTTCAGCAAAACGTCGGAGGAAGGTAATCCAACTCGACCGCGGCCCACAAGCCCGGAAAATCTACTTAACATAGTTGATAATACCGGCCATGAAAGCCTCAGCACTTATAATGTACAGTCAAATTGAAAAATTCAGCCCAGAGCTTAAGTACTTAGATATTGTCAATTGCCGTTAAAGTAGGTCATCTTAAAATGAATTTGTGGTCTATCGGGAAAAATATGAGTCAGACGGTGAAATCAATGCCATGCCAGCATACTGCCATGGTAGCTCAGTTGGTTAGAGCAACTAGATCCTTGGTTCAAATCCTAGCTATGGTATTGAATTTTTCAATTTGCTTCTACATTTCCAATGCTGTCCTACACATGGCTTATGTGAAAGTATAATCAATAACAAAATGTATGTTATATTGCGCTTTACAACCAGATTTGGTTCCACAAGACTCATTCCTTTGTTTCTAGTCCCCTTTAGGAACATGAAAATCAAGGTACTGACTCCAAAAACACACCAGTAAAAGTCTGTAAACTTATTCTGAGAATCTCATATCCAAAGCTGTACACATTTCTTTCCTGTACATGTATGCTTGCCAACATTTCTTCACTGCTACCAACCTAAGGACCTCTCCACGCGGGCATTACGAATGTTACAAACACCAAACATTTTGGTCTGAGTCCAGGATTTCTAAAACGCCCCTCTGGCAAACATTCAGTAGTAGTTTATAGCAAGACTACGTGTGCTGCTGTCAAATCCGGACTGACTGCAGCCTTGTTAAATGTCTTACCTTTCCAGTGTTTTTACCCAAACAAAAGTGTACCTGTTTTTAAACAAAGCCCAAAAATATATACGAAACTTGTTTTTTATGTACATATATCACATGTTTTCAAAATAAAGTATGTAATTTTAATTACGAGTACTTGTTTATTACTTAAAAACTAGCCTTCCTAGACAAAACTGGCCTTCCTAGATAAAACTGGCCTTCCTAGACAAAACTGGCCTTCCTAGACAAAACTGGCCTTCCTAGATAAAACTGGCCTTCCTAGACAAAACTGGCCTTCCTAGATAAAACTGGTCTTCCTAGACAAAACTGGCCTTCCTAGACAAAACTGGCCTTCCTAGACAAAACTGTCCTTCCTAGATAAAACTGGCCTTCCTAGACAAAACTGGCCTTCCTAGATAAAACTGGTCTTTCTAGACAAATTGGCCTTCCTAGACAAAACTGGCCTTCCTAGATAAAACTGGCCTTCCTAGATAAAACTGACCTTCCTAGACAAAACTGGTCTTTCTAGACAAATTGGCCTTCCTAGACAAAACTGGTCTTCCTAGGCAAAACTGGCCTTCCTAGATAAAACTGGCCTTCCTAGATAAAACTGGCCTTCCTAGATAAAACTGGCCTTCCTAGATAAAACTGACCTTCCTAGATAAAACTGGCCTTCCTAGACAAAACTGGCCTTCCTAGATAAAACTGGCCTTCCTAGACAAAACTGGCCTTCCTAGACAAAACTGGCCTTCCTAGATAAAACTGGCCTTCCTAGATAAAACTGACCTTCCTAGACAAAACTGGTCTTTCTAGACAAATTGGCCTTCCTAGACAAAACTGGCCTTCCTAGATAAAACTGGTCTTTCTAGACAAATTGGCCTTCCTAGACAAAACTGGCCTTCCTAGACAAAACTGGCCTTCCTAGATAAAACTGGTCTTTCTAGACAAATTGGCCTTCCTAGACAAAACTGGCCTTCCTAGATAAAACTGGCCTTCCTAGATAAAACTGACCTTCCTAGACAAAACTGGTCTTTCTAGACAAATTGGCCTTCCTAGACAAAACTGGTCTTCCTAGGCAAAACTGGCCTTCCTAGATAAAACTGGCCTTCCTAGACAAAACTGTCCTTCCTAGATAAAACTGGCCTTCCTAGACAAAACTGGCCTTCCTAGACAAAACTGGCCTTCCTAGACAAAACTGGCCTTCCTAGATAAAACTGACCTTCCTAGATAAACTGGCCTTC